>JARFIW010000800.1:1200000-1800000 GCA_036346225.1 Platerodrilus igneus | reverse complement strand
TATAACTTCCATTGAACAAGGAGCAATACAAGAACCTGAAAGATTATTTATTTCTTGCTTAAATTCTTTTTCCCGACTATTTTCATTATCCGATATTACATTTGTAGTAGGTGAATAGCTCCTCTTTGAAAAACAATCAATGCAATATGACCTTTTTTATAACAGGCAAGACACCTACAATATCGGAGTTTGCATTTTGAACGCGAATGATTACCACTGCAGCTGTAACACTGCTGCTCTGCATCATCCTTATTCCTATTTTTGATAGAAAAACACGAATCTGTACTACTGCAATAATCCTTTATTTCAACTACGAGGCTTGTTCAATTGAAACCCATCTTTGGTCAGGTTAGCCTTGGAAACAATTGTAATCACTCAACTGACGCTTTGCAAAGTTAGTGGTGTTTGTAAACTTCCCACTGGTCAGTTTCTTTCGAATAATTAAGTATTGTGACTTTGAAATGACGTTTGTTGTTAACAATCCGACCAAATGTGATCAGCGTGCAGTCATTCAATTTCTGTGTGCTGAAGGTTTGCAACCATTGGAAATTCATATACGAATGCAAGCAGTGTATGAAAACGCATGTTTTGCATATCTAACTGTCAAGGAATGGTGTCGAAAATTTAAGAATGGACGCGAAGGGACGAATGATAAGCCGCGACCAAGTGCTATGTGTACTGCGTCATCAGACAGGAATATGGCATGTGTGGAAGGCCTTATTAGAGAAAGTCATCGAGTTTCAATCAGAATAATTTCAGAAAATGTTGGTGTGAGTGTCGGATCTGTTCATAGCATCGTACACAAACTAGGCTACAGCAAAGTTTGTGCACAATGGGTTCCACGTCTTTTGTCAGAGAATCAAAAAAGCTTGCGAATGGGGTTATCTTTCATATCCACGATAACTTCACTGACGATATCGACTTACATAACACAATAAAAGACTTCTTCTCCACCAAAAACTTTGGTGTAAAAAAACGAACACGCTGCTGGAGTCAGCAAATGATACGCGAGCCCGTCGACTGCTAATGGAAACAACATGCAAAACGGGTGACCGATATACAATGGGATTACTATGGCGATATGACAACGTCAAATTTCCTGACAGTTTTAACATAGCACAATATCGATTACCTTGTCTGGAAAGAAAGATGGAGAAAAATCCCAATCTAAGAACAATTATTTCAAGACAAATTGACGAATACGTTATCAAAGGTTATGCTCAAAAACTAACACCGAATGAAGTTCATAGGGAAAACCCAAAGAAGTGGTACTTACCTATATTTACTGTCACGAACCCTAAACAAACCTGAGAAAGTCAGGCTCGTGTGGGATGCTACTGCAACAGTGCAGGGTGTGTCGTTGAACTCGATGCTGCTACTAGGACCCAACTTTCTTACATCATTATTTGAAGTCTTGCTCCGGTTTAGAGAGCAACGATTTGCAACAGCAGGCGACATAAAAGAAATGTACCACCAAATTAAGATTAACGAAAACGATCAGGATTCACAAAGATTTTTATGGCGTGATGAAGATGCAAACAGAGAACCCGATGTCTGTGTAATGCGGGTTATGACTTTTGGAGCAACGTGTTCTCCGTGTGCCGCCCATTTTGTAAAAAACACTAATGCAAAACTGTTTGATAAAGAGCATCTTCGGGCAGTCGCAGCAATCATTAACAATAATTATGTTGACGACTGGCTCGACAGTTTCGGTAGTCCTGCGGAGGCCATCGACGTTGCAAGAGCAGTAATAAAAGTACATGCTTCTGCAGGTTTTAAAATTCGGAATTTTGTCTCTAATTCTGAACACATTCTAGAAGCCCTGGGCGAAACGAGCGGTGGTGTACTGAAAAACGTAAGTTTCAACACTGCTACAGATGGTGCAAAACTATTGGGAATGTGGTCAGCATCCACAGATGTTTTTTATGTCATAAACTACAAGTGCATGAACATGGAAATTTTGGATGGCACTAGACGACCAATCAAACTTGAAGTTTTGCGAGCCCTAATGATGATATTCGATCATCTTGGATTGATTGCCTTCTTCTTGGTGTACATAAAAATGTTGCTGCAAGATATTTGGAAATCATCCATTGACTGGGATGATCATATAACAGAAAGACAGTATACTAAATGGATGAAGTGGATAAAGGTTTTACCAAAGTTGAAGGACGTTAGAATTCCAAGATGGTATGCACTAAGTGATTATCATTCAGTTCAGCTGCACGTATTTGTGGATGCAAGCGAAAATGCATTTGCTGCACTAGCATACACATCTCGAATTGCAAGCAGCTGTTTTAAAAGCACGTCTTGAATGCACAATTTGCAAAAGTGATAACATAGTTCCAAAGTAAAACCTTTTGGTCAGATTCGCAAGATGTCTTGTAATGGTTGCGATCACAGCATTAAAAATATCGTCAGTTTGTAGCATTAAGAGTAGGTGAAATACTTGAGACAACAGATGTAAAAGATTGGCGATGGGTTCCCACAAAGCATAATGTCGCTGATGAAGGTACTAAATGGAAAGAGCAGCCACATATATCTTCCACTAGCCATTGGTTTCAGGGCCCCGAATTTTTAGTAATGCCAGAATCCGAGTTGCCAAACAAGGAACTCAACAATACAGACTCTGACAAAAAAGTAGTGTATCAAATGACCCATGTACTAGACAATTCATCGCAAATCACACCAAACTTTAAGAACTTTTCTAAATGGCAAAGATTGGTAAGGACACAAGCTAGGGTACTAAAATTTTTTAAAATTGCAAAAGAGATGCGTTTGAAGGACGAGAAGGGTGAATTAACTACTCAGGAGATAGCAGAAGCAGAAAAGGAAATATATCGAATGCTACAAACTGAAGCTTTTGGTGATGAGATGTGGCAAATAAAACAAAACTCAAACATGTCGATCCACAAAGCAAGTTGGTTATACAAACTGTCTCCATTTCTTGATGCGTCGTCGGTCCTAAGGATGAAAGGTACAACTACGTTGGCAGATATATCGTACAAGGCACAAATCCTGTATTCTTGACAGGGGACCATCCTATTACCAACTTAATTATTAGATATTACCACAAAAGGTATCACCACCATAATAGGTAGATGATGGTGAACGAAATCTGTACTAATTGCCAGTTTTGTAAAAATTATCGACCTATAACCAGATGTACCTGAAATAGCAGATCACCCTAAAGCGAGGCTCGCAGCCTCTACACAACCATTCTCCTACGTTGGTGTTGACTACTTTGGGCCAATGGAAATTGTTAATGGACGAAAAATCGAAAAGCGATTGGGAGTACTCTTCACATGCCTCACTGTAAGAGCAATACACATTGAAGTAGCGCACTCTCTGAGTAAATCATCCTGTATATATAATGGATATTCGAAATTTTGAATTACAGCGCGGTATGCCAATAGAAATAAGGACAGATAACGAAGCGAATTTTCATGGCGTACATAATGAACTAAAAAGACAACTAAAGAACATACATCAGGATGACTATAAGAAGGCATTCCAAAATATTAATTGAAAATTCAATTCACCATCGGCACCCCAAACAGGCTGTTGTTGGGAACGTCTCGTACGGTCTGTAAAGAAATACGTGATGCTGACAACGCCAAGCAGACAACCAGATGACGAAACCTTAAGGAACTTTCTGAAAGAAGCGGAACACATCGTTAATTATATGCCCCTAACGTACATTCCTGCAAACCCAGAAAATGAAGAAGGGTTGACACCGAACCACTTTTTACTTGGAACTACGAGTGGTGTTAAGCCGACTGGCGAATATACCGACGACGTCCTGATACTGCGCACAAACTGGGAAATCTCTCAAAGACTAGCAGATCATTTTTGGAGGCGTTGGGTGATAGAGTATATACCGGATCTGACTCGTAGAACGAAATGGTTCGAGAAAGTGAAACTTATTGAGGTCAGCGATGTGGTGATTATAATGGATGAAGTCAAGTGAAACTCGTGGAAAAGAGGCATTGTATTGGAAACAGTGCGTGGTGGAAATAGTGACCAAATACGACAAGTTATTATTCGAATGTCCGATGGAATTTTTCGAAGACCAGCGGCAAAAAATGCTGTGTTGGAAGTTAGTAAGCAGAACTTCGGTGCCGGTTCAACTTACCAAGGGGAGTATGTTAAGAACTATAAATAGTTAATAGTTGGTTGGTTGTGTTACTATAGCATTTATTATTAGAAAGTTTATAAAAAATAAAGATCAAGGACTATGGACGTCAAAATTTGAAAGAAAAAATTTAATTATTTTTTGAAAAGCTAAAAATATTGAAGTGTATAGAAATCTTGGGTTACACATGGTTTTGCAAGTAATTGTTAAAGGCCACAATGTAAGTGTATTTCAGACTGGCTATTATCCTGTATTGACAATATTTTTAGGAAATTTATAACGCTATTATAAACTTGACATTTTAAGTGGAGTGAATAAAGCCGTTCATAAATTTGTGCTTTTAACCAGTAGTCGGACAGCCCATCACAGAGAGCCAATCCTACATGTTGTGGTACAGTTGCAAATTTGTGCATCAACCGCAACTCGCCGTAACATACTTCTTGTAATTTATAATTACAAAATATTTTTGTTTCCTGTATTTTTATTATAAAATAGTGTTTATTTCTAATTAGATCATTCCATATTTTTTAATCTATTCCCGTGGGTGTCATGATACAAAATTTTTTATACAGCCCCTGCTTTAAATTGTTGTCTTTATTGTTTTCAATTAACAAGCATATTCATTAGTATTAATACATTATTATATTCCGTAGTTTAAACAGTTTACTCATGATTATCTAATTAATTAATGTTGTAAGTGCCAAAACCCTACCAAGGTTCCTAAAAGCTTTTCAGTACCATAATAATCGCATAAACCTTTCAGCCGATGGCTATGCCAAAAACACATGTTGAACACCACCTCTCCCAAATAGTCCCTGCCATCGGGATGTTACTATCGCCATGCTCATTCCCAAAATGTACCAGTAAACACAGTTATTATGATTAATTGAAATGTATAGCAATGCCCACTTCAAACTAGTGTAATTATTTCCTGCTTTAAGATTCACTTTCCATTGAGTTGAAATTCTGAATATATAATTTCTGGAAGTATGAATGAATAAACATTATTAAACAATAGAAGTTAATTTTTTAATTTTTCTACATAGCATTCACAATATTGATCATGTATTATCAAGACATATAACCATAATAAGGACCTTCTGCATATGCTCTAAAGGCATCGTCTGAATTCCTACGAATTCTTCTACCAATAGGCTCTAAATCAGCATAACACTTTGTAAATACTCTCTCTATTGCAACATTGGCCTCTTCTTTACTAACATTTCTAACAGCTAATATAGAATTTAATGCTTTATTTTTAACACAGTCTTCGTGTGTACCCTGAAAATTAAATATAGACGTTGTGCCCTCCAGCCATGCTGAAACAAAACTGCATTGTGTTAAATTGGCTGCCCTAATCTCAGTACATGCTAAATGATCTAAATTGGTTAAGTCTAATTTATATTTACAGTAATCAAAGAGATGAATTAATTCATGAGTCAAAACACCTTGAATTATCCCTTCGGCTTTAACATTATTTTGACAAATTACAATCTGGTTGAGAACTGGATCATATCCACCACTCACAGAAGGATTGCATTCCTCACAAGTAATATGTCTACGAATGTCAACTGTACAACCAGCACTTTTCAATGCATTCATCAAAAGCTTTACCAAAGGGTTGCGGCTTATACAATTGTAAACATTACGTTCACAGTGTAGTTTCTCAGTTGATCCTCTGCCCTGACCTTTTATCAAAGCGTCACTAAACTTTGGTTTCTCTCCACGTCTTAATGGGTACATCCGTTTAACGAAATTATCTGCTTCTGTATCTGGAGTCGTCTTACTATTTTTAAATTTACCATTGTCATTTTGGTTTTCAGCAGTGCCTTTAGACTCCATTTTTCGTAAAAGAAATAATTTAGTTACAGTATAGTATAAATAATAACAGCGTGCATACGACCACTAGTGAAGCATTAGTTACATAACAAAACCTACAACAAACAGAAATAAGAAGAAAAACACAAAATAAATTACCTTGAATAAAAAGTAAGGTTAGAAATGCAATTGATTCATAGAGAATATCTGCGATTAGGAATTTTCCAATAGATATTTAAAAGAAATAGGTGGTCTACATAAATTCAAGGCCAGTACCGACTGCCACATTGCGCGTCATAACTTCTGTTCTTTGTGATCTTTAACTTACTCTACACAAGTGTTAAAAATTTTATATTTTTGTTATAGACATATCATATTTTCAAGACATTAACATCATTTTAAATATATTATTCAAGTGAATTCTTTTCGTTCGTTTAGTGCATTATTCTTACCAAGGTATGATATAAACACAAGTTTTTGCAAATGGATTTTTAGATGTAACAAAAAAATTTACATTTTAACTGTGTTCTTTTTACAACAGTCTATCATATTGAGCCCTGGTGAGCTAACCTTGGATTCAATATTAGTTGGTCAAAAAGAACGTGTTGCGCAGTAGCTTGAACTGTAAGTAATTATGTTTACAATTTTTTCCTTGCTATATGTTTCTGTGTTTCATTATTTAAATGTTGTTCTATTGTTAGTTATGGTTCAGTTCCAAATCATGCAAAGTTATCTTTGACTGAATAAAATAATCACCATGGGAATAGGGGGATTGAAAATAATGGTTAAAAAATAAGATTGAAAGGCAAATATCAAACCAAGTTTTTAAATATTGTTGATTTGATCACTTTGAACACAGTTGGAGGAGAGTCACCGCTAAACACATAATAGCATGTATATTTGAATGTTACATTTCGTGAATTAAAACCTATTTTAGATTTGTAATAAACTAAACTAAAACTATCCACACTTGCAACTACTGCTGCGCAGGTCCGTTTATTTGCTAATTAGATCAGGCGATGATTCTTTCCCACATAAGGGCATATAAAATTTAGCACTTTTCAACAGAACGGCAAGAAATCTCATTCTTTTGCTGATTAAAATTAAAATTGACACCTAACTTAAGAAAATTATATTGGGGATATTCTTGAAAAAACACTCTAATATACGGAAATTAATTTATATTTTGAAATGGACGAAGACCTTATAAGAAACGTTCTGATAAGTGACAATAACCTCACAATTTAGCGCAGAAAACGGAGGGTCGTAAACATAAATAACCCTACTTCTTCAATAAGTGAGCGGAATCTTCACAAATGAGATAGTGAAAAGGTTATGCTCTACTGGCAAGAGGGGAACTGACATTCTCTTGACATCTTAATTTTGAGATGACAAAAAGAACGCAATTTATTTGAAGTGTAGTGAGGTGAGTGATATTTATTGAGATTTCGGGTAAAAAGAATACAGCTATGATAGAATAACTATTTACGCATAAAAAATCATTAATTTGTTGCAAATTTCAGGTGGCCAAATTTGTAGTGTAGCTATTTAGACTTTGATAAGGAAAACCGGGTTGTAAGTAGAAACTTCATACATATTCGTAGCGATTTAAAAGACACTGCAAATTTTTTAGTTTTTTAGTTATTGTTTATGATTTTCGGAGTTTGACACATAACCTCACAATTGAAAATGGTTTTACATTATCTTACATAGGTAAAAATTGTGTTGAAAATAGGTTACTATTAGGAAAGTTTTACTACTAAAAATAAATACATAAAAGGGTATATGTGCAATAATAGTGTCAAATGTTCTACTACTAAAAACTATACTGGAAGGGGTACATGTGCGAAAACAGTGCTGAGGTAAGGTTACTGTTAAGAGTGTTTTTCTACTCTGAAACTATGTTCTAACGGGTACATATGCGAAAATAGTGTTGAGGTAAGGTTACTGTTAGGAATATTTTAGTAAGAAAGTATACCCAAATGGTCATGTGTTAACATAGCATTGATGTTATGTAACCGTTGTAAAAGTTATCCTACTATGACAAAATATCTAAATGTTCGTATGTGCAAAAATTGTGTTGAAGTTAGGTTACTGTTAAGAATATTATACTACTAAGAAAAAATAAATACATAAATGAGTATGTGTGCATTAATAGTATCAAATGTTTTACTACTAAGAAACTATACTCGAAGGGGTACATTTGCGAAAACAGTGTTGAAGTAGGGTTACTGTTAGGAATGTTTTACTACTAAGAAACTATACTTAAACAGGCACATATGCTCATATTGCGTTGAGATTACGTCATCATCATTAATGTTTTCCTACTAAGACAATGTACTCAAACTTGTGCATGATCGCAAATAGTATTGAGGATAAGCCACCTTTACAACTGTTTTTACTACTAAGAAAAATTTTCGAAACATCTGCATGGGCGAAAATTGCGTTGAGGTTAAGTTACTGTTAGAGTTGTTTTACTACTAAAAAAAAACCGACATATGTGCGAAAATAGTGTTGAAGTAAACTTACTGTTAGGAATGTTTTACTACTAAGAAATTACTGAAACGGGTTCATGTGTGAGAATAGTGTTGACCTTGCAAATGTTTTATTACCAAGGTGCTTGGGCAAAAATAATGTTGAGGTTAGGTTACCGTTACAAATGTTTTACTACTAAGACAAAATTTCGAAACATCTGAATTGGAGAAAATCGTGTTGAGGTTAGATTATTGTTAGAAATGTTATTACTAAGAAAAAATACCCACACGGGCCACATATGCGATATAGTGTTGAGGTAAAGTTACTGATGGGAGAGCTTTACTACTAAAAAAGTATACTCGAATGGGTACATGTGCAAAAATAATGTTGAAACTAGGTTAATGTTAGGAATGTTTTATTATTCAGGCAAAATATTCACTAAGATGCATAGATGAAGATATAGTGTTAAGGTACGGCTACCGTCACGAATGCTTTACTATTAAGGAGTATAATCCAATGCACGCACACATGTGCTAATATAGGTTTCACGTCACGTTACCACTATGATGTTTTGCTACTAAGGCACAGAACTCAAACGAACACATGGGCCAAAGTGTTGAGGTTAAGTTTGATTAGTTTAAATTGTGTTACGTAGGTGCGCCGAACATTTATTGACAATATAAAGGTTCAAGGACTTAAAAGTGGAGGTAATTTTAAAATCATTAGTGTTTACTTAGACCTGCTATGTCATGTGAAACGACAAGAAGACACAAATTGTGAGCTAGGTGATGCTGTACTTCCCATAATATATCTGTATTAAATATTACAACTTTGCTACTCCTGTCCTGATGAGCCGCAATTAGGGCGAAACGCGTCGACAGGATGCCCTCGTGGAGCTGAATTTGAGTCACTTGCCCATAATTCCTTTATATATATATATATATATATATATATATATATTCTTGTAATTTTTAAATTTTATATAATATAATTACTATGTTTTTATATAATTAATTACTCCTCCTTTAAACAAGATTTTATTACACGACTTTTGTCGTCGTCACAATGATTTCAAATCGAGGTGCTTTAGCAAACGTTTGGTTGGTTTTTCTTTTACTAATTACTATATTTTATATGCCTCGACTATTTGAAACTTTAATCTCAGGGTTTTCTCACCTACTCACCGTGGGTTCAATCGTGAGTAGATGTGCAATACCCAACCAAACTGCACACTCGTTTGTTTTACCACTTTTGAAATGTACTAAATTTATTTTGATATGCCAAATCTTAATAGATCAACGATGCCTGATGTCAAATTAATTTATGTAACTTTTATGACTTTAATTTCTGACGTTCTAATATATTCACGGTACTTACCAGAAATATACCGCGCTGAAGGCCTTCCTTTGACTGCTGGCTCAAGTTCGAAATTGCCGTACGCACTTTCACACAAGATTCTCCAAAATTGTCCTCTTGCGCACTGCCTCCAGGTGTTTGTAAAACAATTTTGATGCCCCAAACCTGAAATAATGTTACCCCAATTTAGAATTTAGTAAAACCTTTATCTACTTTCCTGCGTCAATTCTTCCTCGCCGTATTCCTATCTCCTGTTCCTCTGCTCCGTATCCCGCTTACTTCTCTTCGCACAACCAAATCAATCCCGCTGTCTTAATACAAATCACTCCTAATCCTGCTATACCAATTATCCATACGATGTCCTTCTGCCGTTATATCTTCTCAAATCAATCCCAAAATTCTTTACGTCGTCGATGCCTTCTTTAACCACTCCAATATCCTGCTGCCGTAATACCCAAATCTATTCCAAAACCAACACTAATCTTCTCAAATAATATACCGTCGCTTTCTCCTTTACATCAATGACCACTTCCACAATCTTCTTTACATACACGCTGACTTTCCCTTTGCACTTTTAAACACTTTTATAAACTCTTTTTATACTTGAATTCAATAATACTCGATGAATACACAAATAAACTTTTATTTCAAAACTATTTTACAATTTTAACGCAGGTTTCATAAATAGGTCTGTATCTGAACAAAATTAAAAAAGAAGTCCCTTATTTATATTGCTTAGTTATTAACTAAACAAACTTAGCTTACTACAATAACATTTTTACATATATAACATCCAATAACAAATCTCCTATCTTTCAGTGTCCAACATACCTTCGCTATAGTCTTTATAATAATTTTAAATTTCTACCATTGGTCCAAAACACTTCACTAAACTCCAATAACCTTTACATTTTGATTCACTTTAAATTTTGATTTACAATTCGTCTAAAAGTTTGATTCTATAAAAGGAAAAGCCAAATAATTCATACACGACCTGGACGCTTTGTTATATTGCAGATATCCATAAATGCGTCCGGCTTTCCGACGGCAAATGTACTCTCAACTGGCTCATGAAATATCAACTCAGTATAAAACCTCAAGTACCGTGCATTATATCAACGTCATAAAGTCATGTTACTACCTTTTGGCATATAAGTTTCAATCTGAAATGGTACATACTTTAACGTATGTAAAGTATAGCAAAATTTATAGTTTTAAATTATTAAATCTGAAATATTAATCCTATCGTTTGGCATACACCCTATTAATACAAATATACCTTTAGAAACCTTCTAACCCCTCCTTACACAATATTTGGCCCCACTGGTTTTAATGAAATTGGAAATTTCATATGTTTTCTCTTCTCCTGGTGTGCAAAATTTCTGATTTTCATTCAAAACCATCCTTTCGTTGTTTCTATTTTACTTTGGCAACCCGCATTCGCCTTTCTCTCACATCTATTACACTACGCTATTATCTAACCTATACTATACTACTATAACAAAAACAAAAACTAAACTAAACTTTACTTTCCGTTGCATGAACCACATTTTAACCTATCCTATTAAACCCTCTTCCTGTACTACTCTATATGGGTACAAATTCTCCAAATGAAAACGCCCGCGATACCCCCCTGTCATATTCTCCAGCTCAAACGTATTGCCTTCAGCAAAACTACGCGTGATCCTGTACGGCCCTTCATAAGGAAACAACAGCTTCGCGCAAATGTTTTTGTCGCGGTTTGAAACCCTTAATCGTTTGACGACTACCAAATCCCCTATTCCAAAAATCGTTCTTTTCTTAATTTTTCTACACCTTCGTTCGATGTCCCTACGCTGCATCCTTTCGATTCTGCGCCTGGCATTACTTAGCAACTCTGTTATGTCTTGTACCTCGACTTCCTCCTCCATGGTCTAGCTGGTATAATCCTTCGCATTAATGTTACCGGACATGTTTTCGTAACCGAACTCGGTACGCTGTTCATAAAATTTTCTATTTGTGGTAGATACCTAACCCATCTGTCGTGATGCTCCTGTGTCGCTAATCGTAAATATTTTATCACCTCTCGTATGTAACGTTCGCATGGATTAGCTTTTGGATGTCGTATGCTACTAAATGATACTTTAATATTTGCCCTTTTTAACCCGTTCCTGAATCTTTGATTGTTGAAATACGTTGCGTTGTCTACCAAAATTCTTTTATCTTCCCGACTTGGCTTTCAAATTCTCCAATTGACTGCAATGCATGCACCGTGTTACTCCGTCTTGCAGGAAATAATTTTACAAATTTAGAAAAAAAGTCGACCACCACCAAAATATGTCGATACCCCTGTTCACTCGTGATCAGGTTGCTTAAATAATCAATCGCTACCAATTCCAATGGTCCATTTACGCTCACGCTCATCGGCATATTCTGCAGCACCACGTTCTTGTCTTTACCTAGAATGCAAATTTCACACCGATTTATCCTTTCCTTTATCACCGTATATCATTTTTTGCATAAAACGCCTCTCTGAATACTAAAATGTTTTTCAGATACCTATGTGTCCGAATTTTAAATGAATTTCGTTTATGATTTCATCGGCAAAGTATCTTGATAGCACTACCAGCTCTGCATCCCTATTCTTTTCACCACAAACTGCCCTACGATGGTAAATCCCCTGTACTCTTCCATATTTTCTCTTGTAAGTTTCTCTCGTATCGAGCTCACCTCGCTGTGCCTCTGCGCCTCTATAAGTTTGGTGTTTGTCCATCGACCAACATCCCTGAATTCCTGCAAAGCAATTAAACACCCGTTTATGTCCTGATTCGATTCCACCTGCGGTCTGCTCAGAAAATCCGCCGTCACATTCTCCTTTCCTGGCTTATGCTTAATTTCGAAGTCGTATTCCTGTAACACCAATGCCCATCTATACAATCTGCTGTTTAAAAACTCCTTTTTCTTCATGAACGTTACCACCGTGTTGTCGGATTCTATTAGAAATTTCTTACCTAACAAATAAAACGCAACTTCTTCACCGCGTATACTATGGCCAACATCTCCTTCTCTGCCGTCGCATACCTGGTTTCGCAGTCTTTCAACACCCTAGAAATGAAAACAATTGGTACTTCAACTCCATCCTGTATCTGCACCAACTCAGCCCCGATTGCATATTTCGACGCATCCGTCCTCAAAATAAAATCATCTTTAAAATTGGGATATTTTAATGCTAACTCCTTGTAAAATGCTTCTTTTAAATCCTGGAACGCCTTCTCTCGTTCAGCAGTCCACTTCCATCTTTCCTTTTCTTTAACAAACTCACCAACGGTACGCACATTTCAGAATACCTCGGTATAAACCGTTTGTAATAATTTAGCACCCTAAAATCCTCGCAGTCCTCTCACATTCTTTGGTCGCTGAATGTTTTTCAACTCGTCCAATCTTTTATTACAAATTTTCATCCCTTGTTCGCTAATTTCAAACCCTAAGTATGTAACCTTGCTTTTAAACAACTCGCATTTCTCTACGTTCAGCTTTAAACCTCCTTCGTCCAGTCGTTGGATCACCTTTTCCAAATGCTCCAAGTGTTTTTGCTCGTCCCTTGAAAAAATTAACAAATCATCGACATAATGCGAACAGAAACATTCATATTCATTAAACAACTTCTGCATCGCTCTTACAAGTGCTGCTGAAGAACTACTTAAACCAAATGGAACTACAGAAAACATATAAATCTCGCCTTCGATACTAAATCCTATAAACTTTATTACTGTCTTCATGCAACGGAATTAACCAAAACGAATTCTTTAAATCTAATTTGCTGAAAACTTTCATTTCATATACTTTATACAATAAATTATCCAACCCTTGTGGTTGCTCATACTGCGGTTTTGTAATCGCATTCAATTTCCTCGCATCTAAACAAATCCTTATATCCTTTTTATTTGGTTTTGGTACTATAACTACTGGGTTCACATATTGAGTTCTCGCTGGTTCTATAATACCCTCTTTTAACATTCTGTCTATCTCTATTTTAACCCTATTTCTTATGGCAAACGGAATTGGATACACCCTTGTATTAAATCCGATGTCTTCCGTGACCTCCAACTTATGTGTGTACCGCCTGGCAAATCTTGGCTCTTCATTAAATAACCCTACATATTTATTAAATAATTCTCCTAGCTTCATCTTAGTATCAATACTCACTTTCCCTATCTGTTCATCATTAATTAATCTTTAATCATTCCTAATCCTGTACTATCTATATTATTTCCATTCCTATTTTCCTCACTAACCGTAGGCACCACCCATGACCTATCTTTATCAAATATCCTAATTGACCTATCCTTTCCATCTATATTCAATCCAAAATCCTCTATAAAATCCATACCCAATATGAAGTCTAACTGTAACCCTTTCGTAATTAAAAACTCTGCATTCCCTGCTTCTTTATTTCCTATATATATCGGTACACGGATAACATTATAAATCGTCGTAAGCTTTTTGTTCATCGCTGACCATAAATTAACCCCCTCAATTGTTCCTATTCTTTCCTTTAAAAATTCTCCATGTTCGACTACTACCCTATTATTTACCATCGACAACTGTGACCCGCTATCCACTAAAGCAACATAAACACGGTCCCTTAAACTAATATTTATAAATAACAAATTCTTTTTATTAAAAATGTAACTGTTTAACAACAAATCCCTTATACTATAGCAAACATCAATCTTTACTCCTAAGCAGTCGGTCGTCCAAAAATTCGCGTTTTTTTTTCTTGAGGCGACTCGTGAATTTCCACCACCTCAATCCTATTCGGGTCCGTTGTAATTGCGCTCGTCGTCATATGTTGGACGTTTACGTCCCTGTCCGTCCGGCTATTTCCATTTTGTATTCCGCCTCCTGTCGTCCGGCCGTCATCCTCGCCGTTGTCGTGCAGGTTTCTGTTCTGTCCATTGTAGGCGTTATCCCTGTGATCCCTATTGAAATACGGTCGTCTATGTGCCTCGTGTCCCCAATGATTCCTATGTCCGTAGTTAAAATTTTCCTGTCTATAATTTTGTCTGTTTTCATGGTACGGTGGTCGTCGACTGTCTTCCCTGTAACCCCTGTTTTGTTCCCAATGGTGTGTCCGCGTTTTCGCTTCCAGTACTGTCGCTAGGTCGAAATTTCTCATTACTCCCAAAAATTCCCTCAATGTCTTGACATTTAGTACCATTTGTCCTGTGAGTAGTAATACCATGTCGTCCGCGCCCAATTTCGGTGTCAAGTGCTGTGTCTGTCCCTGCAATTGTACCCGTGTAATTTTAGTCTCGTCATCTACGCAGTCTACGTTGTCTTGTAATTCCGTCCCGCGTTCGTCCTCTGTCCGCGATTCTTCGATTGCGTCTGTTAGGTCCGTTTGTAGTTCCGTGTGTGTTTCTGTAATTGTGTCAGTTACATCGGTTTTTAGTGCCGTGCATGTCGTCTTGATATCTGTCCGCGACTGTTCGGTTTTGTCTGTCGATTCCGTGTGTAGTTCCGCGTGTGGTGTCTTAACATCTGTTTTAGTTCCGTGCATGTCGTCTTAATATCTGTCCGCCATTCGTCAATTAGATTCGATAATTCCTTGTGTGCCTCTCTTTGTTCCTTGCGTGATTCATTAATTTTGTCTGTCAGTTCTGTATGTGATTCCACAATTTTATGGCTAACGCCGCATTCGCCTCTTTTGTTCCGTGCGTGCATCTTTTGTTCCTTGCGTGATGCATTGAGATCGTCTTTCATGCTCATCAGAAATCTCATAAGGTCCTGGGTTCCGTCGTTTTTGCTGCTCTCACCTCCGGTACCGTCGCCTGGTCCATGTCCGTGTCTGTTACCTCCAACTCTGTCTGCCTCGTGTCCGTCTCCTGTAGGTCGCCCCTGCGTCTAGCTCTATGTCTTGTCTCCCTACATCCATTTCAACCCCGTATATCAGTCCCGATCTTGTGATTCTTTTTGTGTCCTCGTCCGTCATCTCCGTTTCCTTGTTTTGAACTCGTTTCCTGAAAAAATTTAAAAAAAACTTGCGGGCCCCACCTAACTCGGGCTCCCGGATTCTACTCTCTTTCGCTCTAACACCTTTTTAACCTTTTTCTCGAGCCTCACGTTGGGTTTGCCACCTTCTTGTAATTTTTAAATTTTATATAATATAATTACTATGTTTTTATATAATTAATTACTCCTCCTTTAAACAAGATTTTATTACACGACTTTTGTCGTCGTCACAATGATTTCAAATCGAGGTGCTTTAGCAAACGTTTGGTTGGTTTTTCTTTTACTAATTACTATATTTTATATGCCTCGACTATTTGAAACTTTAATCTCAGGGTTTTCTCACCTACTCACCGTGGGTTCAATCGTGAGTAGATGTGCAATACCCAACCAAACTGCACCCTCGTTTGTTTTACCACTTTTGAAATGTACTAAATTTATTTTGATATGCCAAATCTTAATAGATCAACGATGCCTGATGTCAAATTAATTTATGTAACTTTTATGACTTTAATTTCTGACGTTCTAATATATTCACGGTACTTACCAGAAATATACCGCGCTGAAGGCCTTCCTTTGACTGCTGGCTCAAGTTCGAAATTGCCGTACGCACTTTCACACAAGATTCTCCAAAATTGTCCTCTTGCGCACTGCCTCCAGGTGTTTGTAAAACAATTTTGATGCCCCAAACCTGAAATAATGTTACCCCAATTTAGAATTTAGTAAAAACCTTTATCTACTTTCCCTGCGTCAATTCTTCCTCGCCGTATTCCTATCTCCTGTTCCTCTGCTCCGTATCCCGCTTACTTCTCTCTTCGCACAACCAAATCAATCCCGCTGTCTTAATACAAATCACTCCTAATCCTGCTATACCAATTATCCATACGATGTCCTTCTGCCGTTATATCTTCTCAAATCAATCCCAAAATTCTTTACGTCGTCGATGCCTTCTTTAACCACTCCAATATCCTGCTGCCGTAATACCCAAATCTATCCCAAAACCAACACTAATCTTCTCAAATAATATACCGTCGCTTTCTCCTTTACATCAATGACCACTTCCACAATCTTCTTTACATACACGCTGACTTTCCCTTTGCACTTTTAAACACTTTTATAAACTCTTTTTATACTTGAATTCAATAATACTCGATGAATACACAAATAAACTTTTATTTCAAAACTATTTTACAATTTTAACGCAGGTTTCATAAATAGGTCTGTATCTGAACAAATTTAAAAAGAAGTCCTTCTTTATATTGCTTAGTTATTAACTAAACAAACTTAGCTTACTACAATAACATTTTTTACATATATAACATCCAATAACAAATCTCCTATCTTTCAGTGTCCAACATACCTTCGCTATAGTCTTTATAATAATTTTAAATTTCTACCATTGGTCCAAAACACTTCACTAAACTCCAATAACCTTTACATTTTGATTCACTTTAAATTTTGATTTACAATTCGTCTAAAAGTTTGATTCTATAAAAGGAAAAGCCAAATAATTCGTACACGACCTGGACGCTTTGTTATATTGCAGATATCCATAAATGCGTCCGGCTTTCCGACGGCAAATGTACTCTCAACTGGCTCATGAAATATCAACTCAGTATAAAACCTCAAGTACCGTGCATTATATCAACGTCATAAAGTCATGTTACTACCTTTTGGCATATAAGTTTCAATCTGAAATGGTACATACTTTAACGTATGTAAAGTATAGCAAAATTTATAGTTTTTAAATTATTAAATCTGAAATATTAATCCTATCGTTTGGCATACACCCCTATTAATACAAATATACCTTTAGAAACCTTCTAACCCCCTCCCTTACACAATAATATATATATATATATTCAGTGGAATTATAGGTATTTAATAAATTAATTCTCATATTTGTAACACCTAAAAACTTTAGTACTGATTGAAATCTCAAAAATTTAATCAAATTTAAGCATTCTGGGCTTTGTTTACATATATCTAAAATTACTAATACTGCCACACCTACGGCGAGTGAGTATATTTAAAAATAACTAGAGGGCGCTTTGACTGGAAGTGGTTATTATATCTGCATATAGTTTTTGTACCCACATTGTTTGCAGATTATAATTTTAACTGAATTATTAATCCTGAGTTTAAGAGTTTTCAAAAGCCGTGGCATATTGATTGATTGATTAACTTGGGAAGGGCGACTTAAAGCCACGCGCACTTAGGCCTCCTGGTGGGCCCATTGTGCTGCCTTCCTTGCCTAGGTTGGTCCTTCATTGCTCAACCACCCGACCTTGCAGGTGAATTTGAGGATGTCGGACCAGGGGGTGTCTCGAATTCCGGCCTTCTCGGGCCAAAAGTCCCCCAGCATGGATCCTCGAAGTCGGGCGAGTACCGGACAGGTGCACAGAATGTGTTCCGCCGTCTCATCCTCCTGTTGACAACCGCGACAGGTGGGGTTGTCTGACAGACCCATCCTGTGCAGGTGCTTCCTTAAAGTGCAATGCCCGGACAGAATACCTACTAGTAGCCGTAGTTTCTGTCTTGGCAAGCGTATGACAAATTTTTCTATTTTGGTCATGGAGACCTTATAAACATTTTTGCCTGCCGGCAGCTTGATGTACAAGCCCACCTATCCTTGTGACGGCGGTGGGTTATTTGTCTTATCATGGAGAACACCACAGATGGCGCAATAGCAACCGATGGCTCAGGGCCGACAAAACCCCGAGCCGCTCCTGCCTCGCCAAAGAATCTGCCTGTT
This sequence comes from Platerodrilus igneus, assembly GCA_036346225.1. Taxonomy (NCBI): domain Eukaryota; kingdom Metazoa; phylum Arthropoda; class Insecta; order Coleoptera; family Lycidae; genus Platerodrilus; species Platerodrilus igneus. The sequence goes on along the minus strand of JARFIW010000800.1, from coordinate 1,781,470 downwards.
CGTTACCATGTACTCCTGAATGCCCTTTGATCCAAACCAGTTCAAGGGCGTTTGTATCAGAAACGAGCTCGAGAACACGATGGCATTGGTATACCACCCCGAGAGAAGCTTCTGCTTGTTTAAGCTTAGAAGAGCTGCTCTACTATCGCTCAAGATGCGTATAGCTTTGTTCTGGATTCCACGTTCCAGTATGGCGTTAGCGCCGTGCATGATGGCTATGACCTCCGCTTGGAAGACAGTTACCAGCCTGCCCAGCGCAACACTTTCATGAAGGTCTAGGTCATCGGAGAAAATGCCTGCCCCGGTACCTTCATTTGTTTTGGAGCCATCTGTGTAGATGGAGATCTCCGTTAAGGAGGCGTCCTCAGTGTTTAGACAAACCCCAAAGCGCCTCCTGAAATGATTATGGGTGCGATCGAATCAACCACTCCTCCCAAGATAGGTGTGTTCCGCACCGCCTCTCTTAGTATGTTGTGGTGTCTACCACCGCCTCCCTTATCGATCCATAGACCTTGAACCGCAGCCTCATTGCCGCTCTCAAAGCCACCTCCTCCACATGTAGGTCCAGCGGAGGGAGGCCTAAGATGGCTTCTAAGGCTGCAGTAGGTGTGGAACGCAATGCACCTGTAATGTTTAGACAAGCCACCCTTTGGATATGAGTAAGGTCTTGAACTGTATGGGCCAGTCTGGTCCTGCGCCACCAGACTACAGCGCCATAACAGAGCATCGGCCTTACTACCATGATGTATAGCCACAGGACAGCCTTTGGTGGAGACCCCAAAGTTTGCCTATGGCACGTTTGCATTGCCGGAACACTTGGTTGGCTTTGCTAGTTTTCATTTGTAGGTGTTTGGCCCAGTTCAGCTTCTTATCAAGTATAATGCCCAGATACTTGACTTCTGCTGATAAGGGCAGGGAAGTTTGGAAGAGCATTGGCAATTTAGTTACCGTCAGCTTCCTTTATTGGAAAACAACACCAACGCCGTTTTGTTGGGGTTGATGGTTAAAAGTTGTCGGAGCACCAGAGCTCCGTGATCCTTAGTGCTGCTTGCATCAAATTACACAGCACTTGTTCGAATTTGCCGACTATTAGAATAGCTAAGTCGTCGGCGTAACCTATCGTGAAGAAACCTGCCTCATTAAGACGTTGGAGAAGGCTGTCCACTACTAAATTCCATAGTAGCGGTGACAGCACGCCCCTGGGGACAGCCTTTATCCACCACCCTAATTACTGAGGTTTCCACATTTATGTGTACCCGTCGACATTGCAGAATCTGCATGGTAAACTGCCGAAGGGTGTCCTCAGCTCCATGTGTCCGTAGAGCTCTATCGATGCTTGCGAAAGTAGTTTCGCTAAACGCACCCTCAATATCAATAAATGCGCCTAAGGCGGACATGTTATTGTCTAGGGTTTTTTCGATCCGTCCTACAACAGCGTGCAGGGCAGATTCCGTTGATTTACCTGGTATAAAGGCGTGTTGATTTGGGTGAAGTGGATAAGAAAGCATTATCCTCTCCTCATATCATTGTCGCACAATCTCCAAGGTCTTTAGCAAAAAGACGTGAGACTGATCGGTCTGTAGGATTTAGCCTGGGAGTAGTCCTTCCGGCCTGGTTTAGGAATGAAGACAACTCTAACCTCTCTCCAACTGCTGGGGATGTATCTAAAAGCAATACAGCCCCTAAAAAGTACCACAAGGAACGGTGTCAGCCTCTCCACTCCCCACTGTAGTAGGGCGGGGAAGATGCCATCCTTTCCAGGGACTTAAACGGTTTGAGAGTTGAGATAGCCCATTTAATTTTCTCTCATCCACTACCCGGTTAGAAACCTCCCAGTCGGCCCCGTTAGGGCCGAGCTGGGTTGATCCAACCCGTAAGACAAAGGTCGTGTGACACTGCCTGGAAAGTGCGTGTCCGCGAGTAACTCCGCTGTTTCTGCCTCGTTGGTGGTGTATGTACCATCCACACGTTTCAGACAGCATGGTTGATGACGAGGGTCTTTGGACAAGATCCTGTTAATGCGAGAGATTGCATTGGTAGACTCGACTGAGTTACAGAAGGTCTTCCATGAGTCTCTGTCGTTTTCTAATTGTCGTTTTGTATAGTCGCTGGTGGCTTTATATGCCTCCCAGTCAGCCATACTTCTGGTGTTCTTTGCCTTATTAAACAGTTTGCCCAGGGTCTTTTCAGCTTCTGTAACTCCGCGCCCCACCATGGAGTACTGGAGCGAGTAGAATCTGTCCTGACCGGGCATGCCTGTTCAAAGGACTCTACGATGGAGTTTTGTAGAGAGACCGAGTATCTCTGTAGCTCTTCTATAGTTTTTGGGTTGTCAGTACCTTGTGATGTCAAAGGCGTTGCTCCAAGCTGTCTAGGTAGACAGACCTGTTGGTCGCTTTTGGGTTCCTGTATTCTTTACAGACAGCTACTGCTGCCTTTAAATTAAAACTTAACAATCTGTGATCTGACAGTGTCGCTTTAGGCGTCACCTGCCAGTTCAAGATATGCCTTGAAATATCTGACGATGCAAGGGTTAAGTCGATGACTGTCTGGAAGCGAGATGTCACAAACGTGGGTTCGCTGCCCCAGTTAAGTATCTCCAGATTCTTACTCGATATATACTCGAGTAGTAGTTTTCCACGGGGTTAGTATCTGCGCTACCCCATACCACATGGTGCGCGTTGGAATCGCATCCGATAATCAGATGCTTTTGTGCCTATTACAGTGATCAATGACTGCCATCAACTCCGGAGGAGGTGGGTCATGGTCAATTGGAAAATAGGCTGAAACCAAGATTATGTCAGTAATTCCTTCCAGCCTGCATGTGATCTGTACGGCTGTGACGTCACGGCCACTCAGTTGTGGCAGGAGGAGGGCATTTATGTGCCTGGGTATGTAGATGCATGCCCTAGGCTTAGGTTGGTTACTAGCCGCAAAGATAGTACCATTTAGACTCCCTAATCCCGAGATTCCTGAGCATGCCACCCAGGGTTCTTGGATAAGGGCAATGGCCTGGTTATTGCTCAGGTGTCTGCATAACGATGCTGCAGCCGCCCTGCAATGTTGCAGGTTTAATTGTATAAAGTTTAGTCCCGCCATTGGTCTGTGACGGGTCAAACTTGCTTATCAAGCGTCGCTGGGCGGGCTGTCCAGCGACGCTTTACTATACTCTTCCGCAAGCCATCCCACTAGCAGCGGATCCGAGTCTGTTGTATCCATCTGACTGCTTGACGCAGTCGATGGTTCAACACCTCAGCCTCCTGAGGTTGCTGTAGGAGCGGAGCTCGCTGTAGCTGCTCAGGAGGTGGAGGTTGAGCCTGCTTTGCGCGGCAGCCGGTTGAGCTGCCTCTGCGGCAAGTTGCACTTTTGTATCTTGAGATTTAGTGAGGTGAGCTTATAGTGTAGCTTGCCTCCCTTTCTGTTGATAATCTCCTCACGGCTTCCCCAACGCCAAAGACTATCAGCCTCCTGAGGTTGATCTCTTGTGGCGGTGTGGAAAACGCACCACTTGGATATGTCAGCCCAGGGTTCTGCACACGTAGACGCCTTTGACGACATCCATGTCTTCCGGGGCCCCGGAATCCACAGCGCCGCCTTCAGTAGCCTAGGCAGCAGTCCCACCTGGACGACAGTAAGGCGTGCAGCCTCCCACAGTAGTGGAGGTTGCCAACCGCCTCCGTAATCCATGTTAGAGTGGTCATCCTCGCACCAGATCCGGAAGATCTCGCCCGAGTACGCCCACCTCCTAAAGGTCGGGGAGCGCTATCATTGGGAAGAGCGAACAGATGATCGTCCAAAGCCTTCTCAATTGCTAATTGCAAGGTCTCTGCTTGGGCCTTGGTAATCTTACCCCAAGGGTTGTTCTTGTTCATGACAGCCACCTGGAGGTGCCGAGCAGCTGCCTCCACGTAGCTGTCAGTGACGGTTGTTTAGTGCTAGTCTGACAGCCCTCTTCCGTGGTCTACCTTGCGGAGGGGTGCCCTCAGATCTAGCTCTTTTCATGCTCCGCGTCTTGGCCTCTGCAGGCCTAGAGGCGGAGGTAGATGGTTTTGAAGTGGAGGGTGTTTGATTGGCACCAGGTTGTGTCGTGGATGGGTTAGCCATAGGGCCAGCCTTTTCCACTACACCCTCCTGTGCCGCCAAACGGGCCCTCCTCCTTCTTTCTGTTCAGCCCCACTGATTCGCTTTTTCTGTGGGCGCTGCTGTTGCCACTCCTCTGGCTTATCCTTCACCCCACCTTGGGGCTGATATTGATGTTCTTTCCGTTGCAGTTCCTGTGGGACCTGCAACAAAACTTGAGGGTGTCCGAGGACGCACCTCTGGATTGACTACATTAGCTATAGGATCCATGTTTTGCTAAATAAAATTCATCTTCCCGGCTCCCCACCCACCATGGAGCCCAAATTTGGGTGTGTAAAACAACACCAGGGCTACCAGGAAGATATAGCTCCCTTAAGATGACTGACGTACGAGCCCGCATACCGCTTTGTAGCAGCACACATGTAGCATGTGCTGCTCACCCACAGTACCGGCTGCACGCCCTTCACCTCCAGGAGCTCACCCAGTCGGCAGTCTGACCCGACGACACAGCCGATTGATCGAGATGGGTTAGTCTCGACCCCCCGTCTAGGTGAAATCTGGGCCAAAGTGGCGTGTTGCCAGACACTACCATTGGTCCAAAACACTTCACTAAACTCCAATAACCTTTTACATTTTGATTCACTTTAAATTTTGATTTACAATTCGTCTAAAAGTTTGATTCTATAAAAAGGAAAAGCCAAATAATTCGTACACGACCTGGACGCTTTGTTATATTGCAGATATCCATAAATGCGTCCGGCTTTCCGACGGCAAATGTACTCAACTGGCTCATGAAATATCAACTCAGTATAAAACCTCAAGTACCGTGCATTATATCAACGTCATAAAGTCATGTTACTACCTTTTGGCATATAAGTTTCAATCTGAAATGGTACATACTTTAACGTATGTAAAGTATAGCAAAATTTATAGTTTTTAAATTATTAAATCTGAAATATTAATCCTATCGTTTGGCATACACCCCTATTAATACAAATATACCTTTAGAAACCTTCTAACCCCCTCCCTTACACAATAATATATATATATTCAGTGGAATTATAATATAATTTAAATTAATTATCAATAGCTTTGTACATATCTACTAAACTTAGACGATTGAAATCTTAAATAATCAAGGCTTTGACTGAAGTGGTTATATCTCATATTTGTACACATTGTTTGCAGATTATAATTTTAACTGAATTATTAATCCTGAGTTTAAGAGTTTTCAAAAGCCGTGGCATATATTAGTAAACATCCATTTTACATTTATCAATTTATTAATATATATATATATATATATATATATATATATATACATAATACAAGGCTCCATATATATAAGAATATATATATATATATATTTTCAATAATTCCTTTTTACTATATATATATTTATATTCTTATATATATGGAGCCTTGTATTATGTGTATATATATATATATATATATATATATATATATATATTTGAAAACTCTTAAACTCAGGATTAATAATTCAGTTAAAATTATAATCTGCAAACAATGTGGGTACAAAAACTATATGCAGATATAATAACCACTGCCAGTCAAAGCGCCCTCTAGTTATTTTTAAATATACTCACTCGCCGTAGGTGTGGCAGTATTAGTAATTTTAGATATATGTAAACAAAGCCCAGAATGCTTAAATTTGATTAAATTTTTGAGATTTCAATCAGTACTAAAGTTTTTAGGTGTTACAAATATGAGAATTAATTTATTAAATACCTGTAATTCCACTGAATGTAACACCTAAGAACATTTTTAAATTAACCCAAATTTCAAACAAAACTTCTTGCCCATCACTAACAATTCTATCTAAAATGTAACTCATCACTGACCAGAATTAATATAGTTACCCGACCCCAGTTTGGTTTTAAGTAACAGTTGACAACTTAAAGGAGCATAACCTGTCAACTGATATCTAACATCCCTTGGAATTTAGGAATTTTTAAATTAAGGCGCCAAAAGAAATGCTAGTTTGTTCTAGAAAATTCGAAACGGGAAGCGTGCAATAATATTTAATTTTTCGCGATATCTATAAAATATATGAACAGAAACTAATTTAGAGTATTGAAAAATAACTTAAATTTAAATATACGTTGTTTTCCAATCGGCAATGGTAATAATAAAAGTTGATTTAAGCAATTAACCTGAAAGCACATGTGGGGATGATTTAAGATCGTGAAATATGTAAGGTTTTTGATTGGCTAGACCGGTCACGTAACCGAAAATATATAAATACGGTAAGTGGAAAAATTATGAAAGAAGACACACAAAGACACATACACACACGAAGACATACGAATTCTAATATAACTAGCCTGAGGGTTGTTACGTGTTGTATTGCATGGCCGCGTAGCGGCATTGGTTATGTTCAAGTTTAAATTAACGTGATGTTTGGTTAATAAATCTGCAAGGTGATGATGCTTATACGTGAAGAAATAGTAGAATTCAAGGAGTTGGTGTTGGACAATAATAAATATTAGTATTCGGGGACACACAAATATTAGCTCCATTCTACAAGATAAGTTAGGCTCTTAAAGGAGAATGTAATAGCAATGAATTTAAATTTAATCAGAAATTAAATGGTTAAGTCGTAAGTCGTTTAATGGTAGGAAGCGCAGTTATACTAACTGCGAAGAAGTTGATGATTAACCACCGACATACAGTTCGTTGTTTGGCGATGGTGACAGGCTAAATAAAAATAAATTTTACGAAGAAGAACCACCCCCATACTGTTCATTATTTAGTGATGGTGAAAGTCCGGTAAATTGTTCCGAAGTTCACGAAGAAGAACCACCCCCCATACTGTTCATTATTTGAAGATCACTAAAAATTGCCACCTCCGTACGGTTTGTGGTTTACCAGAAATAATCACTGCCGACATCCAATACGTTACACTCCCACACCATATGATGATTCGCTACCTTGTGGAAGTGCTAGTTTAAATGAACAGACTCAGGTTTTTGGAAGCTTGGTCCCAATCCAATTTGGTGAAGAAGTAGGGGAATATAAAGGGTTTCGAGCACAAAATTTATCAACACCCGTGTTAAGCACTTTCAACCCTGGTGAGGATAAGTTACCTCGGAAGTACCGTAGGCACTGGAGCAATAGTGGGTATTGTATACCCAAAGCAGGTATTGGGTGAATCTTTGAATAAATGATTCGAGAGAACGTACGTGTATATGCATATGCATGCATACACGTGAGGATGCCGGTATAAACTTTTATATATTTATACATATGTTTTTATATGAATATGTTATTAAGTTGTTAGGTTAATGTTGGAATTTTTGGTCATTTTTATTAACGTTACCACTTAATATTATGAATTTTGTGTAGAATATCAAGCGTTCTTGGTTATGTTTAATTCGGGGTCAATTTGTTTTAATTGTAGAATTTACATTGATTAGTACAGTGTATAACAACCCGGGTTAAGGTAATTTTTAGTTAAATAATATATATTTTCTTGTTGCATTCATGTAAGTCTTTAATTTATTGGGTAAAAGACCAAGAAAGTGAAAGGTATGTCGATAAAGGTTATTAAATCCATTACTTGATACGAATGTGGAAATACATATATATGCTACAATTAGAAGGTGTGGATTGAAATACATTTAGGGACACTGTACATAATATTAGGAATCCACTTGAAATATTTGGAACTCACTTATACTTCAGTTCACATCAGCTTGTAAGCTGTACACATTTCCCTTTACTGGAGTAATTAATCTTCTTGGCCTCAAATGGATGTAAAAACCTTTGAAATTTGTTACCCATTGCACAAGGCCTATTTTAATTCACTGTTAAACTCATTCAAATTACTTCAGCTTCAAATAATTAAATAAAACTTGAGAGCATGTAAACACATCTATTTTTTTAAAAACCCAATTAACAAGTCCTTTTATCAAGTTGTACATCGTTACTTATCTCCTAGGAGATCTTTTAAAAATTCTTACTTGCCTACTCGATACAAAAATCTTATGATACTACACTCCTGGATCAATTATTACAAACAGATTTATTAGCTCTTTACAGAAACATTTCATTTGGATCACTTGAGTAGTAATTATCATTGGTTACTTTTTGTTTAACATTTTTATTAATCTTATAAACTACTTAATTCTAACAAGCAGGTGTAGCAGTATAAAATCCTGCTAATATCCTTATAGGTAGGCAATCCTAATTACGGAGCGTATACATCTATGGTAGTATATAGTTCTAGTGTGCGTAGAACAAGTTAGAACGGAGTAGGGATTCGAGGTCCGACGGCGATACTCGAGGCCATCGTGGTTTTTCTGGTTCTTGTTGAGTTGAACTTGCAAGCAGGATGACGTTTCGAAGAATCGGCTTCTTAGTAAGAATTCTTGCGAAGAAGCGAGTTCGATTTAAAATGTTTTACTTAACGAAACTTACAGCAGGCTAGTGTTGTCAGTTACGGTTGAAAACAAATAACTTTAGTTATTTTAAAAATTAGATTACTAAGGTACCGTCTTGAACGAAAGAGGTTTTCTAGATATCTAATGGCGTTGGCATAAACTTGGACTTGATTAACGGAATTTCATATGAAGATGTACCATTCGAATTTAATCCAAAACATGTGACGAAACTACAAGTGCGAGGTGGAGAGCAAAGGTTGTTGATGCTTTACAATTCCATGTTCATCGCAAAGGTCAAGTCGAGTCAAGGACGCAGCTGGCGGTTAGGTTTGGCTGTTTGCAGACAGATGACATTGTTTTCCTACAAATTATGTAACTAGGTAATTATACTTTCTTATCGGATCGGGTTTGGAACAAAATTTAGTTAAACAAAGAGTAAACTACAATAATTTTTATTCGTAACTTACCTCATGATGTTGTAAACATTCCTGGACGTTTTAAATTTAATTTTGTTTTAAATTGTTAGTAAGTTACTTGATGCCTGCGAAGTCCACATTTACTTGACATTAAATTTGAACTATAATGACCTTTACCTCGATCTAACTTCACTTTGAATATATAGCAACTTTGCATAAAGTGCTTTGTACACATATTTTGTATTAACAAACAGTGTAACACTGATGAGGTTATGAGCTCAGACACTTATCAGCGCATTTAATTTAATTGTAAATGATTTAACGTAATTTAATTTCTTTATTAATTGTATATAAAATTGTGACTTATGAAAGTTTAAGTCGGTTTGTATATAGTTTTGCTACTTGAATTTTTTTTATTAAGGAACTAAGTCGAATCATGCTTATTGGTACATACCTTTTCTTGTACATATATTACTAAAACATTAGAAATACTTTGCCTTTCAATTGTTTATTTATTGAACTGGTGTGTTTGTGACTTAGTGCATTAAATGGTACACTACTGTGTTAAGCTATACAGGTCATCCCACTCCTGAAGAAATTATTAGACGTTTTATGCTCTTAAATTATTATAGCTTAGGCTATGTTTTTTTTGTAAGCAAAATTAGTGTTTTGTTTAGATTCTACCATATTTCAGGAGACGGAGTTTGCAGCCAGTACAGCAGTCCCGAGGTATTAGATATATTTTTTACTCCCTTACAGATAGGTGTACCAAGGAGTAGACACGTGGCGCCCAACCGAAAGAAATTTATAGCGAGCAACGTTAACAAGTGACACCGACGAAGTTGATAGTAATTTTATTTGGTCTCACATTTTAAAAAAATAATTTTTTAAGGTAGCCAGGACATTAACGCATGCTAATACAGTAGTGATCAGTTGAATTTTAAATTCAAAAATTGAATATTAAGTACCCGGAAATGAAGTTCGATTTAAGTGAGCAAATCCAATTTTGTGAAACTGCTATAGCAACAATACGGCAACCAGTATTGGATTTTGTGGACAAACCTACTAAGCTGGTTCATACGAGAATAAAGGCAAAATTACTACATATAGGCCGTAGATTGGAATATATGGAAGTAACCAAGGATTACCAACAGCAATGGGATATTTTAAACAGTAAATGTTTAGAATACTTGGACTTGATAGAGGACATCGATGCTGAAGCAATGTTCCAAAACGACATGGAGGCATTTGTTAACTCTCGTATGGAATCTCACATACAAGTAGACGCGGACATTAATCCAATAGCTAACCTAGAAGCATGTGAGCAGTCAAGTCCCGTAGCTACAATGGCACGACTGGTACAATCGGAAAAGCCTGTTCGTATAACCACATTAGAGACTACGAATACACAGTCAATGCATGCGCAACTAGCTACAGCAGAGGAACACAATTTTCGGCAAAATGTGGACAAATCTTTAAAGAAATGGAACATCACTTTTAATGGTGACACCAAACACATAGGAGTAAAAGCTTTTTTGGAGCGAATTGAAGAAGTGCGTATGGCTAGAGGTTATACTCACAATCAACTTCTGAGAGGTGCGGCAGACCTCTTTGAAGGACCAGCTCTTATGTGGTACAGAGCCATGAAAGTGAACATAAAAACTTGGGTGGAACTAGAAGAAAAATTAAAACTGCATTTTCTACCAAAGAATTATGATGAAGCTTTATTAGAAGAAATTCGAGCTAGAAAGCAAGGTCAAAACGAAAAGCCAATAATTTATATTGCCGCCATGGTTAATCTAATTAACAGATTAGTCAAGACACCTTCGCCATCTGATCAAATATATTTCATCAGAAGGAATTTGCAACCATACTATGCAAGCCATTTAATTTTCTATATAAGAGTTTTAGATTTTATTGCTTTTTGAAGTTGTAAAATTGTATAATTTGTAAAAGTATAAAAATGTCAAAAATAATAATTGTTTCTAAATTGATGGATATATATATATATATATATAATATATATATATATATATATATATATATATATATATATATAATACCGTGTAATTAAAAGGAGCAATACCATACATAAGTTAACTCATAGGGTTGAGAGCGATTAGGTACCGTAAAATAAATTTATTAAGTTAAAAGATTTTCAACAATTATGTTCTAGTTTAATTAATGGATAATAGGGGAATATCAATTTAGTTTAACGCGTGAGTAATATAGGAATAATTTATCTTAATTAGATTTAGTTAGGGACCATGTATTATAGTATTTATGTAAAAGAGAATACAAAAATAATTTGGAGTTAAATTATAGCATAATGAAGTTCTATGGAACAGTTTTAAAAGCGTTAAGCACGTTAAAAATAACGATTTCTAGGTTTCAAATAACAAGGGGGAAAGATAGATATTTCTTAGTAAAGTTGCTACAAACAAATTTAATAGCTTAGTGGAACCAACAACCGTTGAAATTAAAGCAGCCAAGGACGTAAAAACCACACAGAATTGATGTAAAAGCAGTATACGATAGTTAAAATATTGATTTTTAATCTTAGATATAGAGTCGGAAGGAGTAGTGAAAAGACCAAGATTGAATAAAAGCCTATAAGTATAAGAGAGAACCATAGAGTATATCCAGAGGAAGGGAATTAAAGATCGATAATGTCGAGGAGAGTTGTAAACAAGCACGCATCGCTCAAAAAGTGGGAAATGGAGCTAAGCGAGTTGATTGGTGAAAGTTAAATAAGAAGGGTTAGAAATTCAGATGGTGGAAGCATATGTGTGCAATAGAGCGATGTGTACGAGGAAGATAAAGGATGTTTGCTTGAAGATAAAGACGTGGAGTATAGGCTAGTCCGGAGAATTGGAAACGACAGTTGACGCCTTTAAGTGCATTACCACGTACTGTTGTGTTATGTTATGAAAAATTACGAGAAATCGACGGTCGTTGGTGATTTTCGAGGAAAATAAGACAACGGTTAAACAGATATACGTGCTATTTCTTAAACAGGGGGGGGGGCACATTTCATTATATAATTAGTAACAGAGAGGGGTCTGGCTCTCTTTTTGCTCTTTGATTCCATTGGTAATACAGTGAGTTTACTTCCAAGTGAATTAGTGCAGTCTAATTATATAAAATTTATGTAAAAGTTGCTAAAGCGTTATTAGTGAATAGTAAAGTTGAGATGTAAGTACAAAGATTTTTGTTTGGATGCACGAGAAGTACTAGAATTTGAAAATTGTTTGGATGTGGATCAAAGCGAGGTTTGGGTAATAGAATTTATTTGCAATAAAAGAATGAAATTTGGAGATTGGATATTTTGATTGAAATTTATAAAAGAAAAGTTTTTGGGGTAGGGGGCATGTTTGGTACACATGGGGATTCGACCATGGAATTAATGGATAGACGAAGAACCGACCAGACGGCAACATCTACAAGGGACTAGTTCGTGGACCGCAGTACAAAGACAGCTACAAGGTAGGAGATAGAATAAGACATTTCATGGTGAATATTTTCATAGTGTTTGTGGTGTTTTATGATTATTTGCTTTGTTTTTTTTTTGAACAAACATTTATAGGGCTGTTAAACGAGATTGATTTTGAGCATTATTCATTAATTTGCAGATAACCAAAAGTTGTAAAAAGGTATAGAGGGTTTTTTGATATTAGCCGTGCAGAGTATTTATATGCACATCTATAAAGTTTTAAAAGGTGAGCTCATGCTAGAACGAAGGGTAACGTAAGGTATGAGGAATGCCCTCTTACTTTAATAAAAAGTTATGTGTTAAAAGGGTTATCAATATGCAAAATGATTGTTATAAAATTTAGTGAACACATGAATGTATATAAAGCGATGGTATTTTAAATTTGAAAAAAATGTAATTTGGATTTCAGATAAATAGAGTGTGATATTTTGGTTAATTAAGTTATTTTTAAATGCATGATTGATGTGGATTTCTATTTAGGTCTCTATGGTAATAATGAAACGAAGTTTTTTTTTAATGTAACAGGTAGGTGTATGTAATATATAGGAAGCATCGAATACAGAGGACGATTCAGGAGTAGCCGTGGCAAGATTTTAGAGTAATTTCACAGCATTTTTATGACGGCCCAGCGCTGGGGCTCGTGATTCCAGGGTTAATACACAACAATATATATATATATATATATATATATATATATATATATATATATATATTTAATATGAAGATGAAATTAATGTGTTCGGATGTTTTTGGTCATAAATAAAACAACTGTCAAATAATCATTCGTTTTGAACTTGACGTTTCGATCTATTATTCAGATCTTAATCATAAGATAAAACTTGATTATTCTTAAATTTAGGGCTAGTGTAAAATAATTTTAAATGACATAAAGCAATAAACACAAGGTCAATACCATCTTAGCAGTAAAAAATCGAATTACAAAAATAAGCAATCCAATTTTTCTAAATAACAACATTAAAGAATTAAAACAAGTTTTTATCAGTAATGGTTATCCCATTCAAATTGTCAACAAATTATTAAATACCAACATTTTACCACAACAAAAAACAAAACAAGAACTGGTCTACAACAAGCTTCCGTATATTGAAAAACTAACTCCACAACTTACTAGAATTTTAAAAAAACCAAATATAGGCATCGCATACTACTATGTGAAGTCAATCAAATCTTTTTTCGCCCCTTAAAGATAGAACAAACACCGAAATGTGCAGTAACGTTGTATATAAGATTCAATGTATATGCAACCACTCCTACATTGGTCAAACGGGTCAGTGGTTAAAATACAGATTAACTCAACACCACAGTGATGCAAAATTGGGAAAAAACAACTGTGCTTTCTCAACACATATACATTCTACCAAACACACACCTTCGCTCAAAGATACCAAAATTTTAGAAATAGAACAAAATTACAAAAAACGGTTATTACTTGAATCATTTCATATACAAAAAGAAAAAAAGTGCATCAACAACAAACAAGACTTAAATAAGTTAAGTGTTGTTTACTCCGATCTGTATAAACATTAATTGTAGTGCTGTTATTTAATGGACAATATTTATACATTCTTTTTATTTTTATTTTTATCATTGTACTTAAATAAGCTTAGTTTCTGTAACATCAAAATTGCATACACAAAACAAATTTAATTCTGTCACTCAAGTTTTGCTTTATGTCATTTAAAATTATTTTACACTAGCCCTAAATTTAAGAATAATCAAGTTTTATGTAAGTTTTGATATATGTATTGTTTAGTTTCTAATTACCTAACTTCTAGCTTATGATTAAGATCTGAATAATAGATCGAAAGTCACTCAAGTTTTGCTTTATGTCATTTAAAATTATTTTACACTAGCCCTAAATTTAAGAATAATCAAGTTTTATCTTATGATTAAGATCTGAATAATAGATCGAAACGTCAAGTTCAAAACGAATGATTATTTGACAGTTGTTTTATTTATGACCAAAAACATCCCAACACATTAATTTCATCTTCATATTAAACATAGATTCCTGGTCAATAAAATAGAGTTTTATAATATATATATATATATATATATATATATATATATATATATATATTATTGTGAATGAAGAATCTGATAAAAATAAAGAGTTTAAAGAATAATTGATTGCACAGATAAAGGTGGTGTCGGCCTTTCAAATATTTAGAAATAGCGGTAATTTTTCCTGATAGTACCGCAACCTTACTCACATGCATATATTTAACCACGATGCAAAATACTCTACTAACGTTTGGTATTTCTGTAAAATTAAATAAAGGAAAAATTTTGTTTATTTATGCCACGGCTTTTTGAAACACTCTTAGGGATTATTATATCTAGATATTTCTACTCTGTAAGAAAACGTGGGTTTAGGTCGTCTTACAGGCACATTAAACACTTTCGCATAAAGCGTCGTCTAGTTAAGATTACTTAACCTCTCGTAGTGCAGATGTGGCGTTATTATTTTCAAAGATTGATAAATATAATCGCAAATGTATAATTTAGATAAACGTTTGAGATTCAAATTACTACCAAATATCTTTAAATGGTGCTTATATAAGGATTAATTTCAAATACCTGTAATTCCACCGAAAGTGCTCGAGTTGCTCACATGGACCTCTTCAATGATAAAACAAAATCGTCTTGCGAACGCTTGCAGTTAATACCTGTAGAAAGTAAGTTTTAATTTTATGTTCTTATTACATTCACTCTATTTTAGGTTCTACGACTAATAAAATAATAATTCAGCAACAGTATACTTCGATTCGGCTCTATTAATATGAATTCTTGCAATACTCGACCACATATGCACAAAATGTTGTCCTGTTAGACTGGAAAACCACTGTAAATTATTCGAAGCTTACTGATGCTATTCTTCACCAACACTAAAGATGATCCTTTGTTTGCTATAACTGGAATCACTTTTCTTGACTGCACTTGGTTGTATAAAACCTTATTAATTATTATACGATACACTCATATTCTTCCACAGACATTAAATTCTTTATATTACTCCAGTAACACGATGATTAAATAAAAGTGATAAATTTCAAACATATATTAATTCTTTCAAAGTCAATAACAAGCTCCAAAGCAAAACATCTTTTTTACCAAAAATTTTCAAAATCAACTCCCTTATTATCTAAACACTTATCACCTCGGAGATAGTCTCAAAAATTATATCTTGCCTACTATTTACAAAATGTCTAAGAAGTACATTCATTGATCCCTTATTATTATGTATAATTCCTATTTTGGAACAGATACTTGTGTCACTTATACTAATTATCATTGGTTGACATTCCACAAATCTTACAATTATTTTACGCTAACTAAACATGCTAAAATAAATAAACGTTTTATTAAAGAACAGTTAACCAAAACGCTTCTTTTAAATCTCAAACGCTTCACCACGAGTAAATAGAATTTTATCCTAGTTTAACAAGTAATTATTTATCAATCCTTAGTTTATTGTAGTGTTTTAAATTTAGAAAACATTGATAGGAGTGGTAAATTAATGTGTTTACCCTCAGATATCTTTTAAATCATTTTATAATATTTTAATATATATATACAGTATTGCCCGAAATAAACAGTACTGAAACTAAGTTTGCGGTGTTTTTATGCGTGTGCTGTCACACTCAAGTTAGCTAGTATAGACCTGTCAAGTAAACCTCAAACAAGTAATTAGTAGGGCCTAATTGTTAAAAATGGTGTTAAGTACAGAGGAGAAAGTGTTTCTGGTAGAGCATTATTTTCGTTCATACGGAATCGACCGACATAATGGTGCAAGTTTGCTATACGTGTCTGATCAATTCACACAAAGGTTTAATAAACGTTCTCCAAGTAATGCTGTAATTTTGAAGTTTATTGAAAAGTTTAGAAATACAGATAGTGTATTGTGCCAACGAAAAGGAAAGTCAGGGCGTCCCAGGACAGTTAACAACAACAATAACCATGAACGTGTTTTGAGCAAATCTTAGAAAATCCGAAAGTCAGCCAGGCAAGGACAGCGTTACAACTTGATTTAAAAGAACTTCCTTTCAAAAATCCTGAAGGAGCTGGGTACATTTTCGTATGTGATTCAGGTACATCAACAACTACATCCTCGGGATTATCGCAGTAGAGTGGAATATTGCGCCAGAATTCTCGCGTTACAGTATGAAAATCCTGAATTTTTGAAAAATGTTTGGTTTTCAGACGAAGCACATTTTCACTTGTCAGGCTATGTGAATCGTTGCACAAATCGATTTCTGGGCTTTGCCAGACCCGATGAGGTTCAAGAGGTTCCTTTACATAGTGAAAAAGTGAGTGTCTGGTGTGCTGTTTCGGACACGGAATCATTGGTCCGTACTTTATCGAAGAGAATGGTAGGCAAGTCACACTTAATCAACAGAGGTACAGACAAATTTTAACACGATTTATCCCTGATCTACGTCAATTCTGTCGTGCACGTAACTTGGCATTTAGAAACCAATTTTTTCAGCAGGACGGGCAACTTGCCATACTGCTGCCGCAATTCGTCAATTTCTTCAAGAACATTTTCCAAGCAAATTCATATCACGATTTACTGACTTCCCTTATCCTTCACATTCTCCAGACCTCACACCTCCAGACGCATACATTTGGGGCATGGCTAAAAATGCCGTTTTCAAACGGGCACCACAAACCATCGATGAATTAAAGGATGCCGTTAGAGTCTTCTTCGCAGCCCTGAGACAACCCTTATTCAATAACATGACCAGAAACTTAGAACATCGTTATGAAGTCTGTCTCGAACGAGGAGGTGCACATTTAGAACATATAATAAAGTGTCAATAATATGTATTTTTTAAATATACAAAACAATTACAATTTCAGTACTGTTTATTTCGGGCAATACTGTATATATATATATATATATATATATATATATATATATATATATATAAATAATTAATGGACTGGTCAGTCTTATAGTATAATATACATGTACATATTATCATGGGAATTGTCCAAATCAAACAACAGAAACTGATTGAAAATTTAATCAACACCTAACGTTTCGGTACATTCCTTTTGTACCTTTTTCAAAGGCTAAAATGGAAACAGAAAATTCGAAATTAGCAAAAAATACATAACCTGTCGATAACTACTTACATTGACAAAATTATATTAAGGAGATTGAAAACAAATTACTGAACGATTCACATTATAACTGTGGGTCAAAAATATTAAAAATTGCCTGAAGGGAAACGTCATGCCACGATGGCGGTTAAAAAGTAAAGACAAAGTTGATAATGACACATTCTATAAGAGTGACAGGACACGTTCCGAAAATGGCAATGATTACATAACCTGAAGGAAGATACCTAACGATACCTAACTATTGACAATAATAAGATTGATATTGATAGGGTGCATAACGTTTACTCTGCTTTATATAGTAAGGACATTTTTAAACAACGTTAGGTAACTTCCTTCAGGTTATGTAATCATTGCCATTTTCGGAACGTGTCCTGTCACTCTTATAGAATTTGTCATTATCAACTTTGTCTTTACTTTTAACCGCCATCGTGCATGACGTTGCCTTCGGGCAATTTTAATTTTAATATTTTTGACCCACAGTTATAATGTGAATCGTGCAGTAATTTGTTTTCAATCTCCTAATATAATTTTGTCAATGTAAGTAGTTAGCGACAGGTTATGTATTTTTGCTAATTTGAATTTTCTGTTTCCATTTTAGCCTTTGAAAAAGGTACAAAAGGAATGTACCAAACGTTAGTGTTGATTAAATTTTCAATCAGTTTCTGTTGTTTGATTTGGACTACTTCCCATGATAATATGTACATGTATATTATACTATATATATATATATATATATATATATATATATATTGATATGATAACGCCGTACGCCGATGTGATAAACGTCCAGCTGAACGCCACCGCTCTGTGTTTTTGTGTAATCTTCTAATTTTATTATACCACGACTAGCCCTTTTTAATTTACACAGAGTGCACAATGTTACGATGCGCAATTTTCATTTACCCCTTTATGGTTACCTGTTTGAGTTGATAAAACAAAGTCAATCAATATTCATATAATGAAAGAAAATAATATTTACACTTTACAATTTTTGTAATCCTTTAAATACACCCTTCAATCAATTAATATTATATGGATTATTTATCCCAAAATTTATATCCTTTTAATTTAATTAGAGTTACCAAAAACGACACCTTTTCCAAAAAAATCTGGAACGTTCAAGACCCTTTTATGATTATTACGTAAGTTTCAACGTATTCAATATTCTTGTTGACTCCTTACAAGCTTTAGAGAAAATTAATATATTCAGTGTTAAAGTTTAAATTTGAAAAGATTCCTTAAAACTAGGTAGCTCTGACCTGTGATATTTTGATGAGTTGTTGCGTGTTGTAGATCAACACCCCCTTATTATCTTCAATCGAAAACCAATGCTCTGCTTTGTACTCCATAACGTACGTTTAACCAATAGTTTTGTTGCTCCCTATTTGCAAGATTCACCTCGTGCTTTATTCTATGTTTCTCTGGATACGCCTTGGACCTTTTCCCTTAAATACCACTTGGAATACGTAAGTTTCTTAGTATTATGAATTTAGAATTATTCCACTTATCGTCGTGAATTAGAATTTCTGAATACCAGACTTAGAATCGTGAATTAGAAGTAGACTAGAATTGTACTAGCATTGTATTAGAAGCGGGTTAGAAGTGGACCAGAATTGTATTAGAAGCGGATTAGAAGCCCTATATCATTATAAACATTTAATTTAAATTAATTACCCAATTTCTACTCACATTTTCTGCAAAAACGGCAAAAGTTCTTCATATATTTTTAACGCAATTCTTACAAAACACTATTTTTCACTATAATTTAAAATTTATTTATCTGACGCGTAAATATTTGATTAAAAGTATTGTGGATTCGACATGCTTCAAGTTGAAACTGACTGTTTCTTATCACCTCTGGGCGTTATATAGCTTTTGCCCTCTATATTTGGATTGGTCTTCCAAGCAGCCTTGCAACCAACCATATATGTTCTGGACATTCCTAGTATATTTTCAAGCTGATTTATGATGAAACTCTTTTGGAGTTTCGTGTCATGCTGTTGTTTACTATTGTTTTACGATCTTTGATCGCCTTATTATTGTTATCGTTGCTGGACCTTTAGCTTATGTCTGTTGTTTTGTGTAGATAAAGCTTTTGGAGAATTGTACAAAAATAAATGATGTAACACGAGTGCTGTTTTCGTTTATGCATTTATTTAAACTCATCTTTGAAAGTGCGTTTTCTTATCAAAACGCTTATTGTTCCTTTCTTATTACAAGCGTAATTGCATGAAGATTTACTAGGTTTTATCTTATCGTCTGCATACTTATTTTATAAACTTGTGGAACACTTCTCAACGTAGTTGAATTACATGTATGATTATTTCTCTGCTGAATACGCGTTCTATTATTGGAAGATATGCTTGCTGGCATTGATTAAAGTTAATTACGGTTCATATACAGGGTGTTAAATGCTTGCTATTTACATAATGTGCGAATTATTTATTTTCCTGCTAAATAAATGCAGTTTTCTGATTCCCATTGGTATTTACAGTTACTACGCGACCCTTACTACTCAATACACCCCTAAACAACCCCTATCACAGCAATATATATATATATATATATATATATATATATTGATATGATAACACTGCACGCCGATGTAATTATACGTTCAGTCTCCTGCTGATCACCACCGCTCTGTGTTTTTTAATATTTTAAAATTTAAATATGCCTCGGCTAGCGCAGTCCAATTCACAGAGTGTACAACGTTACGATAACAAATAATTTACCCACCTTTTATCTAATCCTTTTCCTGATTTGAATTAGAAAAACAAGATCGACTAATATTTGTATAATGAGAAAGAAAAAATCATATACACTTCACAGCTTAATATGTTTTACTGTTTGACAAAATAAACCCCTGAAGCAAATAATAATTTTTAAATTGTTTTATCCCCAAAATTATAGCTTCCTTTCCTTATTTTAAAGCCAGCAAAAATGACACTGTACTCTACTGGAAAATCTTTGAACGTTCAAGACCTTTCCCCTTACGAAAATTTTCACGTATAAGAAAAAATTTTTTTGACTACATAAAATATTCAGGTATAATAAATACAGTCTATGTTCAAAATAAAGAGAAAATAATGCCTTATGCTAAATAGTTCCGACCTGTAGTTTTCCTTGTGCATCTTTCTGGATCTGCTACTGCGTGCTGTGGATCAGTACCCCAATATTACTTTCAGTTGAGTTGCTCCATTCAATGCTTAAGACAATCCTCTGTTTTGTGCGCCTTTGCGTAGATTTAAACCAATATTTTTATTCAGATTTCTTCCCAGTATCATCAATTTATTTAGTTTCCAAATTTTACCCCATTCAATCAATAATCTAGTATTTTCTTAGTTTACTTAATATTTGCCCAGTCTTTTCTTAGATTTAGCCCGTCTTTCTTAGACTTACTTAGAGTTACTTGGTGCCCTAAATTATGAACATTTAAAATTAATTAATTAATAAACTTTTACTGACGTTTTCCAGCAAACGGCGACACTTGTCTCACTTATGTCTCACTATTACTTACTTTAAAATTCTCTAACTCTACTTTCGCAAAATTTAATTATTTCAATTTTAATATTTACTCGTTGTGTAAATTCTTGACTGTAAGTGATGTGACTGTGCTCAGTTTGAATGAAGACTGCCTGCTTATCAATTTCGCGTGTTATAT
Organism: Platerodrilus igneus; assembly: GCA_036346225.1. NCBI lineage: Eukaryota > Metazoa > Arthropoda > Insecta > Coleoptera > Lycidae > Platerodrilus > Platerodrilus igneus. The sequence goes on along the minus strand of JARFIW010000800.1, from coordinate 1,760,263 downwards.
AAGCAACTCCCCATCTAAAATTCATTGGTTATCGGCGTTGTTTGTTCAAATTTTACGACCACTCACAGTATGTTTTGAATATTTTGGGCTTTTACAGGTATACGTCTGATAATAGTTCACCGGAACGATGTCTTGGTCACATAGGATACTAGTGAATTTCTATTATGTATTTATTCTTGACCGTTTGTTTTGATGTTATTACAGGAATTTCTAATTTGCCTTGGCACGTAGTTTAACTTATGGCTTTTGGTTGTCTAGGTTAATACTTTGGGTTTTGTATTTTAACAAAAAATTAAAAGAAAAGAGTTCACTCTTTGTATCCAAAATAGCAGTTGTCATACAGACGTGATGAACATTAAGTGTCAAATGAAAAATTTTACGTTAATGTATGAACTTATAAGTACTCGTAAGTACATATGCACTGGTTTGAATTCAACATTTGATGTTCGTAGTTTTCCCGGCAATATCTATTTTGGATACAAAAAGTAAACCTTATCTTTTTCTTTTTGAAAAACATGTCACGCTATTTTGAGCAACTAATTAGTAAAATTTGTTAGTAATGATGCAAGCCAAAACAAGGCCCACGGTATGATGAAATAGAAAAAATGGCAAATTTCAAATAAATACAAAAATGATGTTTGTTGGTGTTACTTCAAATAAACATAAAATTTGGAGTTAAAATATTTCTTAAAAGAATAAATAATTGTTCTAGAAAAGAAGTTTAATTTTGCATTTAAGCTAATTTCTTATAATAGTTTAACATAACGAATTAGAAGTAACTGGAAAGCGCATGCTATACGAGGGTGATTTGAAAAGTTTGCGAAATGGAGCACGCAGATGGCAGCATCAGTTCGAATAAAATATATGCAATTGATGGATCCAACTATCTAGTGCGCAGATGTTAAATTTGGCATTATTCTGTCAAGTAGTATTAATTTGGTGCTATGTGAATAAAGTTAGTTTTGTGAGTTTTTTAAAATGGATAAAACTGAAACGCGCGCTGTTATCAAATGTTTTGTAAAAAAGGGTTGGAAAGCAACAGAAATACATAAGGATATGCAGGATACATTAAGAGACTCCGCTCCATCATTTACAACTGTGCACAAGTGGGTGATGGAATATAAACGTGGTTGTGAGAGCCTAGAAAATGACCTGCGCAGCGGACGACCAAAAACTACCACCACGCCTGAAATCGTCCAAAAAGTTAATGATATGGTTACGCAGGATCGTCGATTAAAGGTCTCCGAAATTGCTAAGGATGCAGGTATCTCAGATGAAAGAGCATTTCATATCTTAACTGCGGAATTAGGTATGAAAAAGCTTTCGGCAAGATGGTTGCCGTGATCAAAACCTTTAGAGGAAGAGAATTTGCCAACAGAGTTTAGACCGCCTTAACACCAATAAGTCGATTTCGTCCAACTATTTATTATGACAGATGAAACTTGGGTTCACTATTATACCCTTGAAACCAAGCAACAATCTAAACAATGGGGACATAGGCGTTCTTCACCACCAAAGAAAGCAATGTCCATGAAGTCGGCTGGAAAAGTTATGGCATCAGTTTTTTGGAATGCTAAAGGTGTCCTACTAATTGACTGTCTTCCCAAGGGCCAAACAATAAACGGTGAATATTACGCTAAACTTCTAGGCCAACTGGATAAAAATATTCGCTAAAAAAAAAACCTGCATTGCGTAAGAAGAAGATCATTTTCCATCAGGATAATGCACGTCCACACACAAGTGCAGTAGCAATGCAAAAATTGAATGATCCGAAGTACGATCTCTTGCAACATCCACCTTATTCGCCTGATTTGGCTTCTTCTCACTTTCCACCTATTTCCACGATTAAAAGTTTTCCTTGGGGAAAAACGATTTTCCACGAACAAAGAAGTAAAAGCAGCTGTCGACGACTATTTTGGAGGCTTTAAAGAATCGCACTTTCGTGATGGCATAATGGGTTTGGAACATTGCTGGACGAAGTGTATTCAACTTGACAGAGATTATGTTGAAAAATAAACTATATTTTAAAAACAAAATTTTTCATTTTCCCCTTCACTTCGCGGACTTTTCACACCACCCTCGTATTTCGTATATTATAAATATCTGGGACGGAAACATCTGACTGGTAGACCCTTTTTGATGGATTGTATTGAAGTTAGTACTTGTGCACTTACTTATTTAGGAACTATATAATCCCGTTACTGTGAAGTTGTGATGTTTTTGTTTACATGTTGTTGATTTTTGTAGTACTGTCAATAAAAAAGTATTTTATACTTTTCATCCTTATGTTAAAATATAAATAATCACTTCCATAAAGACATCCAACAGGTTATGGGCCCAGCTACATTTAATATATTATTAACAGGAAGAAATCCAAGAAAATATTTGACAGAAAGTTTTGAGCTGTTTCATCTGATAAACTGTATTACATACAATAAAGTATGAGCAGTCATCAATTTGTTATTGAGAAACTGGACGGTGTCTCTAATTGGCAAACATGGAGTTTCGCCATGAAGCATTATCTCAAACAAGAAAAGCTCTGGATGATCATAGATAGAACCATGGATGACAAGCATCCAGATTGGGCTAAAAAGGATGAACTAGATGAAATAACCTTGGCCAAGATAGTACTTCTTATAAAACCACATTTATATCCTCATGTAGAATCAGCAAATAATGCTAAAGCGGCATGGGATACTCTATCCAAGACATTAGGCGATCGTGGACTTATAGGAAGATTAAAAGTACTGAGACAACTATTTTCAGTAAAACTTAGCAATTACAAAAATATGTCTGAGTATATAGACGATGTTTCATCTTTAACACAAAAATTAACTAATATGGGCACACCTCTTGAAGATGAATTCATTGCTGTTCTTTTTTTGAGTGGTTTACCGAAATACTATGATCCATTGATTATGGGGCTCGAGTCTTCTTCGACAAAACTACGATCGGAAGATGTTAAACAAAGATTGATCAATATGGCGTTTCGATTAGATTCTCAGACTGAACAGTCTGCAGCATTTTATGGAACAAAGCAAAAACAGCATAATTTTCCACATCAAGCTTCTAACAACCAGTTTACATCAACAAACTTGAGAAGGAAATTTAAATGCAATATTTATAAGAAATGGGGCAACCACAAAAAAAGTGAATGTTCTTTTAAACAGTCAAGCACAGAAGGAAATCCAAAATATCAAAATAAAAATTCTGATATTGGTAAATCCAATAAATCACAAGCTTTTTCAAGTACTATCTATCAAAATAGTAACTCAGTGGATACTGATGAAGTTCTTAATAAAAATCAATATGTTATGATGGTCGATGTAGATGAATCACATCGTGATTGGTTTCTAGACTCTGGATGTTCAAATCACATGTCAAGACATAATGATTGGATGAGAAATTTCAAAACAGACTTACCAGCCACTGAAATTATATGTGCTAATAAGCAAGTGATAAATTCAAAGGGTATTGGTGATGTTCCTATTTGCATACAGGATGGCGTGAAACACATCACAAACACCTTATATGTGCCAGAACTGTCAACGAAATTACTGTCAATTAGTAAAATTGCTTAAAAACAATTCGTTTGTATTTTTGATGACAACAGTTGCAAAATTTATCCAAAAGAGGATGTAAAAATCGTTAGAAAAAGTTGTGCCATTGCATCAAAGATAAATGGCATATATAAATTAGATACCACTTCAGTTGCAGATATTTTAAGGATGCATTCAACCACAGAATTAGCAAATATAGCTTCAAATGCAGATATTTGTTCACAAATCTGGCATAAACGTCTAGGACATTTGAATACTGAAGATATCAAGACATTAAAACAAATGTCAACAGGCCTTAACTTCACAAATATGTTTGATGAAACTAGTGTAGCTTGCTTGAAAGGGAAGCAGTGTAGAAAGGCCTTTAAGAAAACTGTACCACGTGCTAAAGCTATGTTAGAGCTAGTTCACACAGATCTGGCAGGACCAATGGAAATACAATCCATAGGAGGTTGTCGTTTTATGCTTGTATTTGTTGAAGATTTTTCTAGAATGAAATTTGTTTATTTCCTAAAAGAAAAATCAGAAGTTTTGGATAAATTTAAAATCTTCAAGGCACTTGTCGAAAATTATACAAACAAGAAGATAGAAGTTCTCCGATCTGATAATGGTGGTGAATATGTGAATAAAGAATTCGCAGTCTTTTTAAATAAGTACGGTATCAAACACAATTTCACGATCCCTTACACTCCTGAACTCAATGGTGTAGCTGAGAGAGCTATACGTTCTATATACGAAAAGACTAAGTGTTTACTGCAAGATTCGAATTTACCAAAGTCTTTTTGGGCAGAAGGTTGCAATACTGCAGTCTATCTACTTAACCGTTCCCCACATAAAAAATACCAAAAATGACACCGGAAGAAGTTTGGACAGGGGTTAAGCCAGATCTATCTAAACTTCGGGTGTTTGGCAGTCGCGTTTTTGTACACATTCCAAATCAACTTAGAAGAAAATGGGATCCAAAAAGTAATGAATATTTATTTGTAGGTTACTGTGAAGATTCGGTTGGTTACAGAGTCTTTAAAGATGGGAAAATAACTAGAGCCAGGGGTTATTTTATAGAACAGCCATTAGCAGAAGAAAACAATTTTTTATTGACAATTTTGATGCAGATTATGTGTTTCGGCCAGAGTTTTCAGTTCATAATAGCACTGAAAAAGTTGATCCAATTTCTTCAGTGGGTGCAAATGAATATCAAATTGAACCGGAAGAAACTCAATCTGATAATGAAAACCATAATAATAGTGTAGGGGAAATGGAAAATGAACAAGAAATAACTCGAAGATCCGTTAAGATTACGGAAAACCAAAGATTTTCCTGATCATATAGTGTATTTTTCAAATGTTCAAAACCTTTCTGATCCACTTACTGTTTCTGAAGCCCTTTCAAGACCCGACAAGGATGAATGGTTAGCAGCAATGCACGATGAATTTAATTCTCTAATAGAAAAGGAAGTTTTTGTGCTAGTTGATAAACCAGACAACGTAAACGTTATACCTTGCAAATGGGTATTCAAGTTAAAAAAAGGTTCAGATGGTCAGCCATTAAGGTACAAAGCAAGAGTAGTTGCAAAGAGATTCGCTCAACGTGAAGGCATTGAATACGAGGAAACCTTTTCTCCAGTAATCAGACGTGAAGTTTTACAAATCTTGACTGCATTAGCAGCACACCAAAACCTTGAAATTACCCACATGGATGTGCAAACTGCATTCCTAAATGGAGATATTAATGACACAGTTTACATGAAGCAACCTGAAAATTTTGTATTGCCTGGTGAACTAAACAAAGTTTATTTGCTTAAAAAGGCCATTTATGGTTTGAAGCAAGCCTCCAGAATGTGGAATATTAAAGCCCACAATGCAATGTTAACTTTAGGTTTTACTCAAAGCAGGTATGAACCTTGTATATATTACAAATTTTCAGAGAAAACAACCATGTTTATGGCTCTCTATGTAGACGATTTCTTTTTGTTTTCAAATAACAAAAAGGAAAAGGTAAAAAGAAAACTCATGTCCAAATTTAAATTAAATGATCTTGGAAGAGCTGAGTTTTGCCTAGGAATAAAAATTACCTATGGAAATTCTACAATAAAGTTAGATCACACTCAGTACATTCTTGATCTTCTTAAGAAATTTAAAATGGAAGACTGCAAACCGATTAAAACTCCAATGGAAGTTAATTTAAAATTGCAGAAGTCTGAAAAAAAATTACCGGATGTACCATACCAATGTCATATAGGTAGCCTTATGTACTTATCGACATGTACAAGACCTGACATAGCGTTTGCTGTAAATTACCTTAGCAGATTTAATACTAAATATACACTAGAATATTGGACACATGCTAAAAGAATTCTTCGTTACCTGCGTACTGCTCACCAGGGTCTAGTGTACAAACCTAAATCTAAGTGTGATCTTACAGGCTTTATTGGTGCAGACTGGGGTTCAGACATTGAAACCAGACGTTCAAATACAGGACACGTGTTCATGTTTTTGTCCTTAATGACTTGCTAATTTTTAAATCAGGACAAAACTAGGGATTCTCACGATGAAATGAATAATAGAAATTTTTGTAAATGGTTACAAAATAAATTATTACAAAACCTTGAATCACGCTCTATATTAGTGATGGATAATGCAACTGTGGAACCAAATCCAACATCAGGTTGAAAAAAAGAAGACACGAGGTGTTGGCTATTGAAAAGAAACATACCTTTTGAGCTTAAAGATACAAAAGCAGAACTACATGCAAACATTAACCAATATAAACCTATATGCAAACAATATGTTAGCCGAACATGGTCATACAGTGTTACGATTACTTCCATATCATCCTGAACTCAACCCCATTGAAAAAATATGAGCAACAGTTAAAACCATGTTGCCACACATAACATCACTTTCAAATTGGAGGATATACGATGGTTGGCTGAAAATAAGAATGGGTAAATATTTGTTCTCAAGTAGAGAACATTGAAGAGTATTACCTTGCCAGGGAATATTTAATAGGCGATATAGAGGAACTAATAACAAACGTTAATAATGATAGTGATTATTCAGACTTTTGTTTGTCTGTTGACGATAGTGATGAAAATCTTGGTTGTAAACCGTTACAGTAACCTGCAATAATTTAAATAAGTGATCTTTTTGTATTACTTAATAATATTAATAACTATTACTTTGCTTAAATGTCTCATCTAAATAATATGTTTAAGGTTTTATTAAATTCACTTAAAGCATTTTAGTAGAATTTATTATTGAATAAATTGTATGAAAATTCCTAATCACGCTGTCAGAACCAATACAATGCTTAACAAATAACAGAGAGATACATAAAGTGGTGTATTAAGCTATTAATTTCACCAAACTATTGTGATTCGAGTGTTTTTTGACTGAAACATTTATAAAAAAATAACTTGTTTTATATTGTAGTGAATTTTGATGTTAAATCTTGCAAACGTCTCCCTATCTATGAATTTCTACATTTTTAAAACCCTACTTGATGTTTTTAGGTTGAACTGAATACACAGTGTTACATCATTTTCTATAGATTTCTCACTTCCCCTATTGTGCAGCCTAGGATCGTTGAAAATTTCAAAGACCTATAAATATTTGTAAATTTTTATGGTTGCTGAGTATCAAACGAAATGTGAAAACTAATAACAGGTTCAGCGATTATTAGAATTTATTCTCAGACGTTATACATGCAAATATTATTTTAGAACGAGTAAACAAATTTGAACATAAAAGTTAAGCTTGGTCCTGAATATAGAGAATTAAATTAAGTTTAGTGTTTTCTTGGTTGGTTGGGTGCAATTCTTGGAATTTTCATTTGTTTTTCAGCCAACAGTTGCAAGAGCTAGTCCAGTATGCTGAGAGGTATCTAGCTATCAACTACTATGCAGGTAGGAAACACAACACTATCGTATAGTGAGGAAAAACAAATTGATGTTTTATCATTTCTCAAGGGATTAAAAACCTATTAAAACTGCAGTTCTTTTTTGTCGTCCAATTTATTGGTATTAACTAAATCTGCAACCACTCCAAGATTTAAATATTGTTTTTATAATATAGCTTCATTTATTTATTTTCTTGCAACAAAATTTTAACTAATACTAAATTTTCCTAACTAATAAATATCACATTTATTTAAAATAATTACTTAAGAGAGTGGAACTACAATAGTTAATATATTAAATTATAACAAATAGATACAAAATCTAATATTCAATGCGATTTATGTACGATTAAGTATATCAGCAACCTCCTTAAGGGTATTTAAATTCGCATACATAAATGACTTTGCTTCCCAGAGCATATTGCATAATTTTGCATCAGACTTTTCATCCATACATACCTCTTCAGATAGTTGAGGAGAGAATCGAAAGTAAGGAATGCCAATCATAGAACACCATGCTCTTGCTCGATCTACTACTCTTCCATCAGATGCTGTTGCCTGTTAAATGCATGCATAGCAAATAATTTATGACAGAATATAAAATACCTGATCAACAAGAAGAGTTCCTAAAGAAGATATTCCCATTACCAATTTTGTTGTATCCCAAATACTTTCAGGTCTAAAAACATCTATATCCTTAAGTTGTGTAACTGGAATAAGACCAGTCCCTAGACTAATGACAACGGTTAAAGGTACAATTTCATTTTCTCTTCCAACAGCTCTTAAAGCTAAATTATATTCATGAATTTCTGTTAATGCATCCAATGTAGGGTTGTTGGCTATCAGGCCACCGTCAAGAAAACGACCAAAAGCCCTGTAAATAAAACAACGTTAGATTTTAAATACCCAAATTTGAAACATCCAAATTACTGATAAAAATGTTAGTGATAAAATAACCACTATTGGTGAGTGTACTATAAAAAAAATAGGTTAGTTTAACTCTTCTTAACAACAGTCAATATGTTATAAAATAATATGATAGCTAGTTGGTGTTGAAAAATTACTTACCTAAAATAAGTTGGTGCAGCACCAGTAGCTCGCCCGACATGCCATAACAATTGTTCTTCTGGAGGTGGAGGTAATTCATATGGCGAATCATGTTTAATTTCCATAATATCATTAGGACTTTTATAGTTTCTAAATAAGTGTAACTGTACTGGCTTTCTATCTGCAAGTACACCTGTTATTAAAAGCTTGGGTGATCGAATATCTGTCATAACAGTTTCAGTTCCAAATGATTCCTTCAAAATACTTTCCAAAGCTTCACTAGGATATGGGCGAATTCCAACAAATGTTAACTCCTTCATGCGAAAATAAATCGACAAGCACTCCTTCATAGTCTTTCCTGAAGCAATTGCAAGAGCTAAAATACCTCCAGTACTTGTACCAGCAATCCAATCAAAACAGTGCTTAATTCGTATGCCAGTAACAGATTCAATTGCAAGAAGCATCTGAATCAAAACTAAACCCCGTATTCCTCCTCCGTCCAAGCATAACAAGCGCCCTCCGTGAGCAGATTTCTTACCATTTGTCTGTGACGTAACTTCCATCCCTGCTACTGCAAGCATTTGATTAAGAATTTCACGATTTGGTGGTCCTATAATAGGATTTGGGGGTATTCCATTATCCGTTCCATCAAAACGGCACCCATCTGTACACCCATCAACCATATCTGATGGACAACGTTTAGCACCAACAGCATGTAAATAGTATAGCAATTTTGGTTCTTGTTCCTTTGTCATTATGTGCCTAGGGGTGTGACCACTATGATTAGCAACATCTAAATTTGCACCAAATATCACTAAACATTGTATTATGGGTATATTGGAATGTTTAACAGCCAAATGCAAAGGTGTATTACCATCGCAATCCCCCAATTCAGGGTCTGCATTTCTACTCAACAAAGCAGCTACACATTCCAATCGATTTCTAAGCACCATTACATGTAAAGCAGTTTGCTGTTCAAAATTTACAGCGTTAATGTTACAATTCATATCAACTAAAGTTTCTATCACAGCTCGTGAGCACGACCAATGTAATGGTGTACCACCAAACTTCATATCCTTTTGGTATAATGTATTGGGATTTCCTTTCAGAAAGTCTCCAACAAAGCCAGGTGCTGAATCATTTTGATCTGAAACTTGTGAAGCAGTTATATTTACATCTGCACCTACTAGAAGCAAAGCTTTAACACAGTCTGGTTTATCTTTTAAACATGCTTCATGTAATGGAGTATGTCCATTTTTATTAAGCCAATTTAAACATCGAATAGGTATTGATTGAGCTAAAACCTTAAATTAACACTGTAAAAAGTTGTATTAAAATTAGAAATCCTGATTTTGGCTTTCCCTAGTTTTTGATAACACAACAAATATTTTTCCTAAACAAAGCACACTTCAAATGTGTATTCTTCTTATTCTGAGTATCTGTGATAAGAGCTGTAATGCGAGTGTCTTAACTTAAGCAAATATTAGGTAGTTAGTTAAATAAGCTTTTAACAAGAAAGCACCCTAAAAAATGTATAGAAGGTTTGGTAGGGTACATTAATAACAAGGTTATTTCAATGTAGCATTTCGTTGCTTAAGCCTTACCTTAACATATAATTTAATAAACGTCACCATGACATAACTCACAATTAGGTAGCGGTCTGGCATGTTGGCAGCGATTCGTTGCTTAAGCCTTACCATAACATATAATTTAACACTTTTCCTTTTTTGAAGCGGATAACCAGGTTATATTTCATTTCCTTATAAATGGTAATCATGTAACCATGTTAGAGTTCTTTAACAACCATCAGGTTGCTAATATCTATGTAGAGCCAGGTGGATAGGAAAAAGATAGAAGGTTAAAGGAAGACCTAGACCAAACTATATTAGTCAAATTACTAGAAATTTAGGTTATGAAGGGTATGTAGAGCTTTTTAGATTAGCACAGAATAGAAAAGAAGTTAGAGCTGCGTCAAACCGACCTTGAGTAAGGTCGAAAACAAAATGATGATGATGATTAAATTCTAATCCAGAAATAAACAGAAAAGCACCCAATATGTTAAATACAAATGTTAATAATGAATGGGACTTCACACTCTTCATATTCAATATAGAAAAATTCAGATAAATCTCGATAAATCACCGGACATAGGAAAGTTTATTTGTACACAATTATAGGAATTCAAAAGAAACTATTGAATCATGGAATTGGAATAACACACTGTACAGTCAAAATAACCATAGAACCGGCCATAAAAATTAATGCATTACAAATGACAGCTTTCAGTATTAAATGAAAAGTTTAGAAACAAATGACCATTCACACGAAAAGTACCATATTCAGCTCCACCATAGGATTGTTTAAACACACTCTATGAGAATGAGAAAATCTGGTAATAACCCTGAGACGTTGTAACTTATAAAACTCCTGGATATTAGAAGGAGGAGTTCAATCTACATCAGATTATTAAGCATCAGAGAGCAACCTCTCAAAACTCGATCGCAGTACAAAACGATGCTTGAAAGACAGGTACGTTAAGTGACCTCGACAATAGTCATAAATCGATAATGTTTGAAATTAGACAAACTCTCAGACGCGACTAAACATCGGCATTACATACCGATTTCGCAAGAAACTGACCAGTGTTCTAGGAGATTTTGATCGGCTATAACAGGTTGGAACTTTACCCGCGAAGAGTCCTGTGTGAAGTATTTGTAATATTCTATTATATATGTTTAAATTTTTCATTAGTTTCCGGTATTGCCGCTAGGGTAAGATATATATAATAGATGTGCTAATATGGCCGCCGATGATGTATCGGTTTAATGTGATGTATTATATTATGAATAATATACTGCTATAACAATTTCTAGATCATTATTATAACGAGCACTTCTACAATAAAATACTCTGTTCATGTATTCACAAGGTCATGGACCCAGACCAGTTCTATTGTGCGTAGTATGATGTTTTTTTTAAAAATATACGTGTTGTAAAAACATGGCGGAAAGTGCGCTAATGTTACAATAATGGACAATAAATTTCGGAATGGATGTTGTCTGATGAATTATAGAAATGTGCAGTTTTATGCAATATTGTATATCAAAAAGAATTGTGTTAGTACTGCATTTCTAATAATTAAACTTTCATGCATATGTATTGATGGATCGTTAGTACTTTAGCAATGGCCAATCTTAACTGGCGAAGAGGTTATGTCATTCACCTCGTGTTTTTTGTGTGCTAATTGCATAAATATTACAAGTAAAACTAAATTCTTGGGTAGTGAGATTGTTTATATGGTTAAAAATGGCATATGCATATCGTGAAAATAAACATGCACTGGAATTTGATAAATTGACTGGCGCATCAAATTATCGCGAATGGAAAATTGACGTGGAAATGTTATTACGTGCAAATGGCCTTTATGGGTTTATTACTAACGTTAAAAGTGATAAGGAAGTGCCGCCGCCTGAAAGTGCAATCAAAGATAAAAATGATTATGTTCGAAGACGGGACAAGGCATTGTCAACTATTTATTTATCTTTGAGTGCACAAGTAAAACCCATTGTTAATGGTCTGATTAATCCAAAAAGTGTTTGGTCCGCATTGGAAGCAAATTTCGAACCATCTTCAAAGGCATTAATTGGAAGGTTATTGTCTAAATTTTTTTTAGCTGTGATGTTAGAAGACAAATCGATATCTCTATATTTAGCTAAATTAAGAGACCTACAACGACTGTTGAATAATGCTGAGTGTGAAATAAAGGACTTATACATCGCGTATAAAATGATAAATGGGCTACCCGAGCGATACAACGTAATTGTTCAGCAATTGACCAGTTACCTGATGATCAGTTTACCTCGGATGCAGTAGCGAAGACTGCTTGGTAAATACTATATCAAAATTATCCCGTGATAATGTTTCAGGTGCGTTTGCAACTGGAGTTAAGAAAAATACTACAGAATGGAATCGTAAACCTAAGGTTAGGTGCTATAGGTGCAGGGAGTTGGGGCACACTTAAAGAAACTGTCCTAAATTAAATAGGGATAATTCCAGACAGTCTCCTTCAAATAATGTTACTGTTAGCAATCGCAAAGCTTCATATGTATCCTCAGTGGCACAAGGTAACTCTGTAGAAGGGTCGTGGTTTTTACAATTACATAGTACTGAAGAAGGTAAAATCTTAGATTATGAGTTCATTTTAGATACAGGTGCAACACACCATTTTTGTAATAGTAAAGAATTGTTTGTCGAATTTAAGGAGATAAATAAACAAGTCAAGCAGGGCAAAGGTGTCTTAGAAGCCAAAGGTGTAGGTAAAGTACATGTTAGATTAATTAATGATAAGGGAACTGAAGCATGTGTTGAATTAAAAGAAGTGTTTTTTGTCCCAGAGTTGTCAAAAAATTTAATCAGACTTGGTTCTGTTGTTGATAATGGATTTTATTTCATTGATAAGAACAAATATCTTGATGTTTATGCTCCTAATAATACTTTATTCATTCGAATCAACAAAAATAAAAGACTGTATATCGTGAGAGGTAGAAAAACAAGTTTTGTCAGAAATTCTAAGCCATGCATTAATACTGCTTCATTAGACATTAATTCTCTTTCACTGTGGCACAAACGCTGTGCACATTTGGGCTCTGAAGGCATTTTTAAGGCCATTAAAAATGGGGTTGTGTTAGGTGTCAAAAAGATTAAGAATGAAGAGGTGATATGCCACCCATGCATCGAAGGAAAACTTAAACGTCAACCTTTTAAGCGTTTAAGTGGTGTTCAATCTAAAAGGGCACTTGAACTGTTACATGTTGATCTATAAGGAAAAGCTCCCACTGTTAGCGCAGGTGGTGCTGAATATTTTTTATGCATAGTTGATGACTATTCACGCTGGATTGCAGTTTATCCGGTCAAAAATAACAATGATGCATTTGGTCAGATAACGAATTTTATTGCTAGAGCAGAGCGAATGTTAAATCTTAAGGTAGTTACGATTCGCTCCGACAATGGTATGAAGTTTTGCTCACATGAAATGGATGAATATTTTGGAAGTGTAGGAATCAATCATCAACTAACAAGTGTATATTCACCACAACAAAATGGAGCAGCAGAGAAAGTTAATTATGATGCAGTAGATGCAGTCAGAACATTGCTAATATCGTCTAATTTACATGCGAAATTTTGGGGTGAGGCTCTCCAGTATTATACACACACCAAAAATCGTGTTCCACATGCTACCAATTTACATACAACCCCGTATGAATTATGGACTGGGAGAAAGGCTAATATTTCGTATTTCAAAATTTTTGGATCACTGGCGTTTATACATATTCCTAAGCGCTATAGGAGCAAACTTGAACCCAAATCAAGAAAGAGTATATTCATAGGCTATGCCACGTTTACTCGCGGCTATGGGGTTTTTGATCCAATTTGCAATAAGGTAATAGAGCTTAAACACATTAGGGTAGACGAATCAGTAATGGGATTAAGCAAATCGGGTAAGATTATAACTCCACTCCTCGAATCAAGCAATATAAATGATATTGACACAAATTCAACTGATTCAATTGCAAAGAATTATGATGATGATGATGATGAGAATTCTGGTGTTCCATCCAATCAGGATGCAGGGTTAAAGTTTGATAATGCAACTAATACTGATGCAAAAGAGTTGTTACATGGATTCGACAAGAAGTTTCAAGAAAAGATGGAAGTCGAATTGACGTTTACTACTGGTATGGTGAAGAAAAATGCTGCTCTAAAAATGACGTACAAAGATTGTGTTTCAGACATGGTTTGGAATATAGCTCTGAAGATTTTGATTTTTCTGATCCCTCCAAAAAAGGGATAGCTAAAATTATGGAGTGTAGTGATTCCGAACCAATGTTAGACTGTTTTGTACAAGTGCCAAATACGTATGATGATGCCATAAAATCAGATTATAAAAACGAGTGGGAAAAAGCGATGAAAGAAGAAATTGTAACCAATGAAGAACGAGGTGTATGGGAAGTTGTCCCAAGACCACAAAACCAAAAGGTAATTACGTGTAGATGGGTCTACAGCGTGAAAACGAATATTGATGGCACCGTCCAACAATTTAAAGCTCGCCTAATATCTCACGGCTTCAAACAAACCTGTGGAGTCTCTTACTTTACTACGTTTGCACCAGATATCGAATTTAATCTGGTAAAATTATTTTTCGTTCTACTTGTAATTCAAGAAGATTGGGTACATGCACATTGGGATGTGAAACGAGCATTCCTTTATAGCAATTTGGACGAACAAATTTATATGGACATGCCAATGGGGTATGAAAATTTTAATCATACACGGTATGTTTTTCGACTTAGAAAATCGTTATATGGACTGAGGCAATCTGGAAGAAATTGGTATTGCCATATTTCTGATATTTTGAAGCGAAAAGGTTTATTTGTCTCGCAGTATTGTCCATGTATTTTTCGTTTAAATAATGAATGTGTGATACTATTATATGTCGACGACATTGCTATCTTTTGTCACAATGAGGTCTTGTTAAATAGCATTTTCAATCACTTAAACACACACTGTGAAATTGCAGATCTAGGACCTATCAGAACTTTTCTTGAAGTTGAGTTTGAACATGGGGAGAATGGTTATTGCATACATCAAAGGAAAAATATCTCGACTCTGATAAAACGTTTTCAAATAGATATATCAATTCCAGTTTATACTCCTCTGGATATAGGTTTTATAATGAAAATTAATGTTCAGAACCTGAAGAGGTACCATTTAGGGAATTACTCGGCTCATTATTTGTGGCAAATCAAACCCGACCAGATATTATGTTCTCTGTAATTTATCTATCTCAATTTTCATCAAAAGCAATAAAAGAACATTTTAGTTGCTTAATTCGTATACTTAAGTATGTTGCCACTACGTGTCACTATGTGATTAATTTGTCATGTGATACCTCTTCAAATTTGGTAATATATATACTGATGCCTCTTGGGCATCTGCATTGGATTCACGTAGATCTATCAGTGGGTTCAGTTGGTCATTAGATGGGGTGTTTTTAGGATGGTGTTGCTGCACACAGAAATTATCCAGAAGCGCCATGGAGGTCGAATATGTAGCACTGGACACTGCATGTGTTGAAATTTCATGGATTTCAAAGATATTATCCGAATGTTAAGGTTTTCCTTTCGTTAACATCAAACCATTAGTGTTGTGCGACAACCAGTCGGTTATTTGTTTTTCCAAAGGTTCTGTTGTTAACAACCATACCAAGCATATTGATGTTAAATATCACACTATTAGAGAGCTACTGTGTAATAGTTCTTTAACACTTAATTACGTCAACACAAAATGTAACATAGTAGATTTATTAACAAAACCCTTGCAACGAACAAAATTATTGTTCTTTGTAGATTATATTTTTAAGATTAAGAATGTTCCAAATAGAGGAGAAATTGTGAAGTATTTGTAATATTCTATTATATATGTTTAAATTTTTCATTAGTTTCCGGTATTGCCGCTAGGGTAAGATATATATAATAGATGTGCTAATATGGCCGCCGGTGATGTATCGGTTTAACGTGATGTATATTATGAATAATATACTGCTATAACAATTTCTAGATCATTATTATAACGAGCACTTCTACAATAAAATACTCTGTTCATGTATTCAAATCCTGCCCATTGACGAGGATGGAGCTTTTAATGAATACATCAAAACAAACACCTGTGAGTTAATTGAATCATAACCATCATATGCTGTTTATTTGGTCTAAGAATTGTATTTGATCGTTAATAGTTATACACAGGTGGAGCTTATTCTTAGCAAGAACTATTAATTTGTTGCACGATTATGTAAATTTAAAACGTATTGCATCAAGTTTTCATACGTAAAAGTTCATTGATGTAGAGGGAAATAGTATGTAGAAATTAAATTGGTGAATGTCTATTATTGATAAATTTTAATTATTGTTTTCTTAGCTACACACATATTTAACCACAGTGGAGGTAGATCTTAGTATTCTTCTCTGTGATAATCATGTTTGATAATATAGGTTAGTTGTACAAGGTGTGGAGTTTTTTTTTGTTATTTGTGTTTGTAGTATACTAGTAAGAGGTAAAAAATTAGCAAATAAAGGCTCCATTCGCCTTAACAGCAGTGGAAACTGCTCATTGTCTCTTGAAACACCTATCTTCCGGGGAGGCTTCAATTAGGATTAATTCTTTTCAGGTGAGTTAGCACTCAAAGGCTTTATATAGACAAGGAGTTCAACGACCTTTCGAGTTAGTAAAAGTATCAGAATTGTATATCCCTAAACGTTATTTGCACAATAATTTTGTGAATAAACCTGGTATGGTTTGAATTATATAGTTGAAACAGTTTAATCCATAGAATGTTCCACTTTTGTAGTATTCATAAATTACCAGCTAAATGTAAATATAATTATTCCTTTCCTTAGAATTATCTTTCAAATAGGCACGTAAATATGGGATAGGGCACACCGAAAACCATGTTGGACCTACTCCTGCATGCCGACCTAGATATAATTGTGCCCAGCAGTGTCATCACTAGACACTGGTAGTTGCAAAAATGATATACTGAAGTATTTTACCCCGCAGAATAGAGCTATATTATGTTAAAACTAATAATTGCAAAACATGCAATAATCAACACTATACTGTGTGTGGAAATTCTTTAATACAAGTTTCGTTTACTATAAGAGCGAGTTAAGCTTAGTTAAAGAATGAGATTAAAATTTTAAAACACTCTTGGGGGATAACCAACAATTTAAGGTTAGAGATAATTTACTTATGGGCAAGTATAGCAGTGATTCAAGCATGACAAGGAAGTTGTATGCCATAAAGAAATTCATTAAGAGGACAACATATTATCAAATATTTGGTGGGACACTTCGAAACAGTGTATCGCCTTATAAAATATCGTAGATACAGATGTGTTTTTGGAGTATCTTCAATGATATGATGAGATGGTTCAACCATGGAGGATGGAGACCAAACCAAGGAGTCAGCCCATAAATGTGTTCAGATTACAATGAAGCAATGGACAAGAAAGGCACCAGGGCAGAACATTGAGAAGCAACTGGGGTCAGAATAATGCAATCAGGAGAGATGGAAAAGGGAGAACAATGAATCCCATACCATTGAGAATAGAACCGTAACCCAAGGAAGGGGAACTAGCGAAAACTCATAGAACGATGGCAATAGCAATAAGACGACATTTGCAGCGACAGTGGACAGACCAGGACCTTCAACAGCTAGGTTGGATTTTCAATAAAAGGCAAACCGAGCGCATCCTTAACCCTTTCAATACGGTGATACATCCTTGTGCATCAAGTATAAGTACCCGCTACGTAAAGATGATGCACAAGGGTGCATCATTCTGTTTTATTTGTATGTATGATGTACCAAGCTTATACATCAATTCTAAGCACGGTGGTGGTATCCGGATATTTCAAATGGAAGGGTTTAGGATGACGCCTACATATTTATTTCTCCCAATACAAAAACAGAGGGGGATGATACATTAGTAACACTTGTGGACTTTATGTAAGTGCACTTAGTAATTCAGTAGAGTTCTGTCTGTTGTACGTTTGTGACTGTTTGCCTTTTAATTTTTTAAATTTGTGCACTATGTCGTCAGAATCAGAGTGTAGCGATATTGATATGGAAGATGATTATATTGTGTCAGAAAGTAGTTTTGAGTTCTGATGAAGATTATTCTAACACTGACGAATCGGAGGATAAAGAACCTCTTCAATTTGGCGATTGGAAAGTAATTTCTAATCCATTCGAAGATAAAAGAACAATGGCAGTTTATAAAACTAACTTCGATTACGACTTTCATCCAGTTCTTGAAAGAATCAAAAACTCAGCACAATTTGATCCGCCTTTCTAAGGAGTAACAAAAGAGAAGAAGGTGTTGGGTGTGCTATAATATAAATAAAAGTACAAAGTTTACATATTTGTTTTGTTCTGCTTGTGACAAACCGTTTTGTGCCAAAGAACATTTTGAACAATATCACTGCAAATATTTGAAATAATATAATTGTATATACGTTTTTATTGTTTTTGTTTTTTATTTTTCTTTGTTTATATACAGGTTTACCTAGCATTTTCCCCACCGGCGCGAAGGGGTTAACAAATTAACCAATATGAACATCAGCGAGAATTTATAAAATTTGGTTTAGAAAATGATGAAAGTGTACACAAAAACTTATTACCTGTTAAATGTAAATATAGAAGATAAAATTATCAAAGTACTTATAGATGCGAGAGATGAAGCTTCGGTAATTTTGGAGGAATTTATTAAAAACAACGTACAAAAATTAAATAATGAGTTGATATCCATAAAAAAATGTAACTTAATGGCACCAAATAACAGAAAGTTTGCAAGTATAAATAGCATGGCAATCCTACGATGTGAATTAGATAAGATAAAATTTCAACAAGAATTCATGATTGTATCTGGATTAAGGATGGAGGCAATAATGGAAGTTGGTAATAGATCCGAAGAAGAAGAAGATTATTTTAAATGGGATTAATTCCATTTTTAGTATTTGAAATCTAGAAGTATTTGTATTTGCCCGGGTTTCTATATTTTTATAATGAAATATGCCCAATTTTTTTCTACAAATATTCAAGTATGCTTGAGCGATCTCTATATCATGGTTAATTTTAATTGTAGCCAATAAACTAAATATCTCGAAAGTTTTCCTTCTTCCAACAGACGGCAAGATGTGACAAGGATTCCTCTTAGGGTAAAAACTTTTCATCAAATATTTTCAAATTTTGCACCTTTTGAGATGCTCCTTATAAGTTTTCCGTATACTCCCTAAGATTTTTCAAGAATTAACCCAGAATTCCTTAATTTCCTAAATTTTCATCAAATTTGTTTATTTTCAAACATCCAGGCAGAATTGATTTATAGCACAAAATAAATAAGTATAAATAATATGAATATTATTCATGGCCCGTCCGTTTCCATAGTTATGCAAAAACCTTCAATTTTGATCACGGTAAACACTAAATGTGGGTGGAGATCTAATTCCTTTCATAAAGAAGAGGTTTGTATGTATAGCAGCACTAAGTTGGTTTTAAGGTATTACGAGCATTTCCTAGCCCATCTGACTAGAAATAATACTTCAGGTCACTAAGTTTCTCTATTCTCCTTAATACATGGATAACTAAAGCTCAATAGCAGTACAAATTTAACCAAAGTCTAAGGTAACATTATCTTCAAAATAAATAATTGTAACTGAAAAGGAGTTTATAGCAGAATTTGAAGTAACTTCAAACTAAATCGATAAATGTGAAAATTCCTGTTTCGCTCGGCAAGCTCTGTAGAAAACAGTAAAGTTTTCCTATACGAATGTTAAAAATGGAAAATTACTATCAGAATGTGAAATGCACCTTTTGTACTTCAGTCTACGTCTACGTTGAATTAGCAGATCAAATAACATCCGGCATTAGAGTGAAGGCAGAGTAATTCAGTCGAATGAAAAGTAGTCTCAACACGTTTTAAAATTCTGTCTGTTAACTATTATTTGTTGGATGTGGCTTCATTCCTTTGAAAGATTTATAATCGTATTTCATTGCAATAGTTTCTGTATTGATAAATCCCAGCAATAGGGTTAGGGTAACTTCGTGGGATTTATTTATTGGTTTTGGGTTAATGACCTCTCGTGACCCCTTTATCACGTTTATATATATATATATATATATATATATATATATATTAAAATGTCTAAGGGAGCTACTAAGAGTTATAAGGGTTGGTTAGTACAAGGTAGTATATGCCAAACAAAAATAATCCACATATTTGATCACATAAACCTAAAAATATATGTTTGCCGTATTTTATGTATACTAAAATACCATGCAAATATAGTAGTTGAAATTAAGTGCCAAAAGGCAATTTTAAAATGACTAAGTGGCGTAGTAAGATGTGAAATGCTCAAGGGTTTATACCGAGTTGAATTTTTAAAAGCCTTTGAAAGTACATTTGCCGTCCAAAAGCCGGATGCGTCTATGAATGTTCACTATCAACATGCATCCAGGGTCAAGTATAATTTATTTTGGTTTCATTTTCTATAGAATCAACTTTTGGACAATATTTGTAAACCCAAAATTAATAGTTAAAACATCGTAAAATGTGATTGGTTGAATGTAAAGATTTAGGACATATATTAGAATTTAATGTGATTATGAAATTGTATAAAAGACATGGATTATGGTATGTGCGACACGAACTTAGGTATTTGCTATGAACTTTAAGATGTAGTAGGCTAGTAGAGAGTTAACATGGTCGCCTTAGAGAGTAAACAAAGTGATTATTTTTCGAACAAATTTGGTAATAGACGTGTTTTCAGAACGGTGCTAATTTGTATTCAAATATTTTGAAAAAGAAAATAAAAGTAATTGTTTTTAAAAAATGAGTTTAATTGAAAAGTGGTAAAGAAACAAGCGGAAGTATAAAGGGAATATTAGTGATTGTGCGACGATTAGAAATTGGATTTGGAGAGTGGTCTTAAAGGTAGCGGGTCAGCGAGAGTGGTTATACAGATTAGGAGTTGGATATTGGAGCAGGTTAAAGGCAGCAGGAGTATTGAGCGGAAACACAGATACGAGTTGGATATTGGAGCGGGTTAAAGGCAGCAGGAGCATTGAGCGGAAACAAAGATACGAGTTGGATATTGGAGCGGGTTAAAGGCAGCAGGAGCATTGAGCGGAAACAAAGATACGAGTTGGATATTGGAGCGGGTTAAAGGCAGCAGAAGCATTGAGCAGAAACAAGGATTTGAAGTGGAGATTAGTACAGAGGGAAGTTATAGCACTAGTTTTTTTCTAAATTCTAAATTTGGGTTAATCATTTCAGATATTGGGGAACAGTTAAAAGTCGAGGACACCTGGAAGCAGAACGGAAATTCAAGAACAGCATTGTGAAGACGATACGGTAATTAGGATTTTGTGCCAGGATTCAGCAAGGCATCGACGGAGTATAGACCAGGTGAGTTTTAAATTTCTTTAATACGTCAAAATTTAGTCATATAAAATTTGGTTGTAATTTAATTTGGCACATAGTAACTTTGATCTAATTAGAAATTTTGGCATATACTAAAGTAGAGTAGCAATTTTAATGGTAAAACAAAAGGGTGCACGTTGGTTGGACTTAACACAACTACTTATAACGGAAACCCACTATAAGCAGTTGAATAACCTGAGATTAAGAGTTTTATAGAGTCGAGGCATTACATTAAATAGTTTATAAAAGAACCAACCAAACGGTGCAAGTACAAGGGGCGTGCATTAGGTGTGCACATTTTACAAAAGTATAAAATAAAGGGCATAATATAGGTGAAACACACAAGAAGTAGAGGGGTGGTGTATATAATACGTGGCAAACCCAACGTGGGGCTGAAAAAAAAGGCTAATTTGAGTTGAAATTAGACAGAAATAGTAGTAGGACACGGGAGCTTGAGATTAGGTGGGGCCAGTAGTTAGATATTTTCAGGCATACAAGTTCAAAGACAGGCTGCAGAGATGACAGACCCAGCAATGAAACGGATTACGAGATCGGGACTGATATACGGAATTGAAGAAGAAATCACGACACTAAACGATGAACTTAGGACACAGGACATAAAAATAGACGCAGGAGGAGACATCCAGGAAACGGAGACAAGGCAGACTGACCCGGAGGCGACAGACAGGGACACGGACCAGGCGACGGCACCGGAGGTAAGTGGGGTAGCAGAAACAGTCAGTTACCAAGACATAATGAGATTTCTGATAAGCATGCAAACAAATTTAATGAACAAATTCGAAACTTCACGCACGGAACTGAAGGCGGAACTAATGAACCAAATTGACGCATGGCATACAGATATTAAGACGACATGCACGGCACTAAAAACCGATGTAACTAACATGAATGCAGAAACACACACGGAACTACAAACAGACCTAACAACCAAAACCGAACAGTCGCGGACAGAGGTAAAGACATCACACACGGAGAAACAAACGGACGTAACAGACAAAACTGAACAGTCGCGGACAGAGGTAAAGACATCACCCACGGAAAAACAAACGGAGTTAACAGACCAGACTGCAAAAACACACACGGAACTACAAACGGACCTAACAACCAAAACCGAACAGTCGCGGACAGATGTTAAGACCTCACACGCGGAACCACACACAGAAGTAACTGACCAATTTGCAGAGTCGCGGACAGATGACGAACGCAGGACTAAGCTACAAGACAACGAAGACCGCGTAGACGACGAGACTGAAAATACACGGGTACAAGCGCAGGGACAGACACAGCACCTTGACACCGAATTTGGGCCCGGACGAAATGGTATTAATACTCACAGGACAAGTGGTACTAAATGTAAAAACACTACGAAAAATTTTAGGCGTTATGAAAATTTCGATTTGGCAACGGCACTGGAGGCAAAAACACGAATTAGTCATTGGGATCAAAACCGGGGTTATAGGGATGACAACCGACGACATATGTACCACGAACAGCGACCCAACTACCGACAGGTCTATTTTAACCAAGGACACCGAAACCACTGGGGACACGACGGGAACAGGAGACCATACTACAATAGGGAACACCGGGAGAACGACATACAAAGACAAAACCGGCACCCGCACGACGACAACGCGGATGACGGCCGGACGACGGGAGGAGGAACCTAGCACGGATATAGCCGGACGGACAGGGACGCGAATGTCCACCATATAACGACCAACGCAAGGACTCAGGATACGGATCAAATTGAAGTGGTGCAGATACACGAGGCACCCTTAGAAAAAAAACGCAAATTTTTGGGAGAACAAATGTAAAGGATTAAAGGTCGACGTTGTTTATAGTTTAAAAGACTTGTTAGTAAATAATTATAATTTGAAAAAAAAGAATCTTTTGTTCATTAATATTAGTTTAAATGAGTGTTTATATGTTGCTTTAATTGATAGTGGTTCACAGTTGTCGCTAGTAGATGAGAGGGTAGTGATAAAACATGCTGATTTTTTACAAGGAAGAATAGAAGCGATTGATGGGGTTAATCTATGGTCGGCTATGAATAAAAAGTTAACTACGATTTAGAGGATCATCCGTGTACCAATATTTGTAGGGATAAAATGCAGGAGAGGCAGAATTTTTAATTACAAAGGGGTTGCATATAGATTTCATATTAGGAATGGATTTTATAGAGGATTTTGGAGTGAATATAGATGGTAAGGATAGGTCGATTCGAATTTTTGATAAAGATAAGTTATGGATGGTGTCTACGGTTAGTGAGGAATATAGGAATGGAGATAATATAGATAAGTCAGGATTAGGAATGAATAGGACAAGTGATGATAGACAGGTTAAAGTACGGTTATGTAATATGTTTGTGAGATTAATTAAGGATGAACAGATTGGAAGAGTGAGTATTGAGATAAAGGCGAAGCTAGAAGAATTGTTTAATAAACATGTAGGGTTATTTAATGAAGAGCCGAGATTGGCGAGGCGATACATGCATAAGTTAGAGGTCACGGAAGACAACGGGTTTAATACAAAGGTGTATCCAATTCCGTTTGCTATTAGAAATAGGGTTAAAGACGAGATTAACAAGATGTTACGAGATGGAATAATAGAACCAGCAAAAACTCAATATGTGAACCCGGTAGTTATTGTTCCTAAACCCAATAAAAGGGATATAAGGATTTGTTTGGATGCGAGGAAGTTGAATTCGATTACGAAACCGCAGTATGAACAACCGCAGGGGTTGGATGATTTGTTGTACAAAGTGTACGAGATGAAGTTTTTCAGTAAACTAGATTTAAAAAATTCATTTTGGTTAATTCCGTTGCATGAAGACAGTAAGAAGTTTACAGGGTTTAGCATTGAAGGGGAGATTTACATGTTTTCTGTGGTTCCGTTTGGGTTAAGTAGTTCTTCCGCAGCACTGGTAAGGGCCAGGCAGAAGCTGTTTAACGAGTATGAATGTTTCTGTTCGCACTATGTGGATGATTTGTTGATCTTTTCAAGGACTGAGCAAGAACACTTGGAGCATATAGAAAAGGTGATCCAGAGGCGGGACGAAGGGGGTTTGAAGTTGAACGTGGAGAAATGCGAGTTGTTCAAGAACAAAGTTACATATTTAGGGTTTGAAAGCAGTGAGAATGGGATGAAAATTTGTAATAAAAGGTTGGACGAGTTGAAAAAGATTGCTCAACCAAAGGACGTGAGGGATTGTTTAGTTGCTTTGCAGGAGTTCAGGGATGTTGGTCGGTGGACAAATGCCAAGCTAATGGAAACGCAAAGGCACAGTGAGGTGAGCACGATCCGCGAGAGATTAACAAGCGAAAATGTGGAGGAGTACCGTGGATTTACCATCGTAGGGCAGGTCGTAGTCAAAAGGATAGGTGAGGCAGAGCTAGTAGTGGTATCCAGAGACGCGTCTGTGGAAATCATAGATGAAATTCATTTAAATTTTGGACAT
This sequence comes from Platerodrilus igneus, assembly GCA_036346225.1. NCBI lineage: Eukaryota > Metazoa > Arthropoda > Insecta > Coleoptera > Lycidae > Platerodrilus > Platerodrilus igneus. The sequence continues at coordinate 1,735,239 of JARFIW010000800.1, read as the reverse complement.
ATAGGTATAAGAAAAACATTTTTGGTATTCAGGGAGGCGTTTTATGCACAGAACGACATCACGGTGGTAAAAGAAAGGATCAATCGTTGCAAAATTTGTATCTTAGGGAAGGACAAGAACGTGGTGTTGCAGAACGTACCGATGAGTGTGAGCGTGAGCGGACCATTGGAATTGGTAGCTGTTGATTACTTAAGCAACCTGATTACGAGTGAACAAGGGTATCGGCACATATTAGTAATGGTGGACGTTTTTTTAATTTGTTAAATTATTTCCGGCGAGGCGAAGCAACACGGTGCATGCTTTACAATCGATCAAAGAATTTGGAAGCCAGGTAGGGAGAATGGAAAGGATTTTGGTAGACAACGCAACTTATTTTAACAACCAAAGATTTAGGAACGGGTTAAATCGAGCGCACATTAAGGTGTCATTTAGCAGTATACGGCATCCGAAAGCAAATCCATGCGAACGATATATACGGGAGGTAATCAAATATCTACGGTTAGCAACGCAAGAGCACCATAATAGATGGGTTAGATATCTGCCGCAGATTGAAAACTTCATGAATTGTGTACCGAGTTCAGTGACAAAAACGTGTCCGATAACATTGATTCGGAGGATTATACCAGCTAGGCCATGGAGGGAAGAAGTCGAGGTACAAGACATCACAGAGTTGTTGGGCAGTGTTAGACGTAGGATCGAAAGGATGCAGCGTAGGGATATCGAGCGAAGGTGTAGCAGGATCAAAAAAAGGACGACTTTTGAAATTGGAGATATGGTGGTGGTGAAAAGGTTAAGAGTTTCGAACCGCGACAGGAACATTTGCGCGAAGTTGTTGTTTCCTTATGAAGGGCCGTACAAGATTACGCGTATTTTTGCGGAAGGAAATACATTTGAATTAGTTACTATGACAGGGGAATATCGTGGGCGTTTTCACTTGGAAAATCTATTCCCATATAAGGTTGTACAGGAAGAGGGTTTAGTAGAATAGTTTGTTATATAGTTCATGCGACGGAAAGTTTAGTTTTATTTTAGTTTATAAGGTAGGTTAGTATGTAGCATAGTTAGACAGACATATTGAGAGTTAAAAATAGGGGTTGAATAATTGAAATGTGCAGGAATCCGAAAAGGGTTTGTGTAAACAGGAAAGAGGGGTTTGATTTTAAATAAAACTAGAAATTATGCACACCTGGAAAGAGTAAAGCCGACGCAATTTCGAATTTCATTCAAAATCAGTGGGGCCAATAAAATGTCTAAGGGAGCTACTAAGAGTTATAAGGGTTGGTTAGTACAAGGTAGTATATGCCAAACAAAAATAATCCACATATTTGATCACATAAACCTAAAAATATATGTTTGCCGTATTTTATGTATACTAAAATACCATGCAAATATAGTAGTTGAAATTAAGTGCCAAAAGGCAATTTTAAAATGACTAAGTGGCGTAGTAAGATGTGAAATGCTCAAGGGTTTATACCGAGTTGAATTTTTAAAAGCCTTTGAAAGTACATTTGCCGTCCAAAAGCCGGATGCGTCTATGAATGTTCACTATCAACATGCATCCAGGGTCAAGTATAATTTATTTTGGTTTCATTTTCTATAGAATCAACTTTTGGACAATATTTGTAAACCCAAAATTAATAGTTAAAACATCGTAAAATGTGATTGGTTGAATGTAAAGATTTAGGACATATATTAGAATTTAATGTGATTATGAAATTGTATAAAAGACATGGATTATGGTATGTGCGACACGAACTTAGGTATTTGCTATGAACTTTAAGATGTAGTAGGCTAGTAGAGAGTTAACATGGTCGCCTTAGAGAGTAAACAAAGTGATTATTTTTCGAACAAATTTGGTAATAGACGTGTTTTCAGAACGGTGCTAATTTGTATTCAAATATTTTGAAAAGAAAATAAAAGTAATTGTTTTAAAAATGAGTTTAATTGAAAAGTGGTAAAGAAACAAGCGGAAGTATAAAGGAATATTAGTGATTGTGCGACGATTAGAAATTGGATTTGGAGAGTGGTCTTAAAGGTAGCGGGTCAGCGAGTGGTTATACAGATTAGAGTTGGATATTGGAGCGGGTTAAAGGCAGCAGGAGTATTGAGCGGAAACACAGATACGAGTTGGATATTGAGCGGGTTAAAGGCAGCAGGAGCATTGAGCGGAAACAAAGATACGAGTTGGATATTGAGCGGGTTAAAGGCAGCAGGAGCATTGAGCGGAAACAAAGATACGAGTTGGATATTGGAGCGGGTTAAAGGCAGCAGAAGCATTGAGCGGAAACAAGGATTTGAAGTGGAGATTAGTACAGAGGGAAGTTATAGCACTAGTTTTTTTCTAAATTCTAAATTTGGGTTAATCATTTCAGATATTGGGGAACAGTTAAAAGTCGAGGACACCTGGAAGCAGAACGGAAATTCAAGAACAGCATTGTGAAGACGTATACGGTAATTAGGATTTTGTGCCAGGATTCAGCAAGGCATCGACGGAGTATAGACCAGGTGAGTTTTAAATTTCTTTAATCGTCAAAATTTAGTCATATAAAATTTGGTTGTAATTTAATTTGGCACATAGTAACTTTGATCTAATTAGAAATTTTGGCATATACTAAAGTAGAGTAGCAATTTTAATGGTAAAACAAAAGGGTGCACGTTGGTTGGACTTAACACAACTACTTATAACGGAAACCCACTATAAGCAGTTGAATAACCTGAGATTAAGAGTTTTATAGAGTCGAGGCATTACATTAAATAGTTTATAAAAGAACCAACCTAACGGTGCAAGTACAAGGGGCGTGCATTAGGTGTGCACATTTTACAAAAGTATAAAATAAAGGGCATAATATAGGTGAAACACACAAGAAGTAGAGGGGTGGTGTATATAATAATATATAATATATATATATATATATATATATATATATATGTACTTATGTTGTATTTGACTCGGCATTTTATTTATATGTCTGACTACCACTCACATTACCAATTACAAAATACCCCATATCCTGCTTCTCCTTATAAGTATCCAAATACAAGTTCCAGTGACCGATTAATATCAAAAGATCTAGACATAATAAATATTTTTGGCACAATAGTTAAAAATGTTTAAAAAATTAGTTCTAAAGTTGGTTGAAAACAATATAAAATAGTAAACCAAAATCAGGTACTTTTAAAAAATATAAACACTAACCCCTATTATATCTTTATTAGTGGATGCAGCATAATGAAATACTGTATTAGCCTGGTAATCCAGATGCTCCAGAGGACATTTGGCATCAACCAAAATTTGAACCACTTTGAAGTTACTTATTGAAACTGCTACTTGTAGAGGTGACATACCTGTACTTGGATCCGAGCTGTTTAAGTAACTACTTACTTTACTGTTTTTAAATGCCTCACAAAGTCCAAAATGAACAGCTAAGTGTGCTAAAGTCCATCCCGGATGTTCAGAAAGTATATCACATATTCTTTGCAGGCCATTGAGGTTACACATCTAGAGTGTATCAAAAGTATCATAAATAAAAATATGTACAAATATGTATTACCTCTTTACTAATTTCTACAAAATCCGCCACTTTTTCCTTAAAACACACAAATTTAATTTCTGCTTCATCCTTATCTTCAGATCTAAATAAACTAAAAAAAACATACTATTAATTAACATGAGTTTAATTTATATGTATAGCGGTAGATAGAGACTCCATAAATAAATAATTCTGTCACATTCAATAAAAATTACTCGTAAAATAATCAAGCAAAACTAAGTCAATCTACCCTGTATAAATAAAATTTCTACTGTCCAACTTGTAAATAAAGTATTCTTAATATTTAATATAGAGAAGCAAGCGTTTAAAATAGATTAGCGAAAATTATTTAATGAACGTGGGATGGAATCAGTAGTAACATAAACTTTAAAGTTCTAAACCTTGAATGTTAGCAAATTCGATTTTCACAATAAATTGTGTTGATTGTTTTAGAGAACACATAATGAGCGCATAATAACAATTCAGGGCAGTCGCCAATCAAAAGCCCAATGAGTCGTTGAACAGTGTGCATCAAACTAGTTAAAAAAAGGTCAAAAAAGAAATGTATGCATGATAGCTTATTGCTTTCAATAAAAACTTTCAAAGCATCATGGGAGATGGAGAAGATAGGCTTCTATTAGGCTACAAAGTCTAATATCAGGGAGAAAGGTCAGTAATTACTCTCGGTAAGGTCACATGAGCGACTTGGTGACCATGGGGCTTAGCATAAGTCACGAGTAACAAGGTTGTTGATCATAAAGGTACATACTATGGTAAGTATAGCATCAACTAGCTCACATTTTGCACATTAATGGTGTTTACCTGGCTTTGCAAGTACAGACAAGTCGGCACCAGGAGATCCGGGTCATCTGCCTTTTTCCATAGCCAAAATATTATAATGAGATTAAAGTTACTGAATCCAAAATTCAGTAGAAACATGCAAATGTATCGGCAAGCAATTCTCAGTTAGGACACATGGACATCGTGTCAACAGGTTTCACCCTTATTGGAGCTATCAAAGTAGAAGTAGTGAAGTTGTTACTGTACTTACCATAATGTGCACATTTATGATTAAGAACTATATATATATATATATATATATATATATATATATATATATATATATATATATATATATATATATATATATGTATATATTGTAATGTCAGGGGGAGGTACAAGGCTTCTAAGGGTAGATTTGTGTTTAAAGGGGTGTATGCCAAATAAAATGATTCATATATCAGATCCAGTAATTCAAAAACTATATTTTGCCGTACTTTACATATGCTAAAGTATTTACCATGTTAGTTTGAAACGTATGTGTCAAAAGGTAAACTAAATGACTTGATGACGTTGATAAAATGCACAGTGCTCAAGGTTTTATACTAAGTTGCAATTTAATAAGCCATTGAAAGTACATTTGCCGTCTGAAAACCGGATGCGTCTACGGATGTCTACTATCAACCAAGCATCCAGGTCTTGTGTGAATTATTTTGGCTTTTTATTTAAATAGAATCAACTTTTGGACGAATTTGTAAATTCAAAATTAAAAGTTAATAGCAGTATCAAATATAATTGGAGAATTGTGAAGTGTTTAGGACCAATGATAGAATTTAGGAATGTGTATAAAGACAATAGTGAAGGTATTTGTGACACCAAAAAAAGGACAAATTGTTATTGGATATTTTTATGTATGTTAAAATGTAATTAAGTAAGCTAGTTTTGTTGTGCTTATTGCCTAGGAGAGTAAACAAGATGATTCTTTTTCGATTAAATTTTGTATAAAGACGTGTTTTTGCAAACCTGCGTTAAAGTTGTTATATATTTTGAAAAATAAATGTGTTTGAATTTAAATAGTCTGATTTATTAAAGTGGAGGTACAAGAAGCATCGGTGGTTAAATAAGCAACAGCGACGTTAAAAGAAGTGTAAAGATTGGTGATAGTGCGACGGGAAAGCAACGAATATTTAATTGGATTTGGATAGAGGTTTAAAGGCAGAAGTGTATAGAGTGGTTATAGTGCGACGGGAAAGCAACGAATATTTAATTGGATTTGGATAGAGGTTTAAAGGCAGAAGGATATAGAGTGGTTATAGTGCGACGGGAAGCGACGAATATTAAAATAGATTTGGGATTGATTTGGATAGAGATTTGAAGGCAGTAGGACATCGAGTGGGACATCGAATTTATAGCAGGGCATTGAGTGATTTGGAACAGGACGGCGGGTAGATTTGGATTGATTAAGAAAAGGCGGACGGATTAATTGGAGCACGAAGAGGGAAAATAGGAGAGCAGCAATTGCAGGGGAAGATTCAACGAAAAAAAGGAACACGGAAGGATTAGCGCAGGGGAAGTAATTACAACGGTTTGTCAAAATTCTAAAATTCGGGTTATTCATTTCAGATTTGGGGTCATCAAAATTGTACTAAGACACCTGGAGGCGATACGAAAGTTCAATAGTGATTGTGAGTCCATGTAAAGACGCATACGGCGACTAAGATCGTGAGCCAGCAACCATCAGCGAAGTATAATTCAGGTGAGTACCGTGCAATATCATAAAACGTCAAACAAAAAGTCAGAAATTGTGTACATTAATTAATTTGGCACAAAGCTACGTTGATCAGTAAAATTTGGCATATACAGTAGTAAATTCATATAAAGGTAGTAAAACAAAAGAGTGTGCAGTTTGGTTGGGCAGTGCACATCTACTTACGACTGAACCCACGGTAAGTAGATGAACACCCTGAGATAAAGAGTTCATATAGTCGAGGCATAATAATAGTAAACAGTTTAATTAGATAACCAACCAAACTTTGCTAAAGCACATTATATAAAAGTCATTCATTGAATAATAAAAATAGGCGCGACGACAAAAGTAGTGTATAATAATTTTATATTTAAATAAATAATAAAAGTATAAAAGGGGGGGGGGGTGAGACAGTAGAATATATATTTCTATACAGTTGACTGATCATTGTACATGCATTCATATAGGGATTCATCAAAAAGTCATCATTTATGGATATCTTCAGTTGTACAATAATCTTGTTTTGAATTTTACTCCTTTATAAAATAAAATTCATAGAAGTTCTAGAGGTTGGAAATAACAGTGTTAGATATTGTATTCTTGTATACACGAAAATTTTATTTGAAACGTAAAAATGAAAGAAATAATATTTATCAAATTCTCAGGGCAATTAATCAAAATGAAAATGAAATAAAATGTCAGTTTAATTAGATGACACTATGTTTACAACACACGTGTTGAATACAAATTTTATTGAATGAAAAATTTATTATTGAAATTCTTAAATATAATGTGGACTGATGCTAAAATATGCAGATCATCTCATTGTACATATTTTTGTAATTTTTAAGAAATTGGATTGTAAGAATTTGATGTTAGATAATTATTTTCAGTAACAAATTATTTTATTTTTGAAAAATATTTTGTAAAAATTGGATTGTGCGAATTGATGTTCTACTTATTAATATAACAACTTATTTGTTTGAAAACATTTCTGAGTAGTTTAGTGGGAGAAAATTTAATGTTTTAAATGATTATCTATGTAACATTTTATTTATTTTTGAAAATATTCTTAAGTAGGACAAGATGTTAATATTTGTTGTGACATAGATAAATTTAATTTGGAGGGTTGTATTTTTAATAAAGGTTAAGTGACAAATTTTATGATTCATTATGGTAATTGATTAATTATTATAAAGCGAGGTACGCGCCTAAAGTATTTTGAAAATTTTGTCCTTGCGTATAAAAATATTGTAATATAGTGTGAGAAGGTATACATTTCAATTTTTAAGTTTTGTCTATTTGTTTATGTAATTTTGTAGAGAAGAACTATTTTTGGTGTTGTATAAAATTTTGGGAAAATGTTGATTTCATATCTCATGAAATTTGTATATAAAGGTGTAAATAAATTACACACCATATGTGCTCACGGTACCTGATAAGTCTTATGTTCTTAACTTTGGGGGTGATAAAAGAGCTGCTTTGAGCTAGGTTTTTAACCATAATGCTGAAAGACGGTCCCGCATGCTGAGCAAGGTAGGTAACCAGTCAGCAGTTATGAATATTGTAATACCACAACATATGCAGGGTGTACAATTTAAGATGCAGTACATGTGGATTTTGGAAACTGTACGAGATACAATCTTGGTTCAATGGAACGAAAGTTGCACAATAATAAGGTCGTCTCAGATTGTTTTTCAAATTTCAAAAATATTTCATAGTTTACTAGATATAGCCAAAAAACACAAAATTGCCGATTTTTTTATTTGCTCGTTGCTACAGTGTTAATTGAAATAAAATGTTGAAAATTTGAATATTATGGTGGTTCACCATAGCGCTTCACACTGTGAACATAGTTTTTATTTAAGACGTTTAAATTTTACGTGACAATGTTGAACTTTTTATTTTCTAATAGCTGCCATATTGAATTTTTACATTTTTGAAATGCTAACAAAAGTCCTTTCCAAAAAGGTATAACATTGGTATGTTTGATTGATTCAAACATTAAAAATCACAAAACTATGTTTTGGTCGTAGTAGGCATTAGTTTCCATTATTACAAGAAGAATCAAGTGCTCTGAACCAGGCAGAATTCATTTGCAGGGGTATGAAAACAGCACATGCAAAAAATTGAAAACAAATTTCTATTAATCAAAACTGACTTAATTATGCACTGAGGAGCTAGCTACCACTAAAATCTAATCAATACAAAATATTATTTACGTAGTTTATAATTGTCGTTCGTACTTAGATGACTAAAAATTAACAATAATTGAAAAATAGCAATAATCAAACACATTACACCCATTAATTATTTCAAAAAAATTGTTCAAATAACCATTTGGTCAAACATCTTATCATAGTTGGAGTGATTTCATTTACGGTGTCTTTGACTGCTTGTTGCAATTCGTCAACATGTTCTTACACTTTTGAGTACACACAACTTTTTAAATTGCCCCATACAAAAAAATCAAAGAGTCAAGTCTGGTGACCTCGCCAGCCACTATGTTCTTTATTTTCAGTCAAATTTGTGCTATACTCACTATTTAAAAAATCTGCAATAATCTGAGCATTATTAGGTGGAGCATCATTCATTCTGAAAGAACATATTTTGCACAGCAGCGAGTGGAAGCTTCATTAATCTGTTCGACACGTTTCCCTGTAATAACTCTAAGTATTTCGCAGAGTTTAAATTTTCATCATAAAAAATGATCCTATCATGTAACTTCCAATAATGGCAATCCATACGTCGAATCCCCATTTGATCTGATGTCTAACTTGATGATTTAAATATGGATTATTATCTGACCAAAAAATCGTGTTTTTACGATTAAACAGACCATAATTTGTAAATCGATTTTCATCAGACCAATTGCAAAATTACACCCTTCGAACTTGGTTTTCATTGCGCAGCCCCTGACATGGTCGTTCATGATATGGACGGTACTTGAATCGCTTTAAAAGCAACACCTGTGTCATTCTGAATTTGTCTAACAGAGGTACGAGGATAGGCAATAACTGCTTGTAAAACACTGTTTTCATTATCTTCGTTTGTTCGTCAATTTCTTTTTGATTTGACAAAACTTCCATAATTTAAGAGGTTATTCTGTAATCGCCAAAACATACAGCTTTGTGGTTGGCGTCTTTCTGGCTATTTATTTAAATACATTTCAGCAGCCTTAATAACATTTCTTCCAGAAAGAATAAAACATTGTGACATTTAATATTTATCGTGGTTTGAATAGCGATCCATGTCAAACGCAATGCTCTGTTCAAACTTCTGAATAAATTAACCGTTTGTTACACTGCACAACTTGAAATATTAGATAAAGGACAACCTTTGACGTTTCTGTAGACCAATTGTCATAATGAAAATTAATGCCTACTACGACTAAAATATAATTTCACGATTTTTAATGTTTTGAATCAATCAAACATGCCGATGTTATACCTTTTTGGAAAGGACTTTTTGTCAGTATTTCAAAAATGTAAAAATCCAATATGGCGGCTACTAGAGGATAAAAAGTTGAACATAGTCATGCAAAATTTAAATGTCTTAGATAAAAACTACGTACACAGTGTGAAGCGCAATGGTGAACTACCATAATATCAAAATTTTCAACATTTTATTTCAACTAACACTGTAGCAATGAGCAAATAAAGAAATCGGCAATTTTGTGTTTTTCGCCTATATTTAGTAACCTATGAAATATTTTTGAAATTTGAAAAACGATCTGAGACAACCTTATTATTGTGCAACTTTCGTCTCATTTAACTAAGATCGTATCTCAAACAGTTTCCCAAATCCCCATGTACTGCATCTTAAATTGTACACACTGCATAATCCTTCATATTTTATTTTTACAAAATCTACACCTTGTAAATCTTTGGCATTATGTTCAACAGAAGCTGAATAATGAAAAAGAGGAAATCAATCTAAAATGAACAACTTAATATTGATATATTCTGTATATTTTGTTTTCATGAGTAATAGTAATCACTAAGCATGACATTTCATTAAAACAAAATTTGGACCATAAGATTAGAAACCACAAAAACAACATTCTTCATTTTGTACACATTTGAACGTCATTCAGATCAATAACATAAAAACCACACCAAAAAGGAAAGTAGATTTTAGTATTAGGCAATTTTCACATATAATTAAGAAAGCTTTCTTTTTCATTGTTCATTAGAAAATAATTCCATCTAAAAAAATACCAAACTGATTACAGCTATAATTTAAAATATATTTAAGACACGATAAAAATCTAGTTATTATAATGCTGTTAAATACAAATAAAGAGTTGATGGATTAGTGAAATTCACAGATATTAAATTGCCACTCAAACATCATCATACAGTACAATGTATTTTTTTATATCACATTTACACGCGATGCTAACTGAAATAAACCATAAAAAGGCGTGCATGTTTCATGTGTAAATGACATATCCCTCAGAAGCAGAGAAGCAGAGGCAATGACATCGCTAGACAGCCGCCAGAAATCAATTAATTTATTACTCACAAACTAGTAACGAAACAACATGCAAAAGGTTATTTAAAAATTGGTAAGTCGAAGAACCCCATTGACTCAGAAGTAGCAACTTGGTGTTCAACGTGGTGAATTCATGGATGTCAACAAGACCCAATATTTAAATTTTGGACCAATACGTCCATACCACTTTAGTGGGAATGTGAATAATCCTTTCTATTGTGGATTCCAACTACTAAAATGGATGGTCTTAATTAAATTAGCATGCATTTAAAAAGGTTAGTTTAAATAGTTATAAATTGTTCTTTTGTTTTGGGGTGAAACTTATTTAGCTGAACATTAAAGGCGTAAAACGCCCACCTGTATTGTAGGTTATATTGTTTGCTTCATTAGATTTAAAAAACCTGGATATTTGAAGATGTGACAAAGTGAATGATGTAATTTAATGGTTAGAGGAAAATAAAGAGTGAGCAATCAAAAGTAACTAAATTATGTAATGTCAAATGCTGTATACGTACAGATTCATTAGAAAATGTTATGCTATGTGCATTTATTTGGATCTAGGTAATTTTAAAATTTTGTACATACATATTTTCAGGAATATTATTATGTGGAGGGTGATTAATGTTTATTTGGATAATTTGGATAATTTATACACAAGTTCTCAAGAGCATTATAATGTGAATTGTGTCGAAAGTTATTTAGGTAACCTTAAAGTTTTATGTATACCTGTTTACAAGAATAGCACTGTGATGTTGCATTATAAATAGTTTTAAGTGCAGCAGTGAGACTATTTTTCTTGATTAAATATATAAATTAATTATGAGAGGAACTCTGTTACACCACCGGGTAAACATAACCAAAATTTCTCCTCCAGAGTACCCATCGTCTTGAGGTCCTATGAGACTAGATTAGATGAGCTGACGCTCATAAACTTGACTGCTTGAAAGTCATTCAAGGTGTTATTAGTAACGTAGCTTGATTGTTCAATTTTGTTCTATTTTTTTCAATTTGATTCTATAGGGATCCACACCACACTGCTGTAGTTGGCCAATGCATCGTTATTTGTTACAGGATTCCTGCCCCTTTTGGGCAAATCTAAATTTAATAATTTAACATTTCATTCAGCCATAACAACCTATTACAGAACTTCTTAGGGGTTACTGTCAGACGACCAATAATGATAATTCTGTTTATTCACATATCCTGACAGGTAAAATAACTTCCATCATTCATTAAAATGCTAGAATGAGATTTTCATTCTCCTCCAAAAGTTGCAGAAACTGTCAGCCTTTAACTCGATTAACTGCATCATTTTCAGTTAGTGCATGCACTGCCTGAATCGTATAGAATGTCACTGCAAGTCCTTGCGAAGAATGTGTCACACTGGTAGTGGAGATTCCAAATGATACAGTGTGGCGGGTTGCAGAACATTATGTACTGAATGACTTCACTCACTGCAGTGTTTTCCAATGTACATACCATGTACATAACATTTTTACCCTTCCTGGTGACTTTTTGGATAATGTATAACTTGCTTTTTCAAAATTCTTAATCCATGTCTTAATCGCTTGGGTTGAGGTAACTGCATTGTTGCCATCAATTTTAGACTAGCGTTTAAACAATTGTTGCGCTAAACAAAACTATCACTATTCTTATAAGATTTAATTGTAAATGCACGTAGTTCTCCTGTTCACTTCTCCTTGTTTACTAGATGCTATTGGATTGTGAACACAATACCAGTGGTCTGATTTCCCCCACTAGTACAAAGCTGGAACAGCACGAAATATAAAATCGCCCGTTCCTCTGGCAAACCCTGTATTAACTAAAAGTACTGATTTCAGCAACAGAGAATGTTGAATGTTCAGCAATTAAAAATACTTGTACAAAAGTTAAACAACTTCTCTTTTATAAAAGAACTTATTTTAAACCATGCAATTTTATAATTAAGCAAAATTAGATTAATAATTAACATGGGACAGCAATTTTTGTTGCCAAATGTAATCCAAAACTACATGCATGTAACATTTAGGAAAAAATGAATGCTATGGGTTGACATCACTTTGCACTGATGTTGTTAGCACTTTGTTAAATTTCCATTTCGTTTTGCATCTGTTGGTTGTCATTTGCGGTTTGTTCTCTTTAGCAATTTTACAAATTTTTCATGTTATTTTATATTAAAACTGTTCTTTTCAGAAAAGATTTGCTTTTTTTTATTGCTATTACAGATAAAGAGTGAACAATATGGCAACATAGCAGTTGCTGATCTATATGACATCACTAAACTGATTCGAGGAATGGACTATATCAGATAAAGTTGTTATGTGGTTTTGATAAAGATTTGGTAGAAAAATACAGAAAAACAAAAGTTGTCAAGAAATATACAAATCAAAGATTGAGAAGCAAATGGTAGCTTGCAATTAATGTTAACTGGATTCTATTAATGTAAATTTTATTACAAGAATAGTCAAGTTTGTATGAAAGAAGTTTTGTTGTATTAAATTTGAATACACGACGTGAATTTTCCAAAAACATCTTATAAGAAAGATACCAAGAAATAGAAAGTAATACTGCTAAAGGATGTAAAAAAGATAATAAAATAACACCAAGACAAAATTGACACGAGAATCGAATCAATAAGTTCACAGCAGAACCTGTCCATAGACAAAATAATATTATTGTTGATGATGACGATTAAAGACTGATTTATGGAGTTTTCTTAATTTTTGGTACCAGTAATTGTGAGACAAATCGTTTTTAAAAAAAGATCAACATTTATAATCTATTCCTTAAGTTCTAATCTAAAAGCTTTTGACTGTGTCTAACCTAATTCATTCTTTCCACATGTTCAAACCATCTAAGCGTGCTTCACTCGCTGAACTACTTAACGGTCACTTGCACCACACACTCTGCTCTGACCCATTCGTTTAGTAATTTGTTCCTCAATGTTTTTCCACACACACTTCTTAGAAACCTCATTCCTGCAGCATTTATACGACTAACATGGTTCTTCTGCCTGACCCAAGTTTCGCTTCCATAGAAAATAGTTAGCACAAACACACTGTTGTAAATGGCCAGTTTTGCATTTATACTCCATCCTTCATTCCTGTTCACTACCCACATACTTCCAGACACTTTTCTTCCACCATTTGCCCTTTTTTCTATTTCACCATCCAGCTTTCCATTATCCAAAAACTTTCTACCAAGGTACACAAAGTCATTCACTTAATCGTGTCATTGTCCATTCTAAATACAAAGTCATCAATTCCACCATCTCTGTCAAAAATCATTACTTTTGTCTTATTTACAATCACTGTCAATTGCATATTTTCACACGCTTCCGACAGTCTGTCACGTATTCGTTGCAACTCTTGTGGCGATTCAGCCAACAATATTACGTCATCCGCATACAACAGCACGCTGACATTTGTTTCACCAATTTCCACTTCTTGCATTCATTCGCAAGCCTGCCTGATACATTCATCCATAAATACATTGAACACCATGGGGACATCACATAGCCCTATCTTACACCTTCCACAATATCAGAGTATTGCCTCATGTTACCATTCGCTCGTACACATGTTCTACTGCCTTCGTAGATCACTCTGATAGATTTTATCAAGCACTCGCTTACACTGAATTCACGCAGCACCTTCCATACTTCACTTCTGTTTATAGAGCCATACACCTTTTCCAGATCTACGAATGCTGCATACATTTTCTTTCTGGGACGCATACATTTTTCAATAATTTGAAAAGATAGTTTTGTACAGAACAAGCAAAGGTGCCTGAAGATTGGAAGAATGTGATCATTATCCCTTTGCACAGGGGTAAAGTCAGCAAGTATGAATGCAAAAACTATCGTGGGATAAATCTGTTGAGTATACCCAGTAAAGTGTATGAAAAAATTGTGATCGAGAGAGTTCGTAAGAGAATGGAGAGCAAGATATGGGACGTTCAATGTTGTTTCATGCTTGAAAGAGGATCTGATACACACATCCACTTTCATGCATAAAACCACATTGAACGTCCCATATCTTGCTCTACGTTCTCTTGTGAACTCTCTCGATTACAATTTTTTCATAAACTTTACTGGGTACACTCAACACACTTATTCCACACTAGTTTTTGCATTCACACTTGCTACCTTTACCTTTGTGCAAAGGATAATTATCACATTCTTCCAATCTTCAGGTACTTTCGTTTGTTTTATACACAACTCTATCCGTTTGCACAAATATTCAATTAGCATCGCGGACCCATACTTAAGAATTTCACTTGTTATTTCATCTACACCCATCGCTTTGCCATTCATAGAGTTCTCACTGCCTTCCGTACCTCATCTACACTGTTATCTACGTTTTCGACCAGTGCATTACTGCTCACTTCTTGATCCACACAGACATCTGTATCCTTCTTGCCATCACCATACAGCATCTTAAAATATTCTTCCCAATAGTTTCTCACATTTGCTTCGTCCCAAACAATTTCATTTCTACCGTTAACAACGCTATTCACACATTTCCATCCTTTCTTATCTTCCTTACCCATTTCCAAAACAAGTTTATATTCCCATCAAAATCACTGCAATTTTTTACCCTCCCTCTCCTTAAGCTTTTTGCTTGCCTTCAATACTTCTTTCGCATATCGCCTTTTCTCCTTGTATACTTCTTGAAGTCACCCTCTTAACTCGACATCTTTTTCTGAAATCATTCTATTATATGCCACTTCCTTTTCCCAGACAACCATTTTGACCTCATCGCTCCACCATGCATTATTATTACATGTGACAATCATTGTCGTTCCACATACTTCCAAAGCACATCTCATCACACTCTTCTTCAAACAATCCCATGCTTTCTCCACATCTTCAGACTCTGAAGCATTGATCCATTTCTGTTTGCAGTCATACAACTCCCCTCTAACATAGTAGTGTACTCTCTTTGATTCGACTCTTCCAACAAACATTCTACTATCATAATAAATGAAATTATGAAAACAAATTTTTAACAATAAAAAAATCCTGCGATAAAAGAATTTAAATTATACTCAGGCCTTTTAAAGCATTGTACAACGAAAATATATATTCAGGTTGTGTGCAAAACTGTTTAGCGTTTGCATATTTATCAAGCAATATGACTAATCAGACATACGTGACCTTTCGTAAATTATCATAGCAGTGTAATAATTAGATGAAACAAAATTAGTCAAGATTAAATGTGTTTAAATGGAATCACATCAATAAAATATAATTTCATGGAATTCGCTTTCCATGAAAACATGAACAAATAATACCTATGTACTACAAACCTTAATAGATTCAAATGGCTTTTAAATAAAAGCAAATAGTTCTGTTTTTGCTAAAAACTGTCATTTCAATTCAGTCTTTGTTTGGCACGTCTCTTATTTCTAATTTTAAAAAATATATGCTTACCTGTAAGCGCAATTTAAAGATTCAGTACAAGGTCTGTTTAATACTATTTCATATCGCGGTCTTTCCTTTTTAGTATTATTAATACTGCGAGGTTCATACAAAACCAGACTATCTTCTCTACAAAATATATCTCTATCACTGTAGCTGGCAGGCTGAACTTCAAGAATTCTATTGGAAGGTGGTTCTCTACTTACAAGACTTCGTAACACTATCAAAAAAATTACAATGAAAAAGCATTAACATTTCTCATATTACCATCAAACATCGCTACAATGTAGTTAAAGAAAAAATAATTAAAACATCAAACAAAATCAATTATTTTTTAAATTATGACAGCAGTAGAGGTTACTATCGATTACTTTAATTTTTTCGTACCTAGCAAGACGTTAGTGTCCGTTTAGTACCATAAATCGATATCCTAAAATAACACGAATAATATTTTTAATTCATTATGATTGTGAACCTCTTTAAAATTAATTAATTGGCACCAAAATAAACAATTAAACGCTTATATTTAACCGCGTGAACATACAAACAATACGAATAGGCATGTTATTTCTAAAGTTTCATAAGAGCTATCTACACTTTTTAGGGAATGGCGTAATACATGTAGGTAAAAAAATTACAAAAAGTTACCATTTTTAATATGTAATTATATGAATCATTAACTATTATAAAATAACTTATAAAAAGCATGACTTTGATGAGTCACAGCAGAATCAATCAGTAACTTTAGCAATTATGAATATTAGGTTTATAATTGTGATGTAAAATTACACATGTTTTATATTTATTTAAAAATTTTTTCCAGAAATAACAGTATGCTAAATAAAAATAAAACACGTATTACTAAAAATCGAAACCACAGAAACTATACCATAAAATAGGTATACATAAAGTTCAAATTTTAATACAAAGATTCATTGGCCATACTTAAATAAATTCACTGTAGAAAGTTAAAAATTATTTTTCTTATGAAATATACTAGGGTGTGAGTGTGCGCGCGCGCATGTGTGTGCGCGTGCACGTGTGTCTATTCAGAGCACTATAAATTTTATTATACGGATCGCAAAAACTTTAAGAGATAGCAAGTTTATTATTGAGGAGAAAGTGTACAACTGATGAATTTTAAACTAAAAAGGATATAGAATAATCGCTTAAAAAAACAAAATTTAATAATGTTGTGTATTTTTTAATACTAAACTTTATCTTTTTAAGCTTCCTTATTTAACAACTACTTCTTTATTCTTTTTGATAACCTCCCCCGTTTCCATAACAACCCCTACATCTTTTTTGTAACCAACTTACTGTTTAGGATATCTTTGTAATAATTGTATATCTTCGCTGGTGATTCTGCTGTACGTGTATTTCGTTGTAGTATTAACTCTTAGGACCAAATTAACAATAAAACTGAAACCTTGTTTCTTGCTAAGATAGAAATTGTAAAGAATGCTTGAACGTGGAATACATTTATTGTAACTGAATATGATTGAAAATTAAGTAAATACATTGGAATGATTGGGTATCAGCTGTCACGAGCTAACCCCTCAGACATCTTAAACGCGAATCCATGGAAACGAAGCACCCAAATAAAAATATGAGCGTCTTCCGCCACAAAAGTAGTTCTTGGCACAAACGCGAAGTAACTTCAAATCTTAAAATTCTATAATCCCCAACACTTACTCTAAACATAAGATAAGGAATAAAATATATAATTGTTAAACACACACTTGTCCCATGCCGACCCTGCATGGAAATATTTTCCTCGTACTTAATTAAATTTCATATTCCCTAGTGTGTTCACGGTCATTTGCGAATTTGTTAAGCATAATAAAAAGAATGAGATTCTGTGTTCTTGATGAGAGATTTCTATTCAAATACTGTTTTGTTTGGTAATATATCTCTAATATTTGGGCGTTTTTGGAAAGAAGTTTTTACCTAAATATTGTCTTATTTTATGTTATATTTCTAATATATTTTGAACCAGTTGAACTGGTACACAGTTCATCGCTGAATTTACAAGAAATCTCAGGTAAGACTTTTCATCTTTGTCTATTTATGCAACTACTTTGAATTAAATTAGGACTATTAGAAAGAAAGTGTGTAAAATGACAACTCAATGTAATCTGTTGAGGTATAACTAATATTTATTTAACCTACAATTTTGTAAATGCTGTATTCATGTTCTTTATGGCTGCATTTCTAGATTTCAAATGGTTTTTGCTCTTTTGTTGTATTTCTTGTTTTTCATTTATGTTGCTGCAAGTATAAACAAGTTTTTCAAAACTAAAGAAATTGGTTATATATAATATTTCATAAATGACGAATTTTTAATAACACAATATCTATTTAATATTCACTTTTAGCCGTTTAGTTATTAAAGTGCTCAAAACAAACACCCATGCGGTACATATTAAGTCATTTTAAACCATGGTTTATTTTAAACCAGAGAATGATTATGAAAGTGCTGTAATTCCGAATGGTATGCTGTTCAAGTAATGAAAGAAAAAAACAAAAAATCGCAGAAATGATTCTTATGATAACTGTTCGATTCATCAACACACTATTGAAGTAAAGAACTGGTTATCTTATTGATACTTTCTTACATTTTAATGTTAAGCAATAGTGACATAGAATAATAAAAAAACTGTCTTGTTTGTATTTTTTTTGGTGAAATTTATTAAATAGGAAATACTTTCAAATATATCCATATTTGTTTACTACTAAATTTACTAGAAAATAAATTTTTTAAATGACAATTTTTGCCATAATCCTAAAACTAACGATGCTTCAGTCCTAACAGAGAGTCGTAGATTTAAATAATTAAAATTATTTTAAAGCCATTCTTTCTTATAACTTGTAGAAGTTAGGGAAAGGTCATTTATAACGGCCATATAACAATTGTTATATTTTGTTAGCTATTATATCGTTAATAATTAATTTGAACTAATTCGGAATGATAGAAATAAGTTCAGTGAGTGTTAATGCAATTATAGGCTATTTTTCTCGACATAAACTAACATACTTAATTATGTGTTAAACTTGCGTTTTCGCGATAAAATTTACTGGAGGGGAAATTGTACGGCACCATTCTATCAGATAAACGAACATACCCTAATCTGTACCAGGTTATGCTTGTGTATGTTAAACACTTGACTTTTACCGGGTAATTATTCAAAGCGAGGTTAGGAAATTACAATACGTTTTCGCGGTGCCGCACAAGTAAATATTTTTTAAATAGTGGGGATACTTCAATATACCATACTCGAACAATTCAAGTTGTCGCGAAAAATTGCCTTATGTTTTAGTTAGTGAGTATAGTAATTTAAACAGTTTTTCACGACTATATTGCGTTACAGTTTGCCATATAGTAGACACAGCCACAACACCTAACTTGAACGTGGTTGACGTTTTGCAGGTTAAGAATATTGATATACTTTTGTGCTTCTAGCTGGCATAAATTCGGAATGTATTCTAACGACGAATATGAACCGGTAAGTATACTAAGTATATAAAATGCTTAATGTTTCACGAAGCTGATTTTGTATGTAAATTTCGTTTAGTCGTATGATAGTATTGTAAAAATTGCTTAACAAAACATTGTTTAAGAGGTTTAAAAATCCAGCAGATTTATAAGTGTGAAGTTAGTAAGCAAAGCACAAGTAGAAAGTTGTAAATCCTTACTGATTTATGCTTTGGTTGTATAACAAATGTTATTTTTAACATTTAACAACTATTCAACTAAGAATTATATGTACTATAGAAACTTACATATGTACTTTGCTGGAATGAGGCCCATCAAATAATTTGCATTGTACATGTCAAACTTTCAATTACTTTCAGTTGTTTGTATTTAATTTGCAGAGTTATTCAAGAGATTATGACAGCTATGGTGGGTATGATAGCGAGCATGGCGGTCATACAGGAGATCCCACTATGGACAATGATTATAATAAACCATACTTTAAAATGCCCGAACTTGTGAAGAAGTTTTTACAATATTTCCGAAATGCTGTTAATGAAGGACTGGTATTTGAATTACAAAATCTGTATGAAGCAACTTGGCCTAAGTTAACAGAAGATTACTTTGAAAAGAGACCTTGGCCCGAAGAAACTGAAGTAGCTACTCTAGTTGATAATGATCCCGTAAGTATACAAACTTAATCTTACCTTCTGATCTTTTTTCTGAAACAACTGAAACTCCAGCTTTGATTTTATTATGCATTTGTTTTTTATACTGCTGCACTATATTTGTGTATTCATCCGGATCCATTTTTAAAATTTTTGTTTTACGCTTGCAAAATTTTCAACTAGTATCCACTTTAATATTGTAATACACTTATTGATTTATGACGTTCTCGAGTTAAATTAGAAACTATAAATTATTCAGTGTAAACTCCATTCAATTAGAGGCTATTATTAAAGGTAGTTTGATATTTATGTGCATCCATATTTTTGTACGATTTTGTAAATAAAGTTTGTTCTGTAATTTTTTCGTGTATAATTTGTTAATTGTATGGATTGTACAGTGTAAACATTATTAGTTGGAAGTTTTGATCAGTTGCAGGTTAACATACTTACCTTTGATTATGTGTGCACTCATCTTCGTTTATATTTTCTTAATTCTTTGGTTCAAAATAAACAATAGTTACAAATATTTGTCACATAAGAAATATGAAAAATTTAAGAATACTCAATTTAGAACATCATTATCATCATCATCATTAGGTCTTGTAATGGAACTGGTTATATACGTATCTCCATTGTTTCTTATTCTGAGCTAACCTGCACGCTTCCCTCAAATTATCACAGCAATCTTTCACTATGTGTGTGCAATAGCTTTTAATCTAGGTCTACTTCTACTTCTCGCCAAATCAAACCCTTTTTAATAATCGTCATTCGGCTACGAGGATTATAATAGAAAATGCGTTTGGACTGTTGAAGGGGAAATTTCGTAGAGTGCGATATTTTGAAAATGCAAAGATCTATTTTATTGTACAGTGTGTAGTTGCTGCATGTGTTCTGCATAATGTTTGCATTGATTTTGCTGATGAGGTATCCTATGAGATTGATTATGATGACGAACAACATGACGAAGACATGGTACATCAACTTTGTGGTGTAATACCTTCACACTATCGAGGGCTTCAAATTATGACCGAGATGGGTTTAGATTAAAAGTGTGATATGCCTGTTAGTTTTTAATTGTATGCTATACCTACATAAATTCAATAACATTTATTGTGTTAAATTAATTACATTATTTTATGCATTGTATATAAGTTAAACAAAAATAAAACATATAATTATACATTACTAAATTGACTTATATTTACATTATTTGTCTTGCGAATTAGCTAATTTTTTCTAACGCAATAACCCTACGTTCTTCTAAAGCCATTTTTTGTTGCATGAGCATCAGTCGTTCATCTTGATATTTTGTCAAGGTACCTAAATAGTTCGTGTATGCTGTAGTTTTTTGTTTTAGGGCCTCCTCTTTGGCAGCATAAAATTTTGTCTTACTATCCAAAAACTCCCAACTTTATTGCTTTCTTTTTCCTGAAATAGTAGTCGGTACTGGCGGTACAGGTACAGTATGTACTTTCTCGGCAGCAACTATAGTAGTAGAAGTAGATGGATAGGAAGTTGTAGGTATTGCAGTTGCTACATCAAAACTGTGTGGGCTACAAGCATTAGGTTTGTTGCCTAATAAGGCATCCAACCTATCAAAAAACAAAAACGGACCCCTTCCAGTTTTTGTTTTTAAGTCCTTAGTGTTTTTATAAGTATTAACAAGATTTTCCCACTTTTTTTTCTAATCGTTTAGGATCATGGCTTATACCTAAGCTTATCAAATCATTTGCCACTTCAGACCAAAATCTTGCCTCAATACTAGATATAAGTGCCAACGTTTGGTCATGATCCCAATTATATTTTGTGCCAACACATTTTGGATGAGCATCTACAGATTCAACCGCCTCTCCTTCCTCCATTACAACATTGGTAGCCACTTCCACATTTTCTTCGACCATTTCATAAGATAAAATGCTTTTCGAACTTTTTTATAATAGGATGATTTAAATCTGTAAAATCAATTTCGCTTTGTGGCAACCACAGAAACATGTTATTTTCTGCAATAATAATTTAATAATAAAACAAAAAATTTTTTTCAACAAAACTTACCATAATCTTTTATCAAACATCTCCTTCATCATTTAGAACCCAACTATTATTTCTTTTTTTCATAACACAATACATTTTTAAAAACTATAGTTAATAACAAAACAAATAAACAACCTCCTAACCACACTTTACACAATATAATGGAACTCGGGTGAATTACTTAACTACAAGTGCGATTCTTAGCATACTCGTCAGCGGTAAAGGGGGAAGAAAAATCTGAGACATTTGAACTACTTAGTTTTTAAAAGGAACGTATCATTTAACTAAGTACAACTTAAGATAGGTTAGAATATCTAAGAAAAACGGTAAAAGGAAAGCACCTTATGTCACTTGCCTCGTGTTAAGAAATTTTTAAGTTTATGTTAACCAACTGCTATGAATCAGCAGAGTAATGGAATTGTACCAAACGAAGCCTACGATTTAAATAATTTCGAACGATTTTACCAGCAAGTTCAACAACCCTGTGTTGGAGTTGAACAAGCACCAGCAATGGATTCACACACTCCGGTACCTGTTGTATGAACCGTTTAATTTTAATGTTATGCTTCAAACAATGAACACGATTATGCAGCAAAATGCTAAACTTATGCAACAATTTTTCGTTAATCAAGCTAATAATGCACAGGTTACAAATTTCAATATTATGCCTGACTTTTCGAAAAGCATCTCAACATTCAATGGAGAAGATTTATCTACAAGTAAATTTTGGTTTGAAAGCTTACAAAGTGCTGCTACTTTACATAACTGACCGGAAGAGTTTATCCTAGAAACTGCCAGAACACATCTTGTAGGTGCTGCACATCATTGGTATGTAGTGAAACAAAGTTCGATCTTAAGCTGGGAAGAATTTAAGAGGGAATTTCGTAACACTTTTATTCACGAGAAGAATTTAACCACGTTATGGAAAACAATGAGTGCACGAATGCAGAGTCCCCGTGAGGATCTAAGTTTTTATTTCCACGAAAAAGTTAGGTTATGTTCCCAGTTAAGTTTAAGTTTTGACGAAACGAAGGAGCAAATAGCAATCGGGTTAATTTCTTGCGAGTTGGCTTCGATGATATTAAGTAAAACACATCTAGACGTTGATGACCTTTTCAGAGATTTGGTGCTTTACGAACGGGTAAATAATGAACGTAGGTCTAGGCATGTAACTAAGCCGTCTTCTCAAGGTGCAATTAGTGGACTGGGTAATGCCATGAGTACACGCAATCAATCTACCTTTGGTTATACTCGTCCGATTACTAACCTGAAGCAGGAAGTTAAAGGGTTTAAGTGCTTTAATTGCTTCAAGGAAGGGCACACAATCAGCAGATGTCCAGAACCCAAACGTGAACGTGGCTCATGTTTTAGCTGTGGTAGTATGGCTCATCAAAATAAGGATTGTCCAAAAAACCAACTTCCGAAACCTGAGGCAAATATTTCTACAAATGTTGTACAAACATCTTTACCAGATCCATTTATGGTAACTATTAACTATGCTGATGATAATTGTAAGTATGTAATTACTAGTTTATTGGATTCAGGTAGTCCAATTAGTTTGATAAAATCTTGCTATGTTCCGATAAATTGTTTAGCACAAAATGTTGATAATATTAATTTCACTGGTATTAACGGTTCAAAATTAGATATTATTGGTGTGTTTATTAGGTATATTGAGGTATGCAATATTAATATTATTATTAAATTTTATGTTGTGTCTAACGATACTATGTCATATCCTGCAATCCTTGGCAGAAATTTTATTTCGACATCTGATATTACTGTTGTGTTAGGTGATAAGCTTGAAGTAAAGAAAAGAACTGTGGAATTAAATTATATACAAGCTATTATGAATATTGAAATGGAGGAACCGGTTAGTGTCGCAAGCACCATTAATTTGAATCCACATTTGTCCTATGATATGAAGCAAAAATTTTCAAAACTTTATTGTGACGAATATGTCGATATATGGGGCACAGATATTATTAGGCATGACTTTTCCATGTCCATCACTTTAAAACATCAGCAACCCATCAGTTTTCGACCACGTCGATTATCATTTTCAGAAAAAGAGAAATTACAGGTTATTCTAGATGAGTTCTTGAGCAGGGATATTATTGAACCTAGTTGTTCTCCTTATGCTAGTCCTATTGTCTTAGTGCACAAAAAGAATGGCGATTTACAATTATGTGTTGATTTTAGGGAAGTTAACAAAATAACAGTGAAAGATAATTACCCTACTCCTCTGATAGATGACCATCTGAACCGGCTTAAAAATAAAAATGTCTTTAGTTGCATTGATCTTAAGCACGGATTTTATCATGTAGCAGTGGCAGAGGATTCTGTGAAATATACTAGCTTTGTCACTCTGTTAGGTCAATTTCAATATAGGAAAATGCCCATGGGTCTAACCAATGCACCAAGGGTTTTTGCTCGATTTACTAATGGGATTTTCAAAACATTAATTAGCCAAGATAAAGTTTTATTATACCTTGATGATCTGTTAATTGCAACAGAAGCTTACGAGGAACATTTTGATATTTTACGTGAAGTATTTAAGCTAGCAAGGCAGTGAGTTAGAATTTCGTTTAGATAAGTGTTTATTTATGTATCCAGAAATAATATATTTAGGCTATTTGGTAAATGGGGAAGGTATACGTCCAAGTCCGCAAAATGTAGAATCTGTCTTAAATTATCCTGTTCCGTGTTCTGTAAAGGAAGTTCATCGCTTTGTGTCGTTGGCTAGTTATTTTCGAAGGTTTATATCTGAGTTTGCTTTAATTGCAAGACCACTTTATGATTTAATAAAGAAGGATGTCGAATTTAAATTTAGTATGGCGGAGAACGAATCGTTTGAATGTTTAAAGGAGAAGTTGACAAGTGGTCCAGTTTTGACCATATATTCGCCCAAATTAGAAACTGAATTGCATTGTGATGCTAGTAGTAGTGGTTTTGGTAGCATCCTCTTGCATAAACAGACAGATGGTATATTTAAACCAGTCTTTTATTTTAGTCACAAAACAACACCAGCAGAGAGTAAATATAGTTTCGAACTTGAGTGTTTATCTGCAATTTATGCTATTAAGCGATTTCATATCTATCTATCTGGCATTAAATTTAAGGTCGTTACCCATTGTGACAGTTTTAGGTTGACTTCAAGTAAACAGCGTGTTAATCCAAGGATATCTCGTTGGGCTATGTTTTTACAGAATTACGATTATGAGATAGTACATCGACCCAGCAAGAAAATGTCTCATGTTGATGCACTGAGTAGGTGTCATAGTGTGTTAATTTTAGAACCCAATAGTTTTAAACAGACTCTTTCTATTAGGCAATGCCAAGAACCTGTTATACGGGATATTGCTAAAAAGTTAGAAACGGGGGAAGATAAACATTTTGAAATGCGGGATGGTCTTGTGTATAGGAAAGACAAAAAGAATAAGTTAGTATTTTATGTTCCGAGTTGTTTAGAGAATAATGTAATTCATACATGTCATGACGATCTGGGTCATGTGGGTATTGATAAGGTCATTAATAATATTACTAAAGTATATTGGTTTCCAGAGCTAAAACCAAAAGTTAAGGCATATATCCATAATTGTCTAAAGTGTTTGGAGTTTTCTCCAATGAGTGGTAAGACGGAAGGTTATTTGAATAGTTTACCGAAGGGTGAGGTACCATTTCAAACTATTCACACCGATCATTATGGTCCGTTAGAAAAATGCTCTTCCAGGGGCTATAAATTTGTATTGTTGATTATTGATGGTTTCACTAAGTTTGTTAGACTGTACCCTTGTAAAGGTATATCTGCAAATGAAGTAATTAAGAATTTAAAAGATTATTTTAGAAGTTATTCTAAACCAAGACGAATTATTTCTGACCGTGGGTCTTGTTTTATGTCGAATGCATTCAAAGATTTTATGGAGCAGGAATTTATTACCCATGTGTTGATAGCGGTAGGTACTCCTCGTTCCAATGGGCAGGCTGAGAGATTTAATCGGGTTTTTACGCCGATGTTAGCTAAGCTATCAGTTTCACCTAATAAGTGGGATCTTATTTTAGGCGATGTTGAATTTGCAATGAACAATACCATTTGCAGGTCCACAAAGGAAACTGCCGGTAAATTGTTGTTTGGTGTTGACCAATTAGGCAAGATTAATGATAGGAGTAGATTTATTCTTGAATTATACGCTCAAGAGGAGAGAGACCTTGTAAAAATTAGGGAATTAGCCGATGAAAATATAAAAGACTCAAACATATAATGAAAGTTATTATAATAAAAGACATAAAGTTTCTTCTGCATACGACATTGGTCAGTATGTGTTAATTAGGAATGTGGACACCACTCCCGGAGTGAATAAGAAACTCATTCCAAAGTTTAAGGGACCTTATGTCATTGATAAGATTTTGAGTAATGATCGTTATGTTGTGAGTACAATTTTATAGGTTAATTATGTTATGCCATATATCGGACGGACAAATCCAGTGATTCTCGTGAGTTCATTGGTGGCACTAGTGGAAATGGTTAATAAGTAAGGAGAAGATTTTATTTTAACATGTTTACTTTAAGCATGTGAATAACCTAAACATTTAGATTGAAAACCGAATTTTATTTAAAAGAAACGGTTTTGTAGTAAAAAACATTTTTTATAATAAAAAAAACTTCTTGAATAAAAACCACGTTTTTTCATCTTTAGGCAAGATGGTTTAAATATTCGTGAAATCTTATCATACAAGGTGCATCCATATTTTAGTTTATCTCTTAAAATTTACTAATTTTTCTTTCCTATCTAATTTATCGATAGGTATCACAATGTGTTACAACCTTTGGTTATCTCCTGTAAAAACCATTTATAAACAGCCCTTTCTAGAACAGATGAGCACTTAATTTCAAACCTTTTCAATTTCCAGACGCACTATCTGAAGAGCAAACACATTCGTGTATTTTTGATATATTCTTTTTTGTCACAAGTTGATTTGCCAACCCCATATTTTACAGTTCATTTACATTTCCAATGCTCCACCCGTAGGTATTACATTGGCCAGGAGGCGAGTTTTTTGTTGCCTGGAAATTTAGAATTTTGCCGAACCCTTGCCGTTCCAGGCAAGGTAGGGATCTTTAACGTCGTGACAACACTCACACACGGGACCTCCATTTAACCTCTCATCCGAACGAGGGCGTAATTTTTGTGAAAAATGCTCACCTGCCATTTTTCAAGCAGTCGGCCGTGTCGGGACATGAACCCGGGACCTTGGGATCCGTAGTCTTACGCTTACTACATTGATCCACGGCGACGCCCCCATATTTTACAGCTAAATTTGGTACAGTATGTCTGAATCTAATTGTTTCAAAACTTTAACCTTATCAGGTTTTTTAAGCAACTTCGTTTCCTCTTTGGGATTATTTCAGTCTGTGTATATATTCAAAAATGCTAAAATATTGCAAATACTTAAGACGTCATCTACATTCTCAAACCTATATTTATTGTTAGTTGGCTTTAGTAGCCTGCAATGAATGTATTTTCAATGTAACCATTGTTTTACTAGAACTAATCTAGAATAATAGTCGTATGCCAAAACAGTGCATATAAAACATAAACATAAATTATTAAATAAAGGATATTATATTATAATCACGCATTAACTCAGAAAAAAAATTGTTTACACATCAAACTATTATACTATACAAGCATTTATACCCCGACACGACTGAACAACGACTAAACTGAAACAGGTATTGATAGAATTAGCTGAGTTGTGTATAGTTATAGGCATAGAAATCATGATAAACGGTGCCACAGTGGGGTTGGAAAATCCATTACCTACATTGTTTGGATAATTCAGATGCATTCGGATAATCAAAGAGCGTTGGAATAATGATGTCATTTTTCTTTGTGTGGATTAGCGAGTGTGCGGATACATGTGTGTTGTATAATTTAGAGTGCACGGTATTAACAAAATCTGGTAAGAAACAGTTGTTAAAGAAAAGTCTAAAGAATGCAAGTGGAAAGACAATTAAGTAACTGTATTGTTCAACGAAACACAAAACTAATAAAATCTTTATTTGGGACCTGAATTTTATTCAATGAAATTTTTACATGAGAAAACTTGTACATGTATGATATCAAATGTGCTGTTTAATAATGTGACATGTTTTTTTTTCACCCTTTGCAGTTTCTATGAATTTTGGCAAAGTTCTTCAAGTTGTTTGTAGTAAACAATTTGTTTTAGTTCTGATTTTTCCTATAGTGGGCTCTGTATTATATTGTTGTGAGTGGTGTGGTATTGTTTTCGAGCTGGATTTGTTTTGCAAGACATGTTGTATGATCAAGAAAGAGGTTGTGATTGTCTTTTGATTTGGACGCTAAATGCTTAAATTATAATTCATTATATGTTTACTCTTGGCAGTGCATTGCGGTACCTGAAAGGTTAGAATGTGGCCGCAGTGTTTCCCTTTAAGTATGATGTTTTAAGTTTTTGATGGTCCTACCAACGGTGAGTTGCAAATTTTTTGTTTCCTTTCCGTGATGTCTTTAGTATTTCTTTTTTTAGTACGACCACTCAAACATTTTACTAATTTTTAATTTGGGCATGGAGGTCTGAAAAAATGACATTATGCAATAGTTCAATTAAAGTTTTCTGGTCCTACGTGAAAGATGTATAACAAGCTATTCATAACTATATAGTATTGAAGTTAATCGAAGAACAAAAACTTATGATTTTACCATGCTGTTTAGGCTAGGTCATGCCATTCTGTATAATGTTGTTTGGTTTATACTAGGAACCTAAATTGGTTCTGTATGAGATATGGTATGAAGATAGTATGCAGTAGGTAGGAATGTTTTGTTAACTTCTATCTAAGTTCAAAGACATTTTGTTATTACATGTTTTGTTCTACCAATAATTTATTTTGGACGAACATTTCTGTAAAGACCGTTCGCTGTAATTTTTACATCAGCTTGTTCTCGAATTAATATGCCCCTATGTGTTTGTCCAGTTTATTTATAAATTTTTTTATTGTTTATGTTGTTGTAGGGTTTACAAGTTTGTACTACAACTGGTAACCATATATTTTTGGCACAGGAATTATTTGCAAGTTATCGCCACTTTTGCCCGAGCCAAGGTCTATAATCGAAGGTGTACCTAGGATTAGTGATTCATTATGGTATCTCTATATACTTTTGTTGTTTGCTAGCAGGGTATCTTTAATAAAAAATTCTTTTCAGATTGTAAGAGACCCAAACCCCATTGATTCAGTTTCTGGTTAGATGGTGTATGTTCTTTTTTTTGTAAAACTTAGATTTATTCCTTACTGCCATGTTCCTACCTCTACGGACTTGACTCTAGCTAACCGTAACTTCTCCCAGAATTTTTCTAACTCTTGTTGGCAATTCTTTCCATTTCTATTTGACCGTAGCTGCTTTTTACTGAAAATTTTCTGTTAACATTCTTTTTGCACCTTCTGGCAAAACTCTGATTTGAAATGTTTTGCCAAACTGTAAGATAAAAAGGTTATCACGGGTGTTCTTTGTTTGCTGCACGTGAAGCTAAATTCGATCTTGAATAATTTCCTTACAGTACAGTGGTTAGATTAAAAAATAGGATCCTGTTAAAGTTTCATATCTTAATCTTTAAGAGAGAGGTGTTGGATATGTTAGATGTATTCAATTATATATCACCGTCTACATTACATTATGATCGTAACATATTCGTTTGTATTTGTATATCTTTTAATTAAAATATGTTTGTCTATATTTATAATTTGTGTACTAATTATAAATATTACAACTAATCGTATGTTATGAGTCACATATTTTATTGTATAATTTATGTAAAAGTATTATTCTTTTTTTATTTTAGCATTTCAGAAATGAAAGAATGTTGTAATTTTTTATTTTATGTGATTAAACATATTTTGTATGTTTGCAATAATTATGCAATGAAGGGAGACCACTGTATTTATTTTTATTTTTAGGTTTTCATGATATTATATAAAGAATTGTATTTCCGGCATATATATGCCAGAATACAAGGTGGACCATCATTAGAACAACGTTTTAATTCGTTTTACAATTACTGCGATTTATTCAATTATATTTTGAGTGCAGAAGAACCCGTTCCATTAGAATTACCAGACTTATGGCTCTGGGAACTGGTCGATGAATTTGTGTATCAGTTTCAATCATTTGCCCAGTATCGGGCTCGTTTACAAAAAAAATCTTCACAAGAGTTAGAAATGCTAAATACAAATAACAAAGTGTGGAATGTTCTTTGTATATTAAATGTATTGCATTCGTTAGTTGACAAGAGCAATATTAAGCAACAGCTAGAAGTGTATGCAAGTGGTGGAAATCCTGATTCGGTTGCTGGAGAGTTTGGCAAACAATCATTATATAAGATGCTGGGTTATTTTTCACTTGTTGGTTTGTTACGTCTGCATTCTTTATTGGGGGATTATTATCAAGCAATTAAAGTATTAGAAAACATTGAAATACACAAGAAGTCTCAATATGCTCATGTGCCAGCATGCCAGATATCCACATCCTACTATGTTGGATTTGCATATATGATGATGCGTAGATATTCAGATGCTATTCGTACTTTTTCTTCTATTTTGCTGTACATCCAACGTACAAAGCAATTGTTTTCTACTAAAAGTTATCAACATGATCAGATTAATAAGCAAACTGATCAAATGTATCATTTGCTAGCCATATGTTTAGTTCTACATCCTCAATGTATTGACGAATCTATTCAACAAACTTTACGGGAAAAGAATTACCATGAGAAGATGTACAAGATGCAATATGGCGACTTACAAGAATTTGAAAATTGTTTTACGTATGCTTGCCCTAAGTTTTTAGCACCGTGTCCACCCGCTGTTGATGCTATTCCTGATGATTATTCTAAAGAAGCCATTCAGCATCAAACTTCTGTGTTCATGGATGAAGTACAACAGCAGCGAACGTTACCAACCATTCGAAGTTATCTTAAGTTGTATACAACACTGCCCATTAGTAAACTAGCAACATTTATGGCACAAAATCAAAGGAACAATGAAGGCAAATGGGATTTGGATAAAGAAATGCAAAATTTACTCACTCATTTATTGTGTTTTAAACACAAAATGAAGAACATCGTTTGGTTAAAAGGACCATCTGGCTTAGAAGGCAAATTCCAAAGCGGTTCAGAGGTTAGTATGAAGTTTATCAGAAACCATTATTTAAATCAGTGGTTTTCAATCACAATAGTTTCGAGTCACGATAGAGTGTTGCAAAATGTTTTTAAGTTAGGCTAAAATATAAAAATAAAATTTTCAAAAATTCTTTTTTGGATTTCTGTTTTCAAGGTGCAAATTTGTATATAAACCTAATTTTATAACGATGTTATTAATGAAATTATAATTAATCATATATACCTACTATTTGTCCAGTTTACAATAAATGCAAATATTTAACAAGTGAGGAAAGAATTGTTGGGAAGTTGCAGCTATGTACTTTAATATAATATGGTAGTGTCTCATCATCATTTTGTTTTCGACCTTACTTAAGGTCGGTTTGACGCAGCTCTAACTTCTTTTCTACTCTGTGCTAATCTAAAAAGTTCTACATACCCTTTACAACCTAAATTTCTAACAATTTTACTAATATAGCTTGGTCTAGGTCTTCCTATACTCTTCTATCTTTTTCCTATCTACCTAGCTCTATGTACGAGCATCTCGCGGCAGTAATGCTGTGGCTGCAATGATAGGTTAGGTTACTGTTAGAAATAGATATTATTAAAAAACAAATTAGATATTATTATTAAAAATCACAAATCACTTACATGCATATCAGAAAAGTTGTTGCTAAAACTATTGCAGATTGTTCTGATCTGCGTGTTAAGTAATTTGTGTTTTTTAATAATAATATCTATTTCTAACAGTAACCTAATCTGTCATTGCAGCCACGGCATTACTGCCGTGAGACGCTCGTCTCTATATAGACATTAGCAACCTGATGGTTGTTAATGAACTCCAACATGTTTACATAATTCCCATTTATAAGGAAATGAAAGATTACCTTTTTATCCCCTCCAAAAAAGGAAAAGTGTTAAATTATATGTTATGGTAAAGCTTAAGTAACGAATTGCTACCAACATGCCAGACCGCTAACTAATTGTGAGTTATGTCATGGAGAGACGTATATTATGTTATATGTTATGGTAAGGCTTAAACAACGAATCGCTACCAACATGCCAGACCGCTAACTAATTGTGAGTTATGTCATGGAGAGACGTATATTATGTTATATGTTATGGTAAGGCTTAAACAACGAATCGCTACCAACATGCCAGACTGCTAACTAATTGTGAGATATGTCATGGTGACATTTAGTTAACTGATTTTAATTTTTTTTTTGTTTTGTTTTCGAACTTACTTAAGGTCGGTTTGACGCAGCTTTGAATTCTTTTCTATTCTGAGCTAGTCTAAAAAGGTCTACATACCCTTCACAACTTAAATCTCTAATAATTTTACTAATATAGCTTTGTCTAGGCCTTCCTACTCTATTTTTATTTGGTAGCCTATAATGTAAGACCTTACTAAATAGTCCCTCATATCTTAACTGGTGCCCTCTCCTGACCTTTAATTGTTTCCACATACAGGGTTCCTCACCTATCCTTCTATAAACTTCCTCATTTGTTACTCTATCTGTCCAACTAATCTTTAACATTCTCCTATAACACCAAGTTTCAAAAGCTTCTATCTTTTTCTTATCTACTGCTTTAATTGTCCAAGTCTCACTACCATATAATAATATGTGCGACTTTAAGAAACTTTTTCTATTATCTAAAGTAATACTATTAGCAAGTTTTTCTTTTTAAAAAACATTTTTCTAGCTTGAGCTATTCTGTCTACTACATCCCTTCTGCTGCGTCCGTCCTTTGTAATTATACTATCTAAATAACAAGATTCATCTACCTCCTCTAACTCGGTATTACCTATTGTTAATTTTGGTTTAGAACTAGGCTGTAACTCACTTGTCATTATTTTTGTCTTTCCTGAGTTAATTCTCATACTATAGTTACTCTGTAGTATTTCACCTAAAATATTTAAAAACTCTCCTAGCCCTTTTCTAAACTCTGCTATAATGGCTACATCATCTGCAAAACGTAACATGTCTATTTTCTGTCCCTGTACACTAATACCTATCTCTTTTCTCTCTCTAGCTAAGTTTAAAGCTTCCTCAATATAAACATTAAAAATCAAGGGGGATAGTGTACAGCCCTGTCTATGTTACATTCCAAATTTGGAGATGTACACTTTTAAATTTGTGAGTGAATTCCCACCATTGTTTTTCAAATAAACTTGTTAAATTTCCGCCATCCCGGACAGTTGCATCGTCGCAAAAGAATGCACAGACACTGAGTGATGGCACAAGTGTGCGGTGTGTGACATGACATTATTAGCCAACGAGACATCGAACGATGACGTTTGCCTGTCTTTTTTGTCTTTTCTCTTTCAGAATGTAGGTTTCCTTTTACCTGTATCTTCAAGTATCCTTTTTACCTTTATTCCTTCGCCCTACTTACGAACAAAGAAGAGGGAAAACGTTAAATCTGGTTTCAACGAGGGCATGACGTAATCCACACCCAGACGAGATGACACGCAAATCGTGAAGAGTTCCACATTTTTAAGTGAGTACTTTTTATCTTTTTAAGGTGCAACTTGTATCATTGTAAACGAATTTGGCATGTGATACAATTTGACACATAATTATGTCGTAATATCTTTGTTGTGCAATAATGTGAACGTGGATAGTACCAGGGTTGCCAACTGTGGTAGTGGCTCTGAACACGTGACGCCGGGGTTATAACATTTAACACCATTTCTAATCTTAGCTTCCTTTTCTATTTCATCAAATCTAATTACTACGCTTTGGTTTTTATATAGACTGGAAATAATTTTTCTATCCCTATGAGAGATTCTTATTTTTCGCAAAACCCTAAACATAACAATCCAATTAACCTTATCAAATGCTTTTTCTAAATCCACAAACGCGAAATGAGTTTTTTTATTTTTTTGTAATCTTTTTTCGATAACTGCCCTAATCATTAGTATCGGTTCTCTAGTCCCTCTGTCTTTACAAAAACCATATTGGTCTTTGCCTAAATAATTCTCAGTCAAACGCTAGTGTCTATAGTATTTGCAATTTCTAAACCGACTAAATTTCGTCACATCAATACCAATATTAAATAATTTTCGTGACCTTGTTTAACTCCAGAAACAAGTTTCCTGTTGTCAGTTTGTTACATTGAATCTTTTTTTATGTCTTGTGTTGACATCAAAAGGTATTTGTATAGCTTATATTAATTTTTCGTTGCATTGTGGTTTCGTGTTATTAACCTCTTGCAAACTTTTTGCATTCCACATTTTATTTGTGTTATTTTTCGTGTATCAAAAATTGTTCTTTTCAGAACAGATTAGAATCATTTTTATTTCTATGATTAAAACGTTTCTAGTTTACATTTGGAAAGTAGAACACTATTTTTCGCTTTTTGAATAAGAAAGAAACAACAGCCCATTTATTCCTTTGATGATCAGTCATGAAGTAATTTAATTACCTAATTCTAGGGTGGGAAAATAATTCTATTTTACTGTATATCATCTGCTTTGAAAATTATGTCCACAGTAACAGTCATATCACAAGCAATTAAACATTACAAACCTGTCACTTTAAGAAATGATTTCACATTAGCCATTCAACTTCTGTAATGTGAAGTGAAATGCAAAATGACAGAGAGTGAGTCGGCTGCCTCTGTGACAGCTCCTGCTGAAACATGTAAATGCAGTGCTTTAAAATGTATTAACTGTGAAAGTGTTATGTGCACCCTTCATGTGTTAAGAAATCAAAATCCATGACATTTGTAAGTGAAAATCACTTGAATTGTGAAAATCAACCTAATGCTTCTATAATAACTATGGAACACTTGATTTTTATAAAACGAGTATGCTCACACAAACAGCTGTTGAACCATTGATAAACGATTTGTTACAACTCGAAGTATTATATTTAAAGGAACTGTTAATGCAAAAGAATGAGCTATTATCACAACATGGCAATTTCTGCCCTCAAGGATGAAGTCGTGCTTCTTTAGCAGTGTAAATATATTGGTATGAAATCTGAAAGTGCATTACAGGAATTAAGCTGATAGCGAAATAGTAACTTACAGCGTTGTAATAAGTAAGAGTAACTGTGCTAGTGCAATTAAGAGCATTTTGAAACTGAAACAGAGATGCCCTACAAACACTAAACTTCCTAAATACCCCCTGTATGTTTGTTATGGTTTGTTTTGTGTTTTTCTTAATCTTCTTCGGCAATTAAATTACTCAGTTGTTAAAATCGTCTTTATTTACGTTTCAATCCATGATCTAGGATCGTTGTCAAAATAATAAAAATTTCAACTTTGACATTTATGACATAAATTGAAGGTGACTTTGATTTATTGATGTTCGATATATTTGATTTGAATACAGTAGATGACAAGTTTAAAGTTTAGAGAACGAGTGCCGTCAATTTGTGTTGCGCCCTGGGAATGACTTTGAGGTAGCCAATACGCTTAACGTAAAATCACCTGATTAATTTTTATATAGTTAAATTTCATATATCATCGATCATGGAATTAACATGTTATTTCTTTTTGGATGTAAAGACGAAGTGTCCTATAAAAAATTCTTCCCTGCATAAAGCAATTTAATATATCTTTGGTAGAATTCGGACAAGATGGCAAATTGAAATTTCTTGCATCTTTTTTCCTCTATCTAACATATGTAAAATTAACTTACAGAAAGGTTAACTAGAACCATAGGAAGGGATTTCCCATTTTCAGAATCAGCATAATTTTGCACATGTGAAAATCTTTGTGCCCAGATTGTGAGGTTATAGGCACCAGTGTGTTACATTAGTAATCAAAACAAATGATTCTTAACACTAATAATTTTAGAATACAAGGTAGCCATGATATCATTTCTTAGCCTTAACAGTCATAATAAATTTGACTTTTGAATATGAACAATATAAGATACAAAAATAATCCTTCATAGATCAAGAATGAATGTAACCTAAAAATTATATCTCTTAAAGGAAATAACCTAACCCTATTGGTAGGACTTACCAATACAGAAATTATTGAATAATATATAATTATAAAACTTGCAAAGTCACAAGCTGACACCAAGCACATTAGCTTAAAGGAGCCATTGCTCCAAAACAGAATATAAACGAAGTTACCACTTGTAGTTTCATATCAATGTACAAACTCTTATCGAACAAAGTGGATGAACTTTTGTTTATATACTTAAAAAACTATTTGATGTTGTATACATTATGGAGCATTGGCTCAAACCTAATCAAATCGAGATGATCACAATTAACAACTAGCACCTTGCTGCTGAATATTGCAGATTCAACATATTGCACGGGGACTCTGCAATATTTGTTTTAAGATTTGGGTTTATCATTTCATTGTATCACAATTTTTAGATCCCTTATGAAGTTGTCCAACAGACAACGAAAGCTTGGACAATTACCATAGCATTAATAAAAATAATGTTATAGAGAATTGACTTATTCAATAATTAGGTCGACACCCCTTATAATTTAAGTGTATATATATATATATATATATATATATATATATATATATATATATATATATATAAATATTATAATTAGTTTTTACACAAGGTAAGTTGATAAATACTTACGTTTGAAATTAATAAGATGAAATAATAACTTAGACTTTTAAGTAAAGCCCAAATGATCATTTCAAATCGAGCTAGCAATTGAAAGAAGGAAAATGGCCTTATATTTTCCTTCTTTCAATTGCTAGCTCGATTTGAAATGATCATTTGGGCTTTACTTAAAAAGTCTAAGTTATTATTTCATCTTATTATTTATATATATATATATATATATATATATATATATATATATATATTGCTGTGATATACTCCTTTGAATGCGGAACTGGGTCCTATCAACAAAAAATTCTAGTCCCACCGATTGGGCGTCATAAACTGCTGTGATCCTGGTTTCGCTTCAGCTGCTCACCTAATTTTATAAACCTCCTCATACATAAAATTAAACAACACATTCCTACCACAAACATCAACGTTAACTCTATTTACATCAATATTCAGAATACATTAAATTTTCAAATTAAATTTCAGCATAAAATTCAGTTTTAAAAGAATTTCAAGATTAATTTTATTATCACTTTAACGTGCATCCAGAATTAAAGTCCTTGTTGGATGCCTACTAATTAATATAAAATATAAGCAGACCGGAGTCTGAGTATAAAGGAGCATCTACCACCCCTTTACGTTAATTAACCAGGTTCGTCTAATTGAGCTCAAAGACATACCCAAAGTTTCATCATAATTCAGAACATCAATACTAAATACCCTTTCTACTTAAACAAGCAAATTTCATCTTAAAATTAAAATTTTATGGTTAGTACAATTTCACTAATGTCCATTTAAAGTAAATCAATTATAAAGTTATTCAACACACACAAAATGTCAAACAAAATAGTATAATTTACCTGAAGGTTACTGTCCTCGTAGCTTCAATGTACATCGTCCCTTTAGTTAATCACACCATTCCAACAGGATTATATTTACGGCTTCTAATTCTCAACGCTTTTAAAATTTTCTCCATCACCATTTATTTAAAGTTGTTTCTGGGCTTTTCCGGAACTCATCTGTGTATATCTGACCCTTGTTTCGTGGATCCAGACACGTATTTGAACCATTTAATTATTAACACCCCGAAAAATAACAAAGAAATTCATACTTCTTTCACCAATATACGCCAAAACTGCCTACTTTTGTGTATACATTTGTCGTTGTAAATTTTGCTAATTGGTACAGTGATACTAAATTTTATTACCTTGTATCTAAGTGCACTGAAGTACATTCATGTTAGCACGTAAATAACAAACTATTTTGAATCACTAAAATATACGAGCAAAATTTTAAATTATTTTATCAAACTAAAATGCACTGTTTAA
Organism: Platerodrilus igneus; assembly: GCA_036346225.1. Taxonomy (NCBI): domain Eukaryota; kingdom Metazoa; phylum Arthropoda; class Insecta; order Coleoptera; family Lycidae; genus Platerodrilus; species Platerodrilus igneus. The sequence goes on along the minus strand of JARFIW010000800.1, from coordinate 1,697,036 downwards.
CATCTTGAATCAAGTCGCGGATGTAAGAGCTTTTAACGCATCGAATAGTCAAAAGTCTAAGAGGCCGAAATTCATATTACCACCGGTATATATAGCGAATAGCCGCACGTCGCTTTTGTCCTCAAAACAGACAATTCTTAAGAATTTCTCATTCTATGTTCCCAGTCCGTAGCCTGTGCGTCGGTTTTACGAATTTTGTACTCGCCCCATTTAAAATCAGAAATTCTCACACGGCACGCAAACATGTCCGAGAAAAACTAATTAATTTTGTACAGAAATTGTTGTTTCTACCTCTGATATTTGCATCCTATTTTCAACCAATTGTGACCCTCGTGACGTTGCTTAAATCACGCCTTTTACTATATGTGTCTTTGCTTGACGCATTTTCTCTTTCCTTTTCTAACCTGTTCGTATTGGTGCAAATTGATATTCTTTATTATCGATTATATTTTAGTCCATGTGGACTATCTGGGTTTAATAACCCCGTATCGCACCTTCTCGTGAATATCAAGCCCCGGTTTCTCCAAGATTCTTTGTAAACATTAATTATCTGCAAACTTTTCGCCGAATGAGCTTTTAAATAAACCCTGTTTTGTATTTCGTGCTAAAGCATCTGACCGTTTCCAATATCCTTAGAATCGACATGTTTATCTAAACAAATTAAACTGAAATTGCCTTTTAAAATACGCAGGTGTGTTCAAACATCCTACTTCTAACTAACACTTCTAGGATTTGCATTTTAGTGGGTTTTTACAAGTTTCTATAGATATTATCTGTACGTTTTGTTCAATACCGGTTACTTGAAATAGAGTTAATTAAGATAAATTTTGCACGTAATTTCCATTTGTTTAGGAATAATTACATTACACGCAGAGCTTTTACTACTGCTTCTTTTGATATAAAGCGTCTTGTACATGATTTAAATCTCTTATGTTTAATGAAACTAATAAATTTTTATGCTTCACGGTTTTAATAACGCGTATTATCTAATAAAATTCCTTATACACGGTGATTAAAATTATTTGATGTGATTATTTAATTTTCTACCCTGGTCTAAATATGAGTAATATATATATATATATATATATATATATATATATGTGTGTATATATATATATATATATATATATATATATATATATATATATATACACACACACACACAATAACAGGATTTTAGGTCTGCTGGTTAATTAAGTGTACTCTTTATTATATTTCTAAGCTTTTGGTTTATTTTTAAACCATTATCAAAGATACTAAAAATTCAGAAACATTAATATGGGCTAAAATAGTTAAAAACTTACTCACTAATGTGAGGTTTATTATACTGAAATCATCGATATAGATAAAAAATTTTTAATACAAGTTCAAAGTGTGGTAGAAAGCTTTTAAAAAGAACACAGTAATGTGGTTTGCTAATCACATTTGAATGTTATAATTACAATTCCTTTATAATTTTGACAGTGTTTGAAATAACTTTCTAGATTGTAATTAATTTCTTTTATCGTTTGACTGAAATTTAGAATATGTTATACCCCAAAAGTATTAAGAAGATATGGGTTTTTATCAACAAACAACCGCAACTTAAGGAGCTTACACCACTCTACTCCTGAAACGCTGGGCTAAACTTAACACCAAACTGGCATCGTTGAATAATAGAAGAAAAAAAATTTCTTTTACAATGCAGAAAGAAATGCATCTCACCACGTCATATTCCAGAAGCACTAAAAAATTTATACAGATTATTAGAAAGTGATGGTAAGGTTTTTGCACCAATTATTAAGAAATTCAATGACAAGCTGAAGCAAAAAATATTAAATTTGGAGATTAAAGTTGCTCACAGCTTAATATATAACACTGATAAAGAATTGAAGGACATCAAATCCAAAGTAGCTGATATTTTACCAAATTATATATACACTGAATACAATTGTTGTCAAAATACTTCGTATAATAAAATATTTTATAAAATAAAAAATAGTAACCTAAAAAAGATACACAATCTATTAAATTCAAATAATTGTAACCTTTATAATTTTGACAAATGGTTCAAAAACATTAGTGACTTTGACATACCAAATGACATACAAAAAATTCTATCTTTAGGTCCTAAATTCAGTGTTCCACCTATAATTAATGATAAAACAGTTACAAATATTTTAGCAGATATAGAAGACATCTTGAATAATATAAGTGATGGAGAAAGGAATCTATGTAGAGCTTACACCACCAACATTATAACAAACTTTATACACAAAAATTCTAAATGCAACTCTAAATTTACGATGGAATTCAATAAATGCAAAAAAAATTTAAAAGAGAAACAAAATCTACTTATAATTAGAGCCGATAAAGGAAACGTAAGTGTAGGTATATCTAAAAATCAATATATGGAGAAAATGTACGAATTACTAAACGACTCTACAGTATACAAAAAGCTTGATAAAGATCCAACTCCACGTTTTCAAAATTCAACAATAAATATGATAAAAAAACTAAAACAATAAAAATACATCACTAAAGAGCAAGCAAAACTTTAACTAATTATAGCTCTACAAGTCCAAAACTATATGGCCTACCCAAAATTCATAAAGCAGAATATCCTTTAAGACCCATAGTTGCATCAAACAACAATCCTAGGGAAAATCTTTCAAAATTTATAGCAAGTATATTACAAAAATCTATTAATACAAATAATTACAACGTATGTTATTCTTTTGAATTTTCTGACTTTATACAAAACCTTCAACTACCAAATGATCATGTACTAAGTTTAGATGCAATCTCACTCTATACCAACGCATACGAAACGCTCGATTACTGCTTAATGGTAACGTTTAGCGAAAAATCTTTCAAATAAATCTTATGTATATTCAAAATGGCTATAATGTAAAATTAATTAGTGTTATACAGGGTGTTCAATAAAAAAGTTATATACCAAAGTTATGTTTTTTAAATGGAACACCCAGTATTTTATTACAAATTCTGATTGCTCGTATTAAACTAGGGTAACTTTTATCAGGATTACCTATACCTAAATCTCATAGTTGTTGAGATATTCAACTTTTTTCAAAATCGCATGATTCATTAAAAATTTTTGTGACACCATGATTTAGATGATGCTGAACATTTAACTTTTGTAGAGGAATAGTATAAACTTGTAGTTAATGGAAACATAACACTAGTTATCAAAATAATATACAGAGTGTCCATTGCATCGTTCTCCGTTTATTAAACAATTAATGCCATTAAGTCACTTATTTCAAATGGAACACCCTGTATATTTTTAAGTAGTAAAATGCAGAATTAAATTCTCTATTCAACAATATAAGGTTACCCTATATTCATATTCAACCGTTTCCGAGTTATTAGCGAATAATTAAAAATGTTGGTACATAATTCTAAAGTTGGGTATAATTTACTTTGATCACAGGTGGTGTGTCGCCTACCAAATAATATTAACTATTTGACTTCGTTGCAACAGCAACCATGTTTAAGTTTTGTTTTTGTTGTTTATCAGTTTTGTTGCTGTGTTGTTGTGAGGTGAACATTTTTAAAATGAAAACCTATGGTCTTAACGAAAGGATTGATATGATGTTGGTAGTTGGCGAAGCTGAAGAAAATTGTCTATTAGCTACAAGAATTTACGCTCAGAAATTTCCTAATCGAATGCATCCTAATAGAGCTGCGTTTGAAAGATTATTGCAACGCTTTAGAAGTACTGGTAATGTTGAATATGAAAAACTCAACAGCAAAGCAGTCTCAAGATAGATAAATTAATGACGAAAAAAGTAACTAGTTAAACATGATGATTATTATAAGCAACTACAAGTATTGGTTGGGCAATATTCTCGAATAATGTTAATTGTGTGAAAGGATTTACTGGAAAGCTATTAATTCGGCAAATGTCTTAAGTGTTGGGGGATCTTGGCAGCAACAGGCTGCTTAATCCCCTTCACTCACTGAATCTCGGTGAAATAGGACATAAAATTAGAAAACAATAGAAGGGGAACCGAGCTGTATACAGGTTGTGTGAGATTTTCAGGGAACTGTGTAGGCTAGCTCAGAATATAAATAAGTGCAAATACGTGTCCAACCAGTTTTGAGACGGAAATCTAATGACAAAAAAAAATCGCTGATATATCTGATGATTATTATAAACAACTACAGGTGTTGGTTGTGAAATATCTGCAACTAATGTTGACTGTGCGAAAAGATATATTGGAAAAAATATTAAATCGGTAAATGTTCTAGGGCTAGGGGAACTTGGCAGCCACAGGCTACTTATCACCCTTCACAACCACTGAATGTCGGAGGAATAGGGCTATAATTGTACAACAATTAAAGGGGACCGAACTGCATCTAACGAGAAAGAACAGTGCCTGTGATGAAAGACCACAAACATAGAAACAAGAAGAAAATTGTTGAAAGCATATGTGTGGAGCACAGTACAGTATGCCTATGAAATACGGACAGTAGGAAAAGCAAACAGAAAAACGGTAGCAGCCTTTTGGAATGTTGTGCTTCAGATGTATGAGAATGATAGCATGGACAGACAAAGTTAATAACAATTAGGTTATAGAAATAGTATGAGAACAAGGATATCTGGAAAAAAATAGGAGAAATAGAAGGGCAAAATGCATTCTAAGGCATTTTTGGGGAATAGTATGGGATATATTACAAGCAGAGATAGGAAAAAGGATGTAGATTTAGACCTAGATCAGGTAGTGATAGATGCAGACTGTACAAGTTTCAGGGAAATGTGTAAGTTAGTTCAGAATAGGAAACAATGGTGGTACACGTCTAACCAGTTCCAGGACTGAAGACCTAATGATGATGAAGGGTTGTTGTTATCTCCAAAACTAACTTTGGCATACCATTGCTGGTTGATGTTTTGATTGTATGCTATTAAGTATTGCATTAGAAAATTTTTTAAAGTTTTCTGTTGAACCGTTTATGAGCTATAATATTTTCCTGTATAAGGGTTGCTGCCACCTTCCAAGACTGACATTCATGCGCTGTTGGTGGTGTTTAGTTTTAGAACAGATTATTAGAAGAATGCATGTGAAAATTTTGTTCCAGTCTTTTAGGAGGTACAATTTATTTAGTTTAAGGGTTGCTGCTACCCTCAAGACTGGTTTTGGTGCACCGTTGTTGGTGGATGTTTCTGTTATACATTATTAAGCATTGTATGTGCAAATTTTGAAAATTTTCTATCAAGTCGTTTACGAACTATAATGTTTTTTAGGATAGGGGTTGTAGCAATCCCCAAGACTGGCTTTTCCCAACCGTCGACGGTGTTTATCTTTGTAATAGATTATTAAAGGATTGCATGTGGAAATTTTTTACCCAATCCTTACGAGGTACAATTTATTTAGTTTAAGGGTTGTTGCCACCCCCCAAGACTGACCTTCGTGTGCTTCTAGTGGTGTTTATGTTTGTAGTAGACTATTAGGACTATTAAAGAATTGCACGTGAAACTTATATTCCACTCCTTTACGAGGTATAGTTTATTTAGTTTAAGGGTTGCTGCTACCCCGAAGACTGGCTTTAGCACAGCATTGCCAGAGAGTAGTTTTGAAGGAAACTATTAGAAGATTGCATGTGAAAATTTTAAAAACTGTATCGTGCCGTTTATGAACTATAATATTTTTCAGTATAGGGGTTGCTGCCGTCCCCAAGACTGGCTTTAATGCACCGTTGCTAGTAAATATTTTTATATTAAGTTATAGGATTGCATGTGATAATTTAAAAATTTTTGCATGGCACCGTTTACGAACTACAATTTCTTTTAATGTAGGGGTTACTTTCACCCCCAAAGCTGGCTTTCACGGCCCGATACGTGTTTATTTTTGTAACAGTGTGTTGGATGATTTAATGTTAAAACTATAAAAAATTTTAGTAAGATACAATTTATTTAGTTTAGAGGTTGTTGCCACCCCAAGAATGGCTTTGGCTCACCATTGCTAGTGGATGATTATCTACTAGACTCTTAAACAGTGCATTTTTAAATTCTTCTAACGAGTCGTTTAGGAGCTTAACATTTTTTTTGGCGTAGGAGTTGCTGCCGCTCTCTAGACTGACTTTGGTGCAACGTTGCTGACTGATGATTTGTAATGTACTACTAGAGGATTGTATAAAAATCTTAAAAATTTTCTATTCCGTTATTTACGAGCTACAATCTTTGTAGTATAGGGGTTGCTGCCACCCCCAAGACTGGCTTTTGTGCACCTTTGCTGATGGATGTTTCTATTATAAACAATTGGAGGATTGGATGCAAATGTTTTGAACATTTTTTATTGCGTTTTATTTATGAGTAATATTCAGTGTAAGGGTGAAACTACTCCTTAAGTATGGTAAGGGAGAATTATGTGCAGAATTATAAGTACCGATGTAGTCAGGCACAATTTGCAAAATTCGAAATCTATATGTAAATATTTGTAATAAAATATTTAAATTATATTTTCTAAGCTTCACAAAATCGTTACTAGAAAACAGTAAATAACATCATACAAATGTAGAAATATGATAGGACATCATTTATACGATTTTGCAACCGAAATAAGCAAAAAATTAATAAATCCCCTCAAGTACAAGATATATATTAGAAGATAAAAGTTTGCATTCTCTGAAACTATACGGATGCAGCTTCTACATAACTGTTAGGTGCCCTATCATCTAAGCAGACTAACTGGCACCACACTATGTTGCTATTTAGCGGATGTAAAGATGATATCATAATAAAATATTACGTATATTAAAATATATTCTGTGGCGCCCTTAACGGAAAATCGCTAGACTAAAACTATACGATTTCTGTACATTTTCCTATCAATTTTAAAGCCACTTTGCGTTTCTTAAATATTTAAAATAGAAATTTGTACAAAAACTCATTTACTTTGATGTATTCCAAATCCTACCAATTTAGGTCTTCTTCCATATAAATATATTAGCCAAAGAAATTCCATGTCAATAACGCCAAAAAGTTAAAAGGTTTACCTTGCGTCCGATATACGGTAAGTTTACAAGGGACGCAAGTTTAAATGTAAATTTCGGACTATCGGGCGCAGAAATGATAGTAGGATATATATATATATATATATATATATATATATATATATATATATATTAGTTAGATTTATTCTTTCTTGACCTTTCTTGATAAGTATCAATATTTTCAATTGTTCTTGGGAATTTTAGGTCTTTCAATACACGCTACAAACAATAAACTATTTCATACTTGTCAATACATATCTATTTGTTATCGTTCCCATAGCGTTTCAACCTCATTACACAGGTCTTTATCAATGGTTACTATAACAGAATACATACAATTATTATTTTACGTATATTATTTTTACTGTTACCTTATAAGCTGAAATTCAAAGCACAATTAAATTTTTAATTTAACAGGTTTACATTACACATACAATGAATATAGTTTATCAAATATTTATTTACATATAGTAAATTGGTCCGTTACAACCGTTAAACTAATATCATTTTATTGAAATGACAGTTATAATTTTAGTAAGCTAATCGTATGGTATCTGTTTTACGGTAATAACCTTGACATTTATTCCTTGATTTAATATTAATACTTATGTAGAGATTATTCTCAATGTTTATGCTGTGTTTTAATTTAATTATATTTGGTATTTTATTTAGCTTTTTAATTGTCCACACTATTTATATTTAAAAACTCATGCACATTACATGTAAATTATTAATGCTATTTTTAGTAAAATTATTTACGTATAGGTGGCTATATTGTTTTAACCTTAAACTAATATTCTTTTCCCAATTGACATTATATTTATAGATAATCTTATAGTGTTATCTGTTTTACGGTTATTACATTGAATTTATTTCTTAATTTAATATTATACTATCGTAGAGATTATGATCTATTTATTGCTGTGTTTATTTAATTATATTATGGTATATTTTATAGCTTTTTAATATCAGTCTTTTCATTAACTGCAGTAGGGTTTTGCTATATAAATCATTTCAAGTATTTCTAAGCTTTTTGGTTTATTTCAGTTTTTATAATTTTGTTTGTTTAAAACAAAATTATAATAACTGATAATAAACCAATAACTTAGAATAGTAAATAAATTAGAAATATATGTAATAGTAAAACAAATATACATACAGATTACATAATTATGTAATGGGAAAATGAATATTAGTTAAGTTAAAACAATATACCATAATATAATTATAAAACAAGCATAATAATCATAATGTATGAGTATTAAATTAAATAAGGAAATTATAATAATAAATAAATACCAAATATAGATTACTATAATATAATTCATGAAAATGATATTAGTTAAGGTTGAACGAATAACCTACCTATAGTATAATATTTATAAAGAATACATGTAATATTACTGTAACATGATAACATAATTAGTTGAACTTAAAACTAAATAATCAAATAAATATATTATTTAATGTAAACCACATAACCGTGAATATGTAATAATATATAATATATTCATTGGTAGTAAATGTATACCTGTAAATTAAATTTAATTTCCGTTAAGTAAATAAATATATACTATATATTATTATTGCTTATGCTCCTTTAAATTATAATCGCATCAATTTGGGAACCATATAATATGACTATGTATAACAAGATTGAACCAATCATACGTTGATATGTAAATATAATTTTATATAAATAGATTAATGATTATTATTATACTCTTCCATAAAATTATATGTCTATCAATTTGGCGACCTATATAACTTATATTGCTTGATTGTTTATAATTATCAAAGCTAATTTGAATCTTCAATCCTCGACTAGTTATTTGAATTATAATATTAATTCATATATAATAAACAAATATTCTTCAGTACTTTAACTGGATTATTTATCACTTTTGAACCTATTAATGTTCGTACAATAACAATCATTTGATCAAAATCATTACTTGTTACTCAATTATCCAGTATTAACTTTATCTAGCTCCTCCTTGAATTGTTTAAACTTTATCAATATCACATTTCTATTAACTTTATCTTGATGTTAACCATCATATAAGCAAATTTATTTGGAATTATAAATTCAGTTAATTCGATTCTATATAATGAAACAAATATTATGTACAGTTTTTTGTAAATTATTTAAAATACACTTTTCAATTAATTAATGTTGTAAATCTCATTTATCAAAATCATATACTTTTTACTCAAACCCAAAGTCACCAAAAAAAAAACCTATTATCTTAATAAAAGAAGTGTGGAATGTTCTATACCTCTTATCATATCACGCACTTTATGCGTATTCAAGTCCTCTGTTTTGTTGACTTTTTCACATTCATTTATATTAAGCAAATTCAATATTCAAATAAAAAAATAATAGAAAAATAATGTCTTATAACTAAAAATCTAACCTGGTCTATTTCTTCACTATTTCCTTCTCGAAATTGACGCATCAGTTAATATTTCCCATGCATTAAGCCATCCATTTGAATAAAAATTATTTTCCCCCAATTTAGGATTATTACATGCCCATTTGAAATATTGTTTATCCACACGCTTGAACCATTGCATTTAAATTATTGCCATCACCCTCTGGACTACCATTATTAACTTATACTTATGCACCCCAATTTATTGTCATCTCATTCAGACTTATTACTTCTTATCAATTTCCCCAAACTTAGAATACCATCTATTCTCAGAATATCGCTTATTTTTCCCAAACTTGAAATCGTGGTATTATTCTTCCCGGACTCGAAATTGTATTATTATCCTCCACGGACTCAGAAATCGTAGTTTATTATCCCCGGACTTAGAAGCCCTATTATTAATGTGTTTTAGTTTAAAATAAATTCTCCAAAAATCTACTTACGTTTAATCGGCAATCGTAATTTTCATCTTAGTCGCACTTATACAATTTTTCACTTTAAATATTATTACGTATCACTTTATTTCATAGTGGCGCACCTCGGCCTTTGTTGAGTTGAAAACTGAGTTCGTTATCACTGTGCCTGTTAATATATCATTGACCTCCTACTCCGTCAGTGGGTATGGTCTACAAACTCGTCGCTCATTTTAACCAATCAAATCTTTACATTTAAAGTAGTTTCTGATGTAATTTTCTATGCTTTTAAATAATTGTGACCTGCTCGCAGGTGCTTCGTTATCAAACATGCGGTGTTTTGACGAATCTAATCGCTTTTCCATAAACAACTGATGCAATTCGACTTTTAATTTTCATATATGCATGTTATTTACGCAATTTTTAATCTCCTTTCTTATTAAAAATGGTTAACTATTTTGTACGCATTTACTATGCTTCCTGAAGCTCTATTTTTTATCTCAGTATTAACATAATTGCTTGGAACTCTTTTGAATGCGTGTTTAATTACACTTTATTATGTTTACTTACAAAATACGCGTGCTTCCACTGAAAAATATCATTACTTGCCTTACCTAAATTAACTAAAACTTTATCTACAGGGTATTAAATATTTACTACTTACTTAATGCATGTCTTCCTTATTCCTACGCTAACTATGCGTCTTCCTATGTCTATCTGCGTCGCTTAAAACTATTTATACTTTATATACAGGGTGTTGACTGCTCACTATTTACAAACTATCTCCATTTCTCAATTCTTTTACTAAATAAATGCAGTTTTCTGCTTCCTATGATGATTTCTCATTTCTAAACGACCTTTACTATAAAGTACACCCTTAAACAACCCCTTATCACAGCAATATATATATATATATATATATATATATATATATATATATATAGGACAGCTTTTTCTTATAGTATAGTATAGTATATATATAGTATAGTATCATTTAAAATGTATCTAAGATTAATAGTTAATAAAAAAAATTATAAAATTTTTATTTATTTTTATGTCCGATACTTAATGGGTTCATGTGGTTTTGGCAGGTGTTAGCATTAAACCTGATGCCTGCTGGGAATTCCCCCACGCAGAGTTCTAAGAAAAGTCCCTAAACCTAAATTAATACCATACTATGTTGAAGCTATAAATTAAAGCATAACACTCTCTATAACCAAGATTTGCTAGCCCTCATATGTTGGGCGGTCACAGAATGCTCGCAAACCTCAACTGTATATATCGGATGAATATAAAATAATGCAAAATAGATGGAATTTCATAAAATCAAAGGGTACAGAAGATTTAATACATAATGAAGAATATTGATTGACAAAGCTTGGGAGTACACCTCATTGTTTTGATTATGCTTGTTCCTGGAGTATAGTGATGTAACCAAGCTTCGTCTACAGTGACAAATTGAGTTTTTTGAAATTGTAGCATGAACTCATAAGTATTAAGCAAACACTACTATTTTGCAGATAATTTTTTCACATCTAAATATTCATACAAAATATTTAATAAGCCATTGGGTTGAGATGTTCACCTCAGTTGCCTCTCCTGCATTTTCAATCGGCAATTGCTATTTACAAGGTTATTGACTTTATTAACCATTTTGGGAATCATTACAGTAATGAGGTTTTACTCGTTCAGTATCTACCACCTTCAATCATTTTTGAAAAGTGAAAGCCACTTATAAATTATTCAATGAGATGGAGTAGTTGTAACATACTATTTCTGCAGCTATTTCTTAGTTCTTTTAATGGGTTTTCCATATAAAAATAATTTTCAGTTAACATTCCAAATTCCTTTTTATTCATACTAACACAACGAAAACAATTTCCTTTAAACAAGCATGAAAATATTCTACCTGAACAGATTTCTGCAACATTTTGACAGTGTTTCCAAAAAGTGGTGGATGCCAGAAATATCAAGTTGGCAACAATGTTGCCAACCATTGAATAGTTACTCAACCTCCATTATAGTGTATAAATAGTAACAAAGTTTTTATATTCATAACACTCTTGCCAGCAAAGACATCATAAATAAAAATTTAAGAACATCCATACGCGAATTATGGATGTAAATTTACATAAATTGAACGAAAAAAAATATAAAGTTACATATCGTTCTAAGCATGATATAGTTTCGATTAATTTTAATGAGTCTAATTTATTTTTTTTTATAGTTGGATTTCTACATCGATAACGACATGATCCACATTGCAGACACTAAGGTAGCCCATCGTTATGGTGACTTCTTTATTAGAAAGATTATCAAATTTGAAGACATAAATCGAAAACTGCATCATATTAAAATGTAATAAACACACGATTTTTAAAAAAATTTTTTCCTGGTATTTGGTGTAGTTTTTTGCCTAAATAAACTTGTATGCACTGGTTTAAATCTTGTTTTTTGTTCCTTATCTTTATAGTGCCTTGTGTCCACATTAGAATGTTCTCTGAATTGTTGCCAAGGGTGCACATTTTCAGAATCATCAATTTGTACCTCCTCCAGCCATGTTTTACTTCGAGTCTTAAATAATTTATAACCCCGCTGAAACTTTGTTGAATGTGACAGTTGACTATCCTATAAATTTTCATTTAATAGCATAAAAGCTTTTACAAATACGGAAATACCTTATCATTCGATATAATCTTGCACTTTTTTCTAAACCTTTGCAACTTCTCCACAAATTTTTGGCTAGGTTTTATATTCTGAGTAGTGCACAATTCTAAAATGTGCATCACATATGCAATATTCATGTGATGGCAGGCTTGATGTAACATTGCACCCAATATTTCAATATTTAACCTGAAAACAATTACAAAGAAGTTTTTAAAACATTTTATAATAAAAACTGTTTGTGCTATTGTACACAAAATTAATATTTCAAATATACAGTCCACAAATCCAATTTTGCCACTGTTATTTCTGTACTTCGTTTCACGAGAAAATAAAACGATGAAAAGTATAGGGAATCAAAATCCCAATTTCATCGATTGAAACATGACAGATTTACATTGCTTAACCCTATAATGCACCGAGCGCAACGTTTTCGTAACATTTAATTAAAACATCTGGTACCGATATTATAAAACTTTTGGAGCAGACAACGATGTTGCCGAAATCATAACACTACTAGTTTATTTATTTATTTAATAATATACGGGATAACCCCATTACAGAAAAGTATTACAATCTTATCGAACTTAAAAATACTAACAACCTACAAATAATTTACGAAGTTACTTGTAAGCACAAGGACCTCTTGAAACTTGTAGTAGAAGAACTAAAAAATTGTAGCTGCTCATTGAACATATTTCCGTGAATTAAAATTCTCGACAGAGCAGCGCATTTCCCATAATTTGTACGATGAAAGTCCACTACAAATGGAGGTTTATGACGTGTATTAAAATTTCTACAATGAAGTTTTACTTCTGAAGTAAGTGCACTTGAATTAACTTGCGCTGATATAAGCTTGTGTAAATATATCAAGTCTATGTGTTTAACGCCTAGTTTCAATAGTTTCGTGATTTAAAAGTGATAAAATATCGAAGTAACTACAATCTTTTCTGTTTATATGCATTTTATGAGTACAGCATCTCACAATTTCCTCTGAATTCTTTCAATGTTCCTAATAGGTATCAAATAAAATAGGCAACAAATTATAGCACCATATTCAACCACTGGCCTAATTAATGAACAATAAAGAAGCTTTTAAAGGTGTAAATAGAAAAATCCTTAGGCTATCTGTTAATAATTCTAAGCATTTGCGTTGATTTATTTACAGTTCTATGTATGTGGTGATGAAATGTCAACTTGCTGTCCATCCATACTCCTGTCATTTATAACCTCAACTCTATTTATAGGATTATTATTTAAAATGTAATTATACAAAATAGGTGAAGATGACTTTGAGAATGTTATAACAAAGCATTTTTAAATATTCAGTGCCATCATATTTGCCTCGCACCAAGTACTAACTCTTAGGATATCGGACTCTATATCCAAAAGAGATCTTATAGCCTTATAAATTTTTACATCATCAGCATATAACAAAATTTTAGAAGCAGATACTGTTTCTGATATGTCATTAATAAATAAATTGAACAGAATCGAACCACAAGGTGATCCCTGCGCAACACCTGAAGGAACAATGATCAGGGATGAAATGTAGTTATTTATCTTGACATATTGTAGACGATTATCAAGCCAACTTTCAATCCATGTAATAGATTCTTCATTAAAGCCTATTGAACGAAGCTTACAGATTAGCAGAGAATTCACTACTCTTATCAAATGCTTTACTTAAATCCATACAAGAGGCATCAACTTGCAAACCATATTAAAGAGATGTTACTAACTCCTTTTGAAAAATTAAAAGATTAGTTACAGTTGAGCGTCCTTTACAAAAACCATGCTGTTCTTCGATTAATGTATTTTTTAAACCAAATGCTAACTGTTGTGCTAGTAATGCATCCAGAAGTTTAGGAATAGTTGACTGAATGCATACCATTAGGCAGGCATTTTAGTGGCAAATTGCTTGAATAGTGGCACTTGTTCTAACTGATTGTACATTTGAGGTTAAGTAGTCATTGGCGTTCGATGCATTTTGTGATAATTTTCAATCTAGAGAAGTTTTAATATTGATATTTTTGTATATATTCATAAAACTGCAATTTTATGTCAGATCTAACTCATAAAAAACATTACATTTATTAAATATTTCCACTTTTTTAAAACGTAACGAATCCATTACGTTCGTCTTTTGAATCACAGTGACAGAAACTACTTACCGCATGGATTGTGGTTTGTTTTATAGAAAACGGCGAATTTATGACCTAGATAGAGCGTTAAAGATTCAGACAAAGAACTAGATGCTGATATGAATGGAATTGGTAAATAAAATGTGTATTATATTCAAAATTTTTGAATTTACAATATAAAATTTTAATTATATTGCTATTTTCAAACTATTTTGATAATAATAATTATTTTTCCCATGATAGGAAGTGGATACATGGCCAATTATTCTGATTTGGATAAATTAGAAGATCTCACACTTAGTAATAATACTAGCGAAGATGAGTTCGACACTTAAGTTGTTGAAGTTGAAGAATCGGCTTCAACAACTAAAAGTTAAAAGCCATCTACATTTCTCTTTGACGACACATTTCTGGAGGCGGTACAGTTGGACTTATGCCTGAATGGTTAGGACAAATAGATTCTTCTGAGGTAGTGAAATGTTCTGTTGAATATTTTAGACATTTTTTCTCGAAGGTTATCATTCATTATTGTCGACCAATCAAATCTTTATGCAATCCAGTAAAATCCCAATAAACCTCTTGCACTGAGTAGCAACGAACTTAAGTGCAATTTTTGGGTATACTGTTAGCTATGTCGATGACGAAGTTCTCAAATTCACGTTTATATTGGAAGATATAAAGTCCAAGATTCACTTCAATGATAATTCACAAATTTCCTTACCTAATAAGAAAACAGATAAATTATTCAACATGCGGTCTTTGATAAGACCATTTACAAAAAGTCTCAGGAAATACCAATGCCTCAAATGTTATGTGTGGATGAAGAGATAGTTACATTCAAAGGTAGATCAAGCATTGAGTCATTTATTATATTTTGAAAAGTGGTTTACATCACTTCCTTTGACTACAACTTTAGCAAAGAAAAAATATTTAACTTGGGAACTGTTAGAATCAATCGTTTACCTGGTATCCCACTAATCAAGAGCAAAGATTTGATCAAAAAAGGCAAAAGATTCCACCAAGAAGTGACTGCTCTAGTTGAAGATACTGAAGTATGTGTAGCGAAATGGGCAGATAATACAGTTGTAAATCTTATGTCAACTTTTGCCTCAACAGAACCAAAGACCAACTGCAAACGATATGACAAAAAGAAAACAAACCATAGCATTGCCCTGATAGTGTGAAAATCTACACTCAGTTTATGGGAAGTGTTAATTTGATGATGGAGTCTCTAATTGCACTATATTAATTCACATTAGATCGAAAAAATATCACAAATAATTTTTACATTTTATAGATGTATCTCCGTTCCTGCACCTAGAAGTTCTAGACTACTAGAATGGGTGGAACTGAAGACTAGAACGAGTGGAACGGCTTGGGTGTCCCAGTTAGCTAAAGAGCCGTATTAAAGGTTTAACCAAAATAGTGGGATTTTAGTGAGACAACACTAAGACAGGTCCACAAAAGAGGGCAGCAGCTCTTTCGGTACATAGAGCGGCAGAGTCGTCATGGAATTCTAAGTCACACTATGCGATGTGAAAGGGAATGGGAAACCACCACATTATCTCCCAAGTATACAGCATACTTAAATTGTAATTTAATATGATGGTCTAGAATAGATTAATGCACACAGATAGTGAAAGATGCATACTGGAAATTTCAGGGAAATGAGTAGGTTAGCTCAGAATAGAAAACAATGAGGTTACACGTATAACCAATTCCAAGACTGAAGACTTAATGGCGATTAAGTTAATTTTTAAGTTTAATTAACAAATTAAAAGTAACTGGAAAGCACATGTTATATTTATATATTACAAAGATCTGCGAAACACATGATTGGTAACCTTTTTTCGATGGGTTGCAACAAAAAATTTATGTTAAGTTAGCTACCTGCCTGTTTTTCTGAAATTAACAAATGTTATTTCGTTGGCCGAAATTATAAAGCGCCATAATGGTAGATATTTTTATATGGTCACTGAAGAATTTTGTTATACCCCTTCCGTAAATTACACTTTATTGGCTTAACAAGTTATCCTTTATAATATTAATCGCGATTAAAATTTATGAAAAGTTACAATAATGAATACCCATCGGTGATATTTTTGTCAAAGCCTGTTCCAAAATCTTCTTAAATTTTAACTCTATAATGCCTAAACTTTTAATTTCAGGAAAAGAATGAGACAATTTGGTTACATTTGCAATCATCATCATTAGGTCTTTAGTCCTGGAACTGGTTAGACGTGTACCCTCATTTCCTATTCTAAACTAACCTTCACATTTCTCTGAAATTTGCACAGTCTGCATCTATCACTATCTGTATGCGAAAGTCGATCTCGGTCTACTTCTACCTCTTTTTTCCTATCTCTGCTTGTAATATATTCCCTACTATTCGCCAAAAATGCCTTAGAACATATCCTGCCGTTCTATAACCTATTTGTTATTAACTTTGTCTGTCCATACTACCATCCTCATACATCTGAAGCACAACATTCCAGAAGGCTTCTAGCATCTCTTTCTGTCTGCTTTTCCTACTGCCCCTATTTCATAGACGTATTGTGCTGAGCTCCATACATATGCTTTGAACAATTTTCTTCTTGTTTCTATGTTTGTCATCTTTGAACATAGCTGCTGTTCTTTCTTGATTGATGCAGTTCGGTCATCTTCTATTGTTTTACAGTTATATACCCTATTTCCCCGATACTCAGTGGAATAAGAAGGGGTTCGAATCCCGACACGGTCCGCTTGAAAAATGTTAGGCGAGCATTTTTCACAAAAATACACCCTCGTTCGGATGAGAGGTAAAATGGAGGTCCCGTGTGTGTGTTGTCATGCACGTTAAAGATCCCTACTTTGCTTGGAACAGCAAGGATTCGGCAACATTCCAAATTTTCCAGGTAAAAACTCGCTTCCTGGCCAATGTAGTATCTTCGGGTGGAGCATTGGAAAATCACATGTAAGGTATATAAAGGGGGGTAAGCAGCCTTTGGCTGCCAAGATCCCCCAGCACTTGAACATTTGTCAAATTAATAGCTTTTCCAATACATCCCTTCGCACAATCAACATTAGTTGAAAATATTTCACAACCAACACCTGTAGTTGTTTATAATAATCAGATTTAAGTGCACTTTTTTTTCGTCATTAGGTTTTCCACCTTGAAACTGGTTGAACTCGCATCTTCGCTTATTTATGTTCTGAGCTAGCCTACACAGTTCCCTGAAATTCACACAACATCCAATATACAGATCGATTCTCCTTCTATTGTTTTCTAATTATATGCCCTATTTCTCCGAGATTCAGTGGTATGTGAAGGGGGGTTAAGCAGCCTGTGGCTGCCAAGGATCCCCGAACACTTAGACATTTGCCGTATTAATAGTTTTCCAGTAAATCCTTTTGCACAATTAACACTAGGTGAGAATATTGCAAGACCAATACCTGTAGTTGTTTATGATAATCATCATGTTTAAGTACAGTTATTTTTTTCGTCCTTAATTTTTCCGTCTTGGGACTGGTTGGATGCATACCTCCATTGATTTCTATTCCGAGTTAACCTACACATTTTCCTGAAATTCCCACATCCTACATTTTTCACTATCTGTGCAATAGTCTAACCTATGTCTACCTCTACTTCTCTTTTTTCCTATCTCTGCTAATATATTCCGCACTATTCCCTCATTTCTTAGTATGTGGCATATTATTCTATCTCTCCTGTTTTTTACTGTTTTCGACATATTTCTTTCTTCCCCTACCATTGCTAGTACCTCTTTGTTCTTAACTTTGTCTGTCCATGAAATCTTCATCATACGTCTGTAGCACCAAATTTTCAAAGGGTTCTACCTTTTTCTTGCCCACTTCTCCTACTGTCTAGGCTTCACAGCCATACAAAGCTGTGCTCCACACATATGTTTCAAGCAATCTTTTCCTTGTTTCTACGTTTGTTGTCTTTGAACACAGTAATTGCTTTTTCTTGTTAAATGTAGCATGGCCTTGGACTAATCTTTGTTTTATATCTTTTGCGCTTATCCCATCTTGCGTTATTTGGCTTCCTAGGTAGCAAAAATCCTTAACTTCTTGTAGGTTTTAGTTTCCTATTTGTATTCTAGTTTTTGATTTCCTTTTCCCATTCTTTGCATAATCATTACATTATGATAGCTGAATTGACTAGATGACTTAAACAAAATACAAAATAAACGTAATAAGATCTGATTTGACGACAAAATAATAATGTGTAACACAACGCCGTAACTCTTCAAAATTGAAAAACTGAGCTCGACTCTCAGTGCTAGTCTATATGCTCAACTTCCTACAATAATTGAAGTGCACAGGTATAGGTAACCCCTCATGCGTCGTCAATTTCCATAAGGCTGAAAAAAAGAAATAAAATAATCTAACACTTAATAATTACTTTAGTGGCGGCAAATAAAAATAAGTTTTTGGAGCTAGTCGACGGGTCTCCCTGAATCCTCGGCGCTGAGATGCTGCGTATCTCGCTTTATGATAGTTCTGTCACTGACCATAGTATCACATCAAACCTGTTTATTTTAGGCTTCAAAGTGCTATTCTGAAATGAAACGTTAAGTGAATGGACACAGATAATCTGAAATAACCAAGTAAACTATTGGTTCCTCGAAATATCCTGAACTGTAAATTTGAATTATTCAATGCTCTATCTGAAGGTGCTGCTTGCCAATTCAAGCAAGAGAGTGATTTCCTAAGTACATGACAACACTCACGTACAGAACCCACATTTAATCTCATTCACACGGTGTATTTTTCTGAAAAATGGCCTAACAATTTTCATGCAATGTGTTGGTAAATGAAACCAGGAACTTGGGGATAGTAGTCGCATGTGATCCAACTAAGTCAAAGAGGCACTTAATACCCAGAACCACAATTAACCAATAAAATTTTAATTCGCTTTAACACATTCTATTTATGAATTTTATACAAGACCACCTCGATTTGGAGATGTTGTTAGACATTTTTAAGAAATATTTAGTTTAAGAACATTCTTTTTCGTACAACCTACAATTCCGTAATATATAACAATATGTTAACATTAGACGTTGACAGTTATAAACATACCTGTAGTTGCATTCTGACATCTCGTCTAGTAGTGATATAGCCTCTTCTTTTGTTTTACAGCCTAATGCTAAAACACCATATGTGATTAAATTTGGACGCATACCCTTGGCTTTCATCATTCCAAGAACTTCCTAAAAGTTAAAACTAATTTGAAGTCTGTTATACACACAATACCAAAAATAAGCTTCAATAAATGTTTTAAAACAAAAAGTAAAATATAGAAAAGCATTTTTGTTATTTTCCAAATATATTTTCTGTAATGTGGTTTCGATATAATTTAATTTTATTTGCCTTAAAAATGCACATACCAAATTTGCTAATCAATTTGGTTAGAATCTCAAAATTGAACGATATCTGATACCAACTAACTATACTATATAATAGTGGTTATTATAGCTACCGTTTTTGTTAGCATTTGTGCATTTTTGAGGTTGCATATTGACATTGGTCTCGTATTATCATATTTCGTTATCGAATTACATAAATAACGGTGGACATCTGAAACCAACAACCGGGAGAGGAATGGGGATGGCAACTCTCATCTGGGTTGGATGCGTCTTGCACAATAATAAACGACTACTCATTTAAAACATGCATGTCAATATTGATTACATGTTCTTTACCCATATACTTAACATTTAAATTTTACAAACTTAATATTTGATATAACATTTTTTAAATGTCCAAACTTTATACTATTAATTAAGTATTTAATATTACTAAAAAAAATTGCGAATGGTATGTGCACCTCATGACAAAATAATTAATTTTCGTTAAAAAATTTTCATTTTGTAATAATTGATGTGGTATGAGATTAATCAGTTAACAAAGCTTTATTGATTGTTGGCTCGAAGTAGTTTTCGTTTCGCATTTATTCAGTTATTTAACTCATATGCATCTCCCGATTCAAAGGATTCGTTAATCAATTCAGTTAACTAGTTTATAGTATATTATTCAACGAGCGAGTTATGATAGCCATTACTCATTCGAAAGGTTTGTGCCGTGGGCACGTTAGGGTTCGCAGCGTAATGCGATTGAGTAATAAGCCATAACTCGTGAGTAGAATACTATAATTTTCCCACGACTACACAAATCTTCATTATTAGATATTTTCTAAATGTTTTAACTAATACCGCAAACGCTGACAAGCAAAAATTTATTTGTCAAAGTGTAACGGCCTACATTGCATGATACGAAAGTTATACCTGGCAGATTATGAAACATGAAGGTTTGTACTGATTGGTCAAAGATGTTGAATTATGATCATAATCAACAACCTGGATATTCCTGATTGGTTAAAGGTGTTGGATTATGGATTCATATACACCTACAGAATAATGAGTACTATTATTAACCCATTCTTAAATGCGTAAAAAGTGCATTACTGGATAGTTGTGGGAAAAAATATTAATTGGAAGAATTAAAAATGCTCTAACAGAAATATTTTCATAACCAGTTGAATACTTATTTTTTAAAAATTTAATTGCCGAGCTAATTTCTGAACAATCAGTTGGATAAAACATACAACTATTTTGGTTAGCCTTAATATTGCAATTTTTTATAAAACACTGAATTCATAGAATTGTTTTTTACAAGGGTCGCAGCTGCAGTTATGAAATGGAAATTTAATTCGTCAGCAATTTTTTCGGTCAAGCAGCTTTCCATATGTATTCATTATTGTAAGTGATTTCACTATTAAATTTTTCACTAATTATCTTCCAAGTTTCTCTATGTGTGTTCTTGAATTTCTTATACGAATGGATAAAGATAGGGATTTAGCTAATTTTATAGTGGATTAAAGTTTTTTTTGTATTTACCATAATACTGCTTAATAAATCCAGTGTTTTACAATAATAAGGAGAATATGTAGAACTCTTTTGTTTCGCTGATGTTTTAATACCATTAGTTAGCCAATTTTTTCGTATTTTCTTACGTTTTATGTATGGAAATACTTTTCATAAGTGTGTGCTATATTACTTATACACGAGTCAAATTTAGAGCTGAAGTCGAGTTTACAATTGATACTAATTATATTGCATAGATTGATAAATGTATTTTGATTCTCTGTATCATACGAGTGCATGTACTGATAATCATGAATTATATTTTTATTGAAGCTTAATTTACAATAAATCATTTCATAATCAGAGAGGTCAGTACTTATTAAAGTAGTGTTTAAAATTAATGATGAGCTTAAGCTAGTTAGTATATAATCAATCTGTGTACTTATCCCAGGTGTGATTCTTGTGTCTTACTTTACTTGCATTTTTAAATAAAAAATTTAAAGAAGTTTCTCTGAGCGAATAATATCCTTGTGTAGAGACTTATTAATGTTTATGTTGAAGTCGCCCGTTACAATGGTATTTTTATGGTAACATTTTGGAGTAACTGCTCAAATGAACTAAAGAATATGTTTTTATTTCCCAATGGAGACCGATAAATACATATGATATGAAGTTTAAATTTGCTTTATGTAAATATGTGAAAATTCAAAATGAATTTCTACAGCTGAGTGATTATATTTGAGGATTATTTGAAAATTGAGAGCATTATTACAGTATATTGCAGTACCATCATGTTGGTGCCGTTTTCTACAGAATATACTGGCTAGCCTATAGTTTTGTAAAGGAATATATTTATCAGGTTTCAGCCAATGCTCACTTATACAATAATAGTTGTTGTAATTCATCCATAACCAAAAATAAACTGTCAGCCTTGTTTCGCAAACACTGGATATTACATTATACTAGAGACATTCGTGATTGTTTCAGTAGGACAATTTCTTGAACCAATTTTATACATTACTTTATGAGAAACCTTATTACTACTGTTCACAATATCATCTTTTTTTTTTTACAAAGGTATTTGGTAATTATCTTATTAGAAACGAAAGGAATTACTGTGACCATCATTAGGACAAGGAATAGTAGAACAAACTGAATGCCTTGAGTTTAAGTTAGAAATTTCGGAGCAGATGAAACAGAAATTGTACATGCAGATGAGACAGGTGGTATCGTGGTCGTCTTAGAATTTAAGAGTGGCAGGACCAGTGAAGTTGAAAACTTATGTTTGGTTTTCCCAAGAAGAATTGAGCGGACCGAGGCATTAACCTTTTTTAGGAGAAGTAATTTACCAGAATGATTGATGAGTAAGACATGTCTGATAAAGTTAGCATTCCTAAAGGATTCATAAATGATGCACAAGATTTAAAAATAGAGTACCGCAGTAGATTGTTCTGGAAAATAATGTTGTTGAAGTCAAAGGCATTATTCCAAAGAGGAGGAAAGATAATTATAACATTTGTACGGTCCAGACAGTTTCGCAGTGTAGTAAGAAATTGTGTGCTAATATTATTCCTTAGGGCATCATTTGACCCCGTAAAAATAACCAAGAAGTCTTTATTTGAAAAACCTTTAGATAATAAGCCAATATCAGCAACAACTTGTTCAGATAACGCATTGGGTTTAATGAAGGCAGTAGTGTCAAGGCATATGTTACTAAGCAATTGTTAAGATAGGCAGTAGCTTGTCTAAGAGAATAAAATGTTTGATATAGCAAGATTAGTGAAAATACCGATGGACAGATTTACTAGCGTGTAGACGTTTCACGTAGTAGAATTGAAATTGTGTGATATTACCAAGATCAAGATGGAAAATACCAAAGAACAAGATTTATTAGCCAATTAAATTACGAAGAGAATTGCTTACTGTAGTAACTTGAATATATATTCTATTGCGTGTACTGGTACCAGTACCAACCTCGATATCTGTGAATAGTTTCGGGGGAAAAGAATCAAAAACTAAGACAGTTTGAGTACCAGTTGAATGAGAAGTAACTGGAGTCAAAAGTGAATTTGAATTTAGCTTATCTACTAAAGTTTGAAGTGTAGCAATCTTAATGGCATGCTGCAGTTTCTTGATTGAGGCAAGCTCTTAATCCAAGGTGTCCTGGATAAAAAAAGTTGTGATCCCGTCTTAATTTCGGTAAGCAATTTTCAAGCAGATTGTTGTCCTCTGCATGTTGTTGAAGATTAGAATGATCATAATTAACAGTGTTAGAAACCAAGGTGTTGGTTGAAGATGTGAGATACAGTGTTCACATAGTAGAAGGTTATCATTTAATAACTTTTTGTACTTAACTCAATGTAAGCAGCTTTTTTGTATACACAATGGCACTGAATACAAATGTAACTACTAAAAATCTTCTTAGGACAGTATATAAAACTGGAAGACACTGCAAGCATCCACACATAGAAAGTTGTCAGCCATAATAAAAAATTTAAATTAACTGATTAGTAGTTAATAGATGTGTAGAACTTGTAGATAATAGTGGATGCACAAATGTGCCACAAATGGTTGTCACATCTGACCATGTATGCTCTGAACCATTAGAATGGATCATAATTAACATGTGATTCATATGGATATTCATATGGTTTTGAGGTATATACTGGTTCAGGTGATAATGTTTTACCAGATGGAGCACCAGATTTGGGTGCAGGAGCGAATGTGATATCAAGATTATTGCAGATAATTCCTATCCATAAGACAATTTTTATATGACATTGCCTTTGATATTTTACCTTATACGACAAGGAAATATTTTCCTTGAGAACGATATGTATCAATCGTCTTCATAATTGCAAATTATCTACTGATGAGGCTGAAAAAGAACAATGAAGATTTTCGGAAGTATATGTTAGTTGCTGACATGGTATAGATGTGGAAAGATAATAAATGTGTACGATTAGCATCAACTTTCATGAGAATTCGACCATTCAAAATGGATAGTGTAGTATCAGTTAGAGCCATAAAGATATCACGATATGATTGAACACAAAAGCAGTGAATCGAGGTGGACTATCCAACAATTATACATGAATATAATGCACACATGGGCGATGTAGACCTAATGGATGAACTGCTAAATGGTTATCATTTCCGTGTGAAGATAAAAAATGGGCAAGTCCATTATTTCATCATGTTGTAGACATGGCCGTGGTAAATGCTTATTTGTTGTATAAAAGAATAAATTGAAGATAATCCAAAACACTAAACATACAACCACCTATGCATGCCCGCTATGTTACGCAAACCAGAAAACTTTACTGCAACCAGAAAAAGAGACGTCCAAGATGCCTAATACCACCTGTTAAAGAGCAATCCAAGAACACCTATTTACCTACCATCAATACAACTTCAATCACTATCCCGAATGGTTGGATCGTTCAGGCAAATGGCAGTGTAAATAAAATACCTGGGTACAAATCCGAAACTCAATGTACATGCTCTAAATGTAAAATACATACTTGTTGCAAAGTGAAAGAAAATTGCTTTGCCAAGTTTCACAACAACAGTTTATAACATATGTTAAGTACAATATTTATTTAAAATTATTAGTGAAATTATTATATAAAACTTTTTTTCATTTTCCCTTTGACTGGTTACATTATATTTTTTGGCATAATTGCTCAGGTCTGTCTCAAGGTGCACCAAGTGACCGTATACCGATAACCAACATTTGAATACAGATTCATTATTTGAGCATTAGAATGATTAACTATAAAGAGAATCGGGTCACGGTATACATTACGTGACCTCAGCCAGACTTCTAACTTGCGGTAAATACTTTCAAATACGTCTAAAATAACAAATCAACAGAAAAAATGTGGGGTTTTAGCGATTTATGCATAAAAAACGAGATTTTTGTATCCAATTTTGAGGTTATGTAACCCGATTAGATGTTATTTTAATTTTGCTTTAATTATGTTTAGGACATGCATTGTGATATAATAAAAGGACGAAACACATTTGGATAGTTATTTCTGATAATCTGCTTTGAATACAACAAACATAAAGTTGGAATATGTATTCCAAAAAATTTTTTGCTGAACCTTTTCTAAGAATGTGTTAGGAAAATAACTTAGTCATTTTGATTGTTTTACTTTTATCACAAATGTACACCACTGAGTTACACCTTCATAAAAATGCCATTATATATATTTAAACTATTAAATACTTACGTTTTCGGTTACTATTATTGCTCATTACCATTTTTATTATAAGAATTAATTTCTATTTTTATTTTGTGAAGGATTAAAGCATATTGCATAATTACATTATTGTCCCATTCTGAGATGTTAGTGCATAAGAATAACAAGGATGTGCAATGATTAGGCAAAACGTTGATGTATATTACTTCACTAACATTATTTGTTGCTGAGGGTATCATGAAGGATGGATAGGTATCTACTTACATTAAGGTTATGGATATAGTAGTTGTACTAACAATATTCGATGCTGACTGTCAAAAACAATATAAACACACTTAAGGTGCGACGGGGTTAGGTTTCTGTAATAATTAGAAAAGAAAATGTTATTGTTTTAATAGTTGCATTAATATTATTCCAGGCTGAAGGTACGAAATACTCGAACGTGTACATGAGTGGAAATAGTGTCGAAGCATAAATAATGCTGAGGCGAAAATGGAGGTTTCAACTTAGATTAGTAGTCGAAATGTTTAACTAAGTTGAAATATTGTACTACTAAGACAAAAAAATAGAACGGGTGTAAGAGCGAAATAGTGTTCAGGTACAAACAGTGTTGAGGCAACAATAGTGCTGATGTTTCAACTTAGGTTAGTAGTCGAAATGTTTTACTACTAAGACAAAATAATTGAATGCATGCATGAGCAAACATATAGTCTTGAGGCATAAATAGTGCTGAGGCGAAAATAGTGTTGTGGTTTCAACTTAGGTTAGTAGTCAAAATGTTTTACTACTAAGACAAATAACCGAACCGGTGCATAAGAGGAAATAGTGTTGAGGTATAAATGGTGCTGAGGCGAAAACCGTGTAGAGGTTTCAACTTAGGTTAGTAGTTGAAATGTTTTACTACTAAGACAAAATAATCGAACGGGTGCATGAGTGAACATATAGTCTCGAGGCATAAATAGTACCGATGCGAAAACAGTGTTGTGGTTTCCACTTAGGCTAGTAGTCGAAATGTTTTACTACTAAGACAACCGAACGGGTGCATAAGCGGATATAGTGTGTAGGCATAAATAGTGCTGAGGCGAAAATAGTGTTAAGGTTTCAACTTAGATTAGTAGTCGAAATGTTTTACTAACTAAAACAAAATATTCGAACGGGTGCATAAGCGGACATAGTGTTGAAGCATAAATAGTGCTGAGGCGAAAATAGTGTTGCAGTTTCAACTTAGGTTAGTATTTCAAATGTTTTACTACTAAGACAATATAATCGAACTAGTGCATGAGCGGAAATAGTGTTGAGGGATAAATAGTTCTGAGGCGAAAACAATGTCGACGTTTCAACTTAGGTTAGTAGTTGAAATCTTTTACTACTAAAACAAATAAACTGAACGGGTGCACGAGCGGACATGGTGTGTAGGCATAAGTACTGCTGAGGCGAAAATAGTGTTGAGGTTTCAACTTAGGTTAGTAGTTGAAATGTTTTACTACTCAGACAATAATTAAATGGGTGCATGAGTGGAAAGTATTGAGGTATAAATAGTGCTGAGGCGAAAACAGTGTTGAGGTTTCAACTTAGGTTAGTAGTTCAAATGTTTTACTACTAAGACAAAACGATCAAATGGATTCATGAGCAAATATATAGTCTTGAGGCATAAATAGTGCTGACGCGGAAACAGTGTTGTGGTTTCAACTTAGATTAGTAGTCGAAATGTTTTACTACTAAAACAAATACCCGAACGGGTGCAGGAGCGGACGTAGTGTGTAGGCATAAATAGTGTTGAGGCGAAAATAGTGTTGAGGTTTCAACTTAGGTTAGTAGTCGAAATGTTTTACTATAAGACAATAATTGAACGGGTGCATGAGCAAAAATAGTGTTGAGGTATAAATAGTACAGAGGCGAAAACAGTGTAAGTTTCAACTTAAGTTAGTAGTTGAAATACTTTACTACTAAGACAAAATAATAGAACAGGTGTAAAAGCGGAAATAATATTGAGGTATAAACAGGTATAAACGGGTGCATGAGCAAAAACATTTTACTACAAGGCAAAATAATCGAAGATGGGTTTAACACTAACTGCATGGAACCGCAGCATATCCTAGCAATATATCTACGATTATGCGGTATAAAGCCCTCTCGTTGCAAGTCGCCTTGGATAACGGCTTTGTTGTGTCGAAAATACTCATATATATCAATGTCGATGAGAACTTGCACATGCACGCACGAAAGTAACTTTCGGAAATTGATTTGTTTTGTAAAAGAGTTCGGAATAGTTAATACAATAAGTGGATATTATATGAAAACATAAACAAGCAATTTCAAAAGATACAGCATTTAACAAAACAATTACAACACAATTAGGAAGCAGTGCCAATTCGTATGTTTGACATTTAATTGCTGTGAAGTTTGTTATATTCGTATGGTTGTTGACTTTACAATACTAACACTATGGTTCGATAAAGAGTACGGATTTATTTTAAAGAAGAAAACCATACATGTATAAAATCTGCAAAAACTCTGTTTTTAATTAACAGTTCATTTTATGGTCAACTTATAAGCGTTGTCTGCATTTCCACTCAATAACCTGCAAAACTTCTATCGTATTATCAATAGCGAAATAAGATTGGCACTGTCAGAACGAAAGATTGAACTGAATGCAGCCATTATTTTTTTTACAAATTATACTATGCCAATGACCTGTTCGAAAACTTACAATCTGTGTTTAAGGGTTATGGATGTTCTATGTGTGTTTATGAATCAATCTTTGAGAGCTTTCGTTGTTGTGGTGAGCATTGATATTTAAATTACAATTTCATACTGCAAGGAATATGTTATTGTTCTGTCTCAAATAATGTCAAAAGTTCTTCGAACTGTCAAAGATTACACAAGGCGAGGTTATTGTTCTAATAGTATTAAGAGCACTTTGTATATTCATTCACGATCTACGGCCACGTGACATGTCAGTAAGAAGTAGTTCCAGATTTTGGAATTTAATTAAACCAAATTTACTGAAAAAACCCGCAAATTTCTCATTAGTATTTGAAAATATACATGTTTATGTATGGTTTCTAATAATTTTTTATTATTTTTGACAGGTCACTTAATGTAAATCAGACCCGAGAATCAATCTATCAAATGTGCAAAACATCAGAAAATAGGTTATTTAAATTAAAAGTATGTTTTTATGATGTTTTTATAATTAACATCGATGAAATTTACAATGAATAACCAAAAACACCTTCTGTGATCTCGCTTTAAAAAATTATTTTTTTTATCATTTTTAAGTCCTGAACTTTTTCAGTACAATGAGAATAAATAACAATTATGCAATACACAAAATGTACAGGTATACACAAATATTAGTAATTCGTGTATCTGTAACTAAGCAGCAAGTTAATTAATCAATATTAATCTTCTGAATTTCCAAAAATTCAATTGAGGCTTATTTTTAAAAAGCTATATATATATATATATATATATATATATATATATATATATATATTTTAATAAGTATAATTTACCTTGGCATTGTCATATTCAAAACGCATGCTACGTTTTTTAATTAGCATGTTATAAAAATCAATATCTACTGGAACCTTACTACTTTTCATATTTTGAAACAATTCGCTTTCAGCTGCTAAAGTACTTGGAATACTATCTAAAAGTTGAGTAAATGTTTTTATATCAGGATTGCAATTATTATCACTCATATTTTGCAAGAACTGTTTGGCACCTCCTATTAATAGTAAACGATCTTCAGGTTTTACTATTTCAGAAAGTGATATAATGTTTCCTAAATGTGGTATTTTAGCCATAAGATTAGGTGTATTTGTAACTAAAGAATTTTCAATATTTTCTCCACTAGCAAGCATTTTCTGTGTTTCTAGATCTTCTAACATAAGAACTTTTTCGCTATATGGGAGTAATCTATTGATAACATCCTTAGCTGTTTCAATATCGCCCAAACTACAATCTCGAACACATCTTAACAGTAAATTATAGCTAAATATTGAAGGTGATATATCCTTTTGTATAAACTTCCTCCAAACTAATAATGCGTGTCTAAATCCTGCTTCTTTATCGGAAATGCAAGCTTGGAGTAAAAAGTTAAGAGTATCTGCCGTAATAACATGACCTTTTGCAGACATTTCGTCAACCAGTGCAAATGCTGTAACCAAGTCCCCACCACGTCCAAATGCCTTAATCATTGCATTGTAATTTGTAATGTTTGGTTCATACAGTTTTTCGATCATTGTATGACGTAGATGTTTGGCTCTGGTTAAACCATCTGTGGTGGGCCATGGACTACTTGAACAAGCATTAAATAATGCGGTATATGTGCCAGGAGTTACATTAAGTGCACGTTTTTTCATGTCGTTATATAATGAAAATGCCTTTTTTGTATAACCAACTCTACCACATGCACCAATAAGTAAATTATAAATATAACCTTCGGGTTTAACTCTATCTTCTTTAATCATACGTATTTCAACAAAATCAACTGCTTCCTTTATTTTTCGCTTGCGTAATAAAGCCTTAATCATATCGGCATACTTCTTGGTGCTTAATTGTTGGGATTTCATAGGTTTTTCCTGCAGAAACTCATGCTCCTGAATATCACCTTCATCAACTAAATCATCAGTGGATTTACCATCACCGAAAACGTCAGGATCATGTTTCAATTTAACCAAATATTCTGCTTCAGTTAGATAAGCTGTTTTCTCTGCATTCTTGAAACGCAGGTTATAATACCGGTTATTACCATTGTTAATTATATTAGGAGGGTTGACAAGATTATGGGAAATGAATTTTACTAAAGAAATATCCTTATATACTAGGTTAGAAACTACTTTATTGTAATAGCACTTGTGTTGCACAATTCCAAATCCTTTCTGTGCTTTGCACCTATAAAATAATCTTTTAAACATATTATAGTACTATAAGACTACAAAAACAACTTTTCATAACCTGACTTATAACATATGAATGCTGTTAAGAAAATTGTTCCTGGGAGAATTAAATCGGTAGTCACTGTGGCTAAAATGATGGGAGCTCATAATCGCTGTCAACGGTATCCTATTTAAAAATTCTTAATAAACCAGACAGTTTTATGCGTGAAACGGGATACACATACCTATCTAAACTCTATACAACTTAAACCGTTAGAATATGGACATAGAGAACATACAGTAAGGATATGAAGCAATGTATATAAAGGAATTAACTGTATTATTCAAAAGAATCGATATTGGAATCATTTAATGTGAGATATATTTTAAAACTAATTTCATTTTTTTGTACGGTACTCGTTGCTTAATCAATTTATACTTATATTGCTGATGAATAGTCACCATCCTGTTCCCAATAAAATATTAAACCAAGTATTAATTATGAACTGCGATTAAAGTATTTGGATTGACTATGTTTTTGTTAACCATAATTATATACATTAAATATTACTAACTATATAACCCAAAAGTGCCTTAAAAGTGTCTGAATACAGTATTCACTAAGATAAACCGTTGGACACCCTAAAAAGTTAAATAAATACCGCGTATCCTTATAAAATTTGCATAGCACTGAAGAGTAAATTATGTTTTATTAGTTTATCATACAGAATGAAACAATAATAAGGTGTATTTGTAAACCCATGTTTATTTGTTTAAATTTTAACCTTATAGTTATAAATCTAAGGGCTTCGTTTTGTCTAGGACAATCTATCATAGCAAGTGGCGTTACTGTTCAATTTTTTCCGAGTTATATAAAAGTTCATTGTGTTATTGT
Organism: Platerodrilus igneus; assembly: GCA_036346225.1. Taxonomy (NCBI): domain Eukaryota; kingdom Metazoa; phylum Arthropoda; class Insecta; order Coleoptera; family Lycidae; genus Platerodrilus; species Platerodrilus igneus. Next base: position 1,665,529 of record JARFIW010000800.1, on the reverse strand, counting down.
AATGCGGCTGCTGAAGCTGTGCAGACATTTCATTTAAAAATGTTGTCTGATATAGATGAAAAAATAGATTTTGATTATTATATGAATACATCTTTGAATGCGGATATAACTTAACGTTAGCCAGATTGCAGTATTCGAAAAATGATGGCCGTGGCAAAAATAAATTGGGGTTTCAGGGGCGAATCGTCTATGAACGCCGGAGCAATAGAGCGATGTTCTACGCAGCATCCGTTTGGGCGGAGGGTTGTAAAGTAAGGGACACTCGATAGCTGACGAGCGTGCAGCGCATAACTGCGCTCAAGTCGGTGAGGGCGTACAGGACCACCTCCGCGGAGGCAGTCCTGGTGATCAGTAGGACTCTCCTTATCGAATATGTTGTTAGGGAGATCAGAGATAGGAGATTAGTTAATACAGGGAAAGAACTGGAAATTATAGAGAGTATGAATCTTGCAAATAGAAATCGTCGTGTCAGAGTTAGGGTACCCGGCCGATGTTAGAGGTATCGAATTTGTCGAAGGTGATGGGACGCGGTAGGGATCAGGATTTACACGGACGGTTCGCGTATGGACGATAGGCAAACAGGCGCGGCGTTATATACAACGAGCAATGGGTAGTGTTTCGGTTTCAGACCAAGCTCGCGAACTGGAATACTATCCTCCAGTGCGAATTGGTTGCTATATGGGAAGCTATCGATTATGCAATAAATCACACGGGTAGAAACGTGAATTACATCATCAGCGATAGTAAATCAGCGCTGACGGTCCTAACAAATATGAACACCTTGACAGACCTCCTAGCGGACGTCTGGAGGGTAGCACATGCGGCGCTCCGGTTTCGACATTTAAAGTTCTGTTTGATTAGATCGCACGATGGTAACGTAGGAAATGATAGGGCTGACGAATTAGCTGATTAAAAGAAAGCTGCGAGAAAGATCAATACGACAATGGGAAGAGAGGTGGAACAACGCTGCTACGGACAGGTTGACACAAATTCATACAGAGTATCGTAGTTAGAGATAAGATCGAGGTTAAGCTCGACCATAAAATGGTGCAGCTAATAACAGGGCGTGGTGCCTTGAAGGCGTATTTACAAAAATTTGGTTTAACCAAAAAGGACCGCTGAGAATGCTGTGAGAGCACAGAAAATGCAAAGCACGTGCTCTACGACTGTCCGCTCGAGGTGGTAAATCGAGGGTTGGCTGAAAAGAAGTTAGCTATAGTAGGGCTAGCATGGCCAAAAAGCCTAGAGGAAGTCGGGGAAGTGGCTAACCAGGTGTTTTGGACAGCCTTTAAAGAATTTGCGGGAAGGGTCGCGAGATTGGACGTTGATAACCGTTCGTAAATCGAGGCCTGGGGGGCGGGGAGGATTGGAAAACTAGGATTCGACTTTGCACTATATATGAGCACGATTTAAAACCTGTTAAATAAAAAATATAAAAAAAATTAAAAAGTAAAAGTAAAAACAAAAGCAAAAATCATTAACCAAAAATCTATTATGCACGACGAACCCCCCACATCACTGAAACAATCACTATCTTTCCCTAAGCGCGCGGAGTTTCGGGAATAAATTAAACGGAAATAAATAATAACAAACTAATTCAGAAAATCCTGATTCATTTAAATCAGTAAAATAAATAAAGAAATAAAATAAAGTGAAACCGCGCATCCCCAGGATTTTTAAAGTGATAGTGATTGTGAACTCCCAGAACGTTTAGTACATACCCATCAAGACTTTAACAGTGCATGTCCATCACCCCTTAGCAGAAAGATATCAATAGACGTAAGAGGACGACCAGATCTTTAGATGCTGGAGAAATTTATATACGATGTAGGAATAAAATTGTGGCAACTGTACTCGCATAAGCATTGACTTGTTTTAATAAGAAGATTTTGAAATAATTTAAGGAGCACGTTTTTGTGTGTAATGGCGCTAGCCATCATAATGCGTATGGGAGTGCAACTGATAATTTGGGTGATGCTTTTGCTAATTTATGCACTGTTACATGCTTTTGCTTATTTAGATATTTATTTATTTATATATTTATTTTATGTTTATTTATATATTTATATTATATTTATTTATATATTTATATTTATTTTAATATTTATATTTTTGCCTGCATGTAGTGTTTTGTAGCTTGATCTAATTCGTTTGATGTTCTGCAGCCTATTTTTGGGCACAGTATCTATAGGAAAAAAGAATGTAATTATAATATGTCAAGTTAGGGAATAATAGGAAACGTTAGGGACGAATATAGCATTTACCTAGAATAAAATACTTAGACCAGGGAGCACAAATTTGTAAATTTATAGTATAGACAAAATAGCTGGATTCACTACTAAAATATTTGGTAAATGCTTAGAAAATTTGAATCCATTTTTTTAAAACTAGCTAGCTAAATTTGGATAGTTTTAAGACGACCCTTCGGGTCGCACCGGTAAGCAGAGCTGACAGCTGCTATCCGGTATTTCGGATTCCTCCCCCTTTCATTTTGCTTGTGTCTTTTGATTGGACACACTCCAAAGTCAAAGCTAGGGATACCATTATTCAAATCCAATTTTTAGTTTTGTTTCAGTTTGTTAGATTTTCATTTAGAATCGATTAATTTCGAAGTTAGATTACATTTGAAGCATGTTAAATTTCGTGTTAAACCCAATGTAGTACCTTCGGGTGGCGTATTGGGGACGTGGCCGCAAGTATAGCGGCCTTTATTCACATTATTATGTCTGTGATATACGGAAATTTTGATGATAATCACAACAAAGAATAAAATTTCATTATGCTGAGTTGGTCTACTGTATTAGGTTTCTGACCCCAAACTATTGACGTTTTAGCAACTCTACTTTTTCAATGAACGATGCAGTTTTATTACTTGCTTTGCGAATACCCCTAAACGTAGTGTTATTACTAATCTGTAAAAATATTTTGTGTAGTTTAGTGAATTGCGTAAAGGTGGCTGTCGCTTGGAAGACTTGTTGTGAAATCGATTCGTGTGCGTGATGTGATTCAAAATAACACTAACATAGGTAAGTTATTTCTTAAAAACATGTAACAAAACAGCAGTCCTAAAACTTTTACTTAAGTTGACTTAGGTCGGGTATTTAAAAATCGATCCAAAAGTAAAAATGTTTAATAAGTTTTCTTTGTTTAGCCAATCAATCTCTATCACCTCACCAAGTTAATGTCATAAAACTAATGCCGCCCTGTATAAACTTCTTTTGCTGTTGTTAATTTTTTGAGTACACACTTTCCCTGATCCCCCGTGCATCACATGAGTGTAGACATCCCGATTGTGCTTTCAACCAATAGTGATTTCAACCAATTGTGACTTCTGCCGATTTTGTTTATCCTCGATTTGATACCTTTTAAACGTGTGACACGCGGGGTTTCCCTCACTCTCACTTATTAATCTACTATGCCCTTCGTCCATCAGTCTTCTAGAAATTTTCGAAATAGTTTTTCATATTTTTAGTTTAGTCTATTAGCCCTTTAGTTGTGTAACACAATTTTTCGAAAATATTTTGTAACTATTTAATTTTTGTATTAGCTTTAATACTATTTGTTTCTTTTTGAGTCTAGTACTCAGAAACTTTAATTTTTGTTTTTGGAAGAGGGTCGTGTAACAATTTTTTGTGTGTTAACAAAATTTCTTTAAGGCAAGTTGAAAAAATGAAAAAAATTGCTAAAAATTATTTATTTGCAAACCAATATAAGTTTTCAAATTTTTAGTAAATTATTGATTCCATATAGAAAACAAACTATATTTTATTTCGTAGTTTAATTAAATTTCACATTTTGTACCAAATAGTATTGGAAACAATTCAGGTGTTCTGAAACCTTGTGTAGAAAGTTTTAAATATTATTGTAATCATTAAAAGTCTGTGTGAATAACTTATTGTGCACATATATTTCAAGGTTTTCAACTTGTTTCGTAAACACGGCGCGTGGTCGTCAAGCATTTGTTCTGATTAGCATAAAATTCCGGGAGCTAAGAATTTTCCAGATAGTATTGTCTTCATAAATTAGTTTTCTAATCAGGTCACTTCCACGTTTATCTTCGAGCCAAGCGGAATGGGAGGCGTTGATGGTAAGAATTAGCTGTAAAAAGTCCAGTGCCTTAATTTATACTCGTTTCAGGGCAACAACTTCTGGTTAATAAATACCTTATGGTTAATAAATATCCTCAGGTCAGCAAATACCTTCAGTTTAATGAAAAACCTTTAGGCCAATAATGAGAACAGCCACGAGTTAGTCTGGGGCCATTGAATTTTGCTCCTGCACGTGAACGGCAGGAGACGAGCTGAAACAGGATCATAACCAACGCAAGGGTAGCAGCCGGCGACCAGCGGTTAAGAATGAGTCTTTTACTTTTGCCGAATCTTTAACCGGATTTATTTAAAAACCCCCTTCTCCACATATGATCAAATTACCAGCCGTGAAAATCCTCACCGTTTCAGTTCACAAGATCTGTTAAAATGTTGTAATCTCCTACAACTTTACTAATTTTGCATGACTGTATATATTTTTTTGTGAAAGAAAGATCTTTCGTTAAATTTTGTTACATTTGAAGCTTTCACTTACGAGAAACTTAAAAGAGTTTATGCTTTAATAATAACGAACTAAGATTTATATTAACATTGCTTAAAATTTAAGTTTTTACTAAATTTGTACATGGCTGCTAGATCTGACAATCATTAACGAACATAACTATTATGTAAGGAGATTTTGTTCAAGTTTCTTTAAAACTAAAAGTCTGGGATTTAATTTATTTGTTAAAAGTCGTTATTATCTTATTTAAATTATTTGTTATGGAATAGATGTATTATAACTAGGGTAATTTTTTCTATGTTAAGGACGCCTGATTAATTATCCAAGAATCTAAAATAATATTTTTTTGATTAATATTAGCTAGATACAGTGGCGTTCAACTTTAATTTAAATTGTTTTTGTGTAACTACGAAAATTTCAACGTAGCCCATCTTTAACTAACCTTGGGGTGATAGCAAAGTTAGCCGTCGGCAAATTAGTTTACAGCCTTTCCATCTAGTAAGCGTAAAAAGATTTAATTTCTTTAAAAGTACATCTACCGCGTGTCACGTGCAATAATTGTGATTAAGCCCGCTTAAATTATTTAAAACTGCTAAATTAGCGCCACATCGTGCGGCATTTTCAATTCTGACAAGTTAACCGTATAATTAGCACGCTTAAAATAATTAAAACTGTTACATCCTCTAAACAATAGCGTTAGCGATCGCCCGACGTACGGTTTCTAAGTATTGGTTGGCGTGGCATATAATCATTTCTAACACTGTCAGGTAATTTGCATTGCTGCTGTTATTGATCAAATAATTGCTTGCACAATCTTCATTTTCGAACAAAATAGTAACTTTTTTTCTTCTTTTAATTATATATATCCGCCTGTAGTTGTTATAACGACCACAAAATCCTTGTAAAATTTTAGAAACAAGTTTCGGCAGTTTAGTTCTTCTTATACTTCTCTCATATTGAATAGTTTAAAGTACTCGCGTTCATTCAAAACAACAGTATTTTGACTTTTTTCAATTTCTAAGTTAAACATGTTTTTTTGAAAATGGTTTAGCAACCATACACTTCTATTGGATATATCGGTCAACAGCTTTAAAATAAATTCGCAATTAAGTTGTAATACTACTTCGCCTGTGCCATCAGCTAATCCATTCAATTGCACGTTGTGCGATTTGCGCCAACTAAGCTGTCTAATTCTAAATTCCACTTGAAAATTGCAGAAATTGCTCCAATTGTTGTGCTCCGTTTTACTGCTTAATGTTTTTGCAAAATTTGAATCGTTGATCGTATACATCCATATAAATCAAATCCAACTTTAACGTTATGGCGTTGAGAATACGGTTTGAAATCACTAACTCGTAGGTATTCTTATCCACGCGTTTGTTGCTAATTGTGGTGCTCATACATCACTTGTGACGTCAATACCGGAAAAATCCATTTTTCTATCTTGTAATTTTGACAACTTGTCGATATTTCGATAACTAAGGGTACGGAAAATATTCCCTTGTCTTATATACTGGTGGTCATGCGTACAAAGTTGCTTATTATTTTAACTGGTGTAATATGTAAGTATTTACATGAAAATCAGGACTCATAATTGTGTTATTGGGGGACCTTTCTTGTGTGCAGATCTACTTTCATTCACTTCCCACCATACACAAGCCGTACTTGTATTTATTACATTCGTTTACCAAATGACGTTTAAACTAATCAGTTCTCAATTTAAAGATATTTTCCAAACAATACTCAATATTCCCTGGTGTAATTAAGTAATCTTTTTTTAATTAGGTGAACGTAAAAGCAATTAAATATGCTTTCGCAATTTGTGTGTGTATATATATATAAAATATTTATATATATATATATATATATATATATATATATATTGATGTGATAAAGTGGACATGAAAACCCAATTTCTATAAATAAAATCCACTCAAATACAAAGAAACCAGAAAACTTGATATTTCCGAATATTCATTATTCATTATTCTACTCTGTATAAATATAAGTGTATTGTAAATACAAAACCATTAAAATAAAAGCAAATAAAGTCTCGTGTATGTAAATAATCATTTTAAGAGATAAATACAAAGCCATTAAAATGCAAATAAAAACAAACTTCCCGTGAATGTTACAATCATTAAGATATAAATACAAAAAGCCATTTAATCCGCGTAAGAACAATATCAATTTAATGCCTTTATTAATTATAATACTAAATGAATTCTTTGTGCCTAAAATATTTGCTTTATTTACTGTAAAAACCAATTTTTTTATTACAATTATTAAGAAACGAATCTTTTTGCAATTGCAAAACCGTTAATAAAGCGATTGAAGCTTTAATTAATTATGTAATTATACCAAATTCTGTACTTTATTAGTATACAAATCAATCATAAAGAAAGCAAAAACGTACTTCACTTATTTTTTCGCGTGTGTACAGTATCAAAAATAAATTATTAATTTCAAAACAGATAGAAAAGTAGAAATTTATAGGATAAGGTATCTTAGAGAAATGGCAGAGAGTAGAAATTGTTCCTATTAAAACAGATCGCTTTGAAGGTTCGCCTGCAATGTTAATGATAAGATAAGTCGCATTTCAACACGTCGATAATTAAAAAAATCTACACTCCAAATAAGATCTAGACAAATCATGTTCCTACAGAGCGCAACCACTGCGATAAAAATCAAATAAAGGTAACACGACCAACTCAAATATACCGACACAGTAATTTCAAAGACAGCAATAATTGTACGAATGACAGTTAATCGAAAATAGAAGTAGAACAATTTTGAATACGCCAACACAATAAGGAATAATATTGAACTTAGCAAAAGCGACATCATCTCACCAATGTATTCAAAAAGAAAAAAATGCATTAACGTCTCCTATGATACAAAATGATTGATAACGGAATTTGTAACAAATGATTGAAATAATTGCTAAAGAAAACACATCGAATAAAAAATCTTTGTAGTGTAGTGGAGGCATAGTTTACGCTTGATGTGTGTTCAAGAAGTAAAGCAGCAATTTGACATCAGCTAGTAGAAGCTCTAAAGATTCACTGGGTTGTAGAAATGAAAGATATGCCCACCACGATAAACGAATATAGTGGATTGTGGAATAATAGCCAGATAAAATATGAGAATTTAAACAAAATAAAATTATTTAAGGGTAGGGATGAATAAAAAATTTTTTTGAATAGGGAAACTATTATTTAAGAACTGTATAGGTTATGTATGAAACGAAAATTTTTGAGACAATTCAATATTTAAGGATAAAGTATATTATAACGAATACGATAAGTCTAAAAGGCATAAATTGGATTTAGATAAGAGTTAACGAAATGAAGGTTCAATGGTGAGATATATTTATAGTGAAGAGGTACGTTACAAGAAAAAATTGATTTCATTAAAGATAGAGAATACAAGATATATTTACATAATTAAAGGTAAAATGACAGGTATGACTTGCTTGTTTCTCAGAAGTATAGAGGAAAGATTGGAAATTTTTTATGTGCCAAGATTCTTGAAGTTTATAGTTAAAATCGTGTAATTTATAGGTTAGTGGAGGTACTATGTGATATAATTTATATAAGGTATGATTAAAAGTTACTTTTTGAGGAAACTTAGTTGTATTTGGTAAAAAATGATTTAGTAGCATGTAGTTTTAGAATAGAAAAACTGATTTTATTTAAGCTCACATGCCTATAGTTGCTATTGGTATCATAAATGAGAAAGAAAATTAAGTTATAAATATATAGCAGTTAATAAAGACAATTAGTTATGTATATTTATTCATTAATCGAGACTATAACCTTTTTTTGTTGTTTCCAATACTAGGTTTTTACTAACCAATTCAATATAATTAAAAAAGATCATTTTAAGTAGGATAATTAAAATATTTATTATAGAAATGACCTTAGGTAAAGAGAAAAATTACTAAGACCTTTGGGTAGATTTGATTATTATTTTATAAGGGTTTGATTTAGGGGAAAAAAATCTATAAAAAAGTCAATTTACGCGTTTCTTTTTACAATTCGACAAATTAAAAAATTACCAAACACGAGATTAATTTACGAATACGTCAGTGAAGTATTCTACAGAGAAATCTTTACAAGTTTATTCAAATAAAAAATGTTTTAACTTAACTCACACGTCAACTGTAAATTAGACGTAAATTCAAATCATTTATACAAAATTCTCCTTCAAATGAACGCAAATCTCGTTAAAGATTCACCAAACCACAATTTCAATACACTGGGTTAAAATCCCAATCCATTTACTATTTTTACAAAACACAAGGAAATTGCCATTTTTGTTTTCTTATAGGGTATTGTGCAATAGGTTAGGTAAGGTATACAAATAAATCGCTTGGGGTCGCCAGCAGTATATTCTAAAGTGTCTAAATACATGAAGATTTTACAATAAAGAAATATTTTAAATGCAAAACGGAAAGATATTTTTTATTTAAGTAATAGAATTTGTATGTTTTTGATTCAGACAACAGTTACTGGACAAGAATGACGCAATTGGTAAACAATTTTTATTAAACAAGGAAAGGGCGAATTTTTTAACATTATCAATTACCAAATGTAAGCTCCCCTGCCTAAGGAATAACACTTGGATAGGTTTTGCAGCAATTTATTTATATTATAATACAATTAGGTGAATCTCAACGCCGACGATGTTATACTCAAAAGCCGCGCGGGAACTAACTGACTGGCGGCGCTGCATGCAAGCAGGTTCACTGTTACGCCATCTAATGACGCTTACACTCGGCCATTCTACTGAGGCATCGCCCACGATGACAACAATATTTCAGTATAACAATAAAAAAAACATAGTAAACATTAGAATGAATTTTTGAACATACAAAATATTAAAACAAATCATACTCTTGTAAATACGCTGGTTTCTTTATGGTACGTTTACTCTTAGCACCACTTGCATTATTCCCTTCCGCACTTGCAATATTTTCACTATCAACTATCTGTGCCTTTTTCGCATCCGTAGTATTAATTTCTTCTGGCTCTTCATAATCACTGGTTTCTGTTTCCGGTAAATTTTCGTCTTCTTCATCAGTTACATCATCTTCAGGATTTTTGTAAATTTTCAATTGACTTACATGTGCTGTAGTAGTATACCGCCGTCCTTGAATTCCTTCGATACTCGCAATACGATATATATTCGCCGGTAGTACTTCGGTAATAATATATGGTCCGCGGTAACGTTTTGAGTTTTGTACTTTCACCTGTCGAAATCGGAATTTTACGCATAAACACAATATCACCAACGTCGTACGAAATTCCTGCCCATCTTCGTAAATCATGTCGTTGTTTACTAACTTGTTGGTTTTCACGTAGTATTTCACGAATCTCATTTTGAATTGTCAGTGGCGGCGTCCACTCGGGATCATTATCCACCTGGACTACTTTCGATAATTTATCATCCGAAAAACGCGGCATAAAACCATACAACCATTCAAACGGAGGTTTTCCGGTTGATTTATTTACGGCAATATTTAAATTTTTCTCAATATTTAAGATATCTTCATCCCAACACGTTTCATCTCGCATACTAGTTATTATTACTGGAAGTAAAGTTCTATTAACTCGCTCGCCCTGTCCATTTGCACGCGCCCATTGACTGGAATTTAATGTATGCCTAATACCGTGTTTTTCTATAAACTTTTTAAACAGATCGGACGTAAAACAAGTTGCACGGTCCGCTACTATTCGGTCTGGAATACCATATTGCACCATAAAATTTTCTAAACATGATACCACCGTTTTTCCATCTGTACTTGCTGTTGGATACAATTTGACATATTTCGTTAATGAATCAATAACAACAAGGATATACGCGTGCCCTTTTACACTTCTAATAAAGGGACCTAAGTGATCGATGTGTATTCTTGCAAACGGTCTATTTGGCACTGGTAACGGATTAAGAAACCCTGGTTGCTTACCTGCTGGTATTTTCACTAGAATACATTCGGGGCAAGCACTAATATGCCTTCGCACATAACTTTTCAGACGCGCGAACCAATACAGTTCTTGAATTTTCGCCACTGTACGATCGACTGCAAAATGACCCATCAAATCGTGATGTTTAACTACTATCGCTTTTCGCATACTGTTCGGTATAACATACAATAATCTTGTTTTACCGTTTTGCACAATTTCACGAAATAACTTTCCGTTTTGTAAAACATAATTATTTACGCTCTCCTTTTCATCACGTGAGCGTTCGTTGGGGTCTTTATTTAACACTTGAATTAATTTACACAACTTCTCGTCGCTACGTTGGATTGTTAATACATAATCCTCTTCGCTCATCAATTGTAGTACATTAATTCTTTCTGTAATATCATTTATTGACATATCCGCTTCAGACGAATCCATCGGAGCTCGTGATAATGCATCCGCATGGCTCATCTTTATACCAGGTCTGTATTTAATGGTCATATTATAATCCGCCAATAAACCATACCAACGGGCAATTTGAGGGCTCTGCGTTTTCTGCGTATTTAAAAATACTAGTGCTTGGCAGTCTGTAAACACTGTAAACTCGATACCAATTAAAAATATACGCAGTTTTTCGACACAATACACGATTGCCATAAGTTCTAATTTGGACGAATGGTAGTTACGCTCAACATCACTCGTCTTTTTGCTAATGTAATAAATCGGATGCAATATTCCATCCTCTTGTAACTGCATTAAAATGCCCGAAATTCCTTCGGCGCTTGCATCTGTAAATAAAGCAGTTTCTTTCGCACACGGTTTATATAATTTCAACACTGGGTCTGACATTAGCGCATCCCGTAGATCCTGAAATGCACTTTCTTGTTCCTTGAACCATGTAAACACACTATTTTTCGCGTTAAATTACTTAAGTTACGTGCTCTTGTTGCATATTGATGTATAAATCTTCTAAAGTATGATGTGAGTCCCAAAAAACGTCGCACATCGTGTACATTTTGAGGTCGTCTAAAATGTTTGACTGCATTCGTTTTCTCGTCGCTGGGTGAGATTCCATCGCCAGATATCATAAATCCGAGAAATTCTAATCGTCGCAAACCAAATTCACATTTTCGCAACTTAAATGTTAGTTTCGCTTGCCGAAATGCTTCAAAAATCTTCGCCAATTTCTGCAATATTTCTGTCCAGTCTTTCGCAGGGACTATTAGATCATCCAAGTAGGACATGGCTATTTTATTTTCAATGGTCCCAGCACAATCGACATCAAACGACTAAACTCGTATGGGCCATTGGTTAACCCAAATATTAATCGCTCGAATTGTCCGGTTGTATCCGGGGTTATAAACGCCGTTTTCGCTTTTGCAGCTTCACTGAGGGGGACTTGTAAGTATCCATGCGCCAGGTCTAATTTCGAGTACAACTTACTACCACTTAAATTCTCTAGGTGATCGTCCACCGACGGAATTGGGAAATTTGTTTTTATAGTTTGTGCGTTTAATGCTCGATAATCAATTACTAACCTCGGTTCACCTGTCTTCTTTCTGATTAACACCACAGGGCTCGCATAAGGGGACATTGTTTCGGTAACAATTCTTGCATTTTTCCAATCTTGCACTATATTTTTGATAATTTGTCGGTCTTGCAAATTGGCACGGTACGGTTTCTTCCGAACAGGCACATTTGTATCGTTAATGTCCATCGTTACTACGTCTGTACACCCTAATTCTTTCAGATTAAACGCAAAACAATCGCGATATTGAGTGCATAATTTTAATAATTCATCTTTAACCAGCTGATCCGTATTTGGGTCCACATTTAACATTTCTTCAACAATCTGAATTTTATCGTCATATTCAGCGTAAACAATTTCTTTTGAATGCGTATATCCGGTGCCGATGATTTCTCCTCTCGAATGTGAACATTTTCATCGCTATTGTTCACTACAGGTACACATATCACTTCATCATTATAGTGCCTTTAACATAATTAATTTGTTTCGCTAAAATAACACTATTTTCGGCACTTTTTATTTTGGTTCGACGGGAAATTTCTTCAATCTGCATGTTTTTAAACGGCTCTTCGTGATTGTAGCCAAATATCAACTTATCGCTTGAACGTATATAAGCAACACTTGGATGTTCTGTGTATGACCTTCCTACTAAAACATCCGTCATTTGAGCTTGTTCCGGTACTACATAAAATTTAATATTTTCCACTTTTACATTATCAATTTCTAAATCGGCTTTAACGTACGTTGTAACTTTTAACACTGGTTGCTGTGTTCCAAACGCGTATAAATCCTCTTTCGTTTTGTGAACCGTAGGAAAATATTTAATTACATTTTCCCTTATTGTACATATAGCGCTTCCCATATCGATCATACTATCTAATTGATGTCCATTTACGATCACAACTCTTAAAAACTTGTTCACCGAATTTACGGTTTCTTCCTTCTCTGTATTTACTAAACTGATAGACTTCGCCTTTTCCAAATCGTTAGTATTTAAGACACGTTTTGTACAGTTCTTCGAAAAGTGACCGCTTTCCTTACATTTAAAACAAGCATTTAACAAACTTGTTTTTGGGCACTCCTTGGAAATGTGTCCTTTTTCTGCGCAGTTGTAGCACTTTACTTGGCTCCCTTCCTCTTTAATAAATTTTATTGGCTTATTTTTTTGAAATGTTAACACATTTTCGACTCTGGGAACTGAATGCATTCGATTGTCGCGCTCGCATGTTCCTGCAATTCGATATAATTGTACAATATCATGTAAGAGGTCATTTTCATTAAAATGTTCTTTGATTAATAAAAGTAGAGTATAATTGGGGCTCCTGCCGCCACATTTCCTCCAGAATCCCACATTTCCTCACTCATCTGGACCAAAAAGTTTTCTTCGACTAACCATTTTTCATCTTTCGAGATAAATATATCTTAAATTTTTCATCTTTCGAGATAAATGAGCATCCTCATTTCCTCCCACATCTGAACCAAAAAGTTTTCTTCGACTAGCCATTTTTTTATCTTTCATCTGAACCAAATAGTTTTATTCGTATAACCAATGCATCTTTTGAGATAAACCCATCTTGTTTGGTATCAATCAATATTAGAATTTTCTCAGCTACCCGAATCTTTAGGAATTTTTCAGATATCATCACCCCCAAGGGAGCTACCCCAATTTTAAGATTTCTTACCTGTAGCGACTTTTGAGCGTTCTTATAAATTTTTTTAGTCATGCAATACATCTTGTTAGTCTAAAATTTTATATAGAATCCAAATCTGCAAACAGATTTGAAATCGGACCACGCCCTGCAAAGTTACACATATACCCTCTGCGAGATAAATCTTTCTCCACATTTCCACCCACGAGATAAACCTACCTTGTTTGGTATCAATTAACATTAGATTTTCTCAGCTACCCGAATCTCTAGGAATTTTCAGATAGCATCACCCCCAAGGGACCTACCCTGATTTTAAGATTTCTTACCTGTAGCGACTTTTGATCGTTCTTATAAATTTTTTATACATGCAATACATCTTGTTAGTCTAGAATTTTATGTAGAATCCGAATCTGTAAACAGATTTAAAACAGGACCACCCCTTACCATTTTACACACACCCTCCAAATTATAACTTTCCTGCAGCTCATATCTAAAGAAAATCTAAAGCCCATTCTTAAAACTTTTATTACAGACAATTTTACTAATACAGTTTAAATTTTGTAAACCACATTTCTAAATACATATTCACAATTTTTATTTTGAACCTAGAACTTCTCATATCGGCTCATACTTATTAATATTTATTTCTAAATAGAGCACTTTTTCCAAAGACCAACCGAACCCGCATGTTTCAAATTCCTCTGATTTTGTTCTTATGGTCTCGCTTAAGACCTCGTACATATTCTCCAAATTACTAGAAGACGTTATAATCACATTTTTTGTGTTAAAGGATTTCACATCGGACTTCTCTTCCCCCATTTTGGTGTAAACGCCGTAGAGTTCGCAGTAGACTTTTATTGCTGTATGTTGTATTCTTTTTTCATTTATTAATCGAATAAATCGCTCTTTCTGCTTCCAAAGAAACTCGGGCACCCAATCGTCGACACTGGCGTTCTTTATGCGATAGCTAGCCATACGGTTGTTAAACGCTGTGCTAACCATTTCTACACCATCGTCGTTTTTTATGTTTGTTGCTCCGTAGATGACTAGTGTATGCAGACTTTAACACCTCCATGTCGCACACTTTACACATAATTCGTGGTTGTTTCGTACAAGGCCCTTTAACAGCTGGCGGAGTTGAACGTTTACGACTTAATGACATGCCGTGCTGTTTTTCCTTGTGTCGCTGTAAGCTGTCCATTCTCGTAAAAGCGATACCGCAAGTCCCACAGTTTAAGTACTTTGCTGCCGACGGATGTATAAGCTTAACCGTAGACGATGTTACACCACGACATTTCTTCTGGTGCCGTTTGAGAGCATTTTTCCAGGTATAGGAAGCACCGCAAGAGTTGCACTTAAAAACGTTTGCAGGTACCATTTTAATACAAAACAAAATCCGCACTATAAGACTTGACTTGTAAGCGAACTAACTTATAACTAAAGAGTTTACTCTTGCGCACCGGCTTTATGTACCCTATAGAATGCAAACCGAAGGTTTCCGAAGACACCCGAACGAAGTTGAGGATTCATCGAGGAACTAAATGACGTCATAATCCTTGCTGCTCGTCCAATACATTTAGCGCCAATGCATGCACCTGGTTCGCATCGTCGATGGTGCGAATGCCGTTAGTAGAAACACCGGAAAACGTCTTCCATGTTATACGGATCGCGTGCATATTAAAAATCCAAAAGGGTGATAGCACACGCACACAAATTGTGTGCAAGTCGTGCTGTAGAAGATGCAGTGCTACTATAACCAAAAACACTTTAAACCTTTACTAAGGGAATACCAAACTTGTTGTCTACAGAATACTTACTAATAAAGCAATTTAATTTTAAACCACTTCTACGTCATATTTTCGGAAATGGCAAGTTGAATATTTTCTTTGGAAACAATCGAGGATTGCCGAAGACACTCGAAGAGTGCACGAGCGCGGTTACTAAACCAATTAGCATTAATATCAAGTATTCCGTACTTTCGTAGGTTGCTCATTTCCTAGAAACAAATCTTCCACATAGCGGTCGGTAGCACGTAATGATTTCTAGAACCGGTAAGTACTCGATATCGTCCAAATAGAGAATTAGATGCTCGATGTCTGTCAACTTCCAATTCCCTCGTAAAAGGTAGCAAAAGCTCGGTCAATCATCCATTATACTTCGACTCGCTCCTGTTCTGATAATTTACAAACATTTTTCAAACGACAATGGGCCGAGAATTTTTAAACCTCCGAGAGATCTATAAGTCGTGATCAATTACACGTTCGAGCTACCCGTAAACTAACATATTTTGTAGCAACTGTATAATACATGCATACCCTCCTCTGCGCTACTGCTATTCTTGTAGTTGCTTAAAAGTCACTCTCCTTTTTACTGCTAGGGCCGCTAAAAAGCGCCATTCCATACTTTCTTTATAAGTGTAGCACATCGCGCATTTTTTGTCGGATAATTAAATTTTGTTTATGTAGACCTTTACACTTTCGCTTATTTAAACATCTAATACAATTGATTAACCACTTTCGATTATTCTAACGGAGGCCACCATACATCCCGCCGCACCGTTCTTTTGAATCCAACGATCCTATGGGCTTCCGCACACTAACACCTGACGTATCTTTCCTACTATTTGTTAAACAAAACTACCGGTATCGCCATTGTGGACGTAAACAGATGTTTGTGGATGTGTACGAGAATATGTAATCATATACATTAACCAGTCTAAGCTATTTTATTTAGTCCACGAAAACTACTATTTTCTAAACTACAATTAATAATCGTCTTTATAGGTTTAACATTTCTACCATTACCCAATGACTGGTGCTACGTACATGGAAACTTTAATTTCTTATTGGAGAATTCTTATTCTCCACGCACTGCAGCGTAGTTGCATGCCTACCCCTTTGGAGGTATATGCTCGTTATAGGTTGTAAGACCCTCGGTTTTACTTAACTACAATTCGTGAGACCCTTTAATCTTTTAATCGTATCTTTCTCGCCTACAATACAGTAGGACTTAACATTACTACCAACAAATTCTAATACTGGACCCCATTAAATACGTCTTTAAATTTCCTACAAGTTTTTATCGACAAGTGTTATATTGTATTTATTATACGCAGGGTAGTCACTCTTTTAAGATAAATATATTTTGCTAGGTATCAACTAATATTAAATTTTTCTAGGGACCCCAAATCTGTAAATAGATTTTAAATAGGACCACCCCATACAAAGTTATGCGTTTTAAAGACCCAAATCACTGATTTTTGCCCATCTTTATTTAACTCCATCTTTAAAACCTTTTTCGCTATGCAAGACATATGCCTTAGCTAACCATCTCCCGAGAAATCTAAAACCGCCGTGTCTCGCGAATACCACGTGGAGATAACACGTATACTCTGTCAACCAGGATAGAAGCCGGAAGGATTTGGAAGGTGGGAGAAGAACTTAAAAATTATGGAATCTCAAAACTAATATATACAAATATAAACAACTATCTTATATCTTTACGCCCCCATGCGTAGATTGTTGTACTATTAGGAATGATGTACCTTTTGTCATCTTCCCTCGATAAACTAATTTTATTAATAAGCTGCGTGTACAAATCGTATTCTTTTACTCCGGATACATACGCAGGCAAGTACTCGATACCATCCAAATAAAGGTTTGGATGCTTGGTGACTGTTAACATCCGCTTCCTCGTGTACGCCCAGACACATCCCAGCCTATGCGCACCCTGCGCGCGCACCCTGCCCATGCGCGCCCCTGCGCGTGCGCACCCCTGCCCATGCGCGCTGCCTATGCGCACCCCTCTCTGTGCGACTGCTATTTCGGGGTAACGTCACAGCCTTTTATAAATAAAGAGCAATGTAATACTATTATAAAATGTTTATTCTGACATTACACATACCAAAATTTAAAAAATGTAATGCCAAGCATGGAGTCATTTAAACTTAATTTTAATACAAAGTTATACACAGAAGACAGTCCTTTCTTTATGTTTGTTTGGAGTGGCTTTAATTTTATCTAATTTTATTCGCAGCTTAAAATTTAAATCGATACCCAAGTCCTCTATCTCCTTTTCTAACCAATAGTTTGATACATAGAGACAGGTTTTCGAATTGTAAAATGTACCGAAGTTTGCCTCTATATTTAAAGTCTTTGATTCCGCCGACAACCAGATCCATTCCTTCGTGTAATTCTTGCAGCTTGTGACAATCTTTTAATCGCAGCTTTCCCACTATATCCTGCATACGTATCTTGTTAGCTTGATCGACTTCTTCTTGTCGGTATTGGAGGAAATCCTTATTCTCCCACAGACTGTTGCGTAGTTGCATGTCCACCACTTTTGGGAATATATGGTTGTTATAGGTTGTAAGACCCTCGGTTTTAAATGATCCAAAAGGTTCTTTACTAGGCAAATATACAATGTTTAACGGACCCCCTTTTGCCTGTGGTGTACGCAAAGATTACGAAACCCGCATTCCTTAGTTCGTCTTTGTTATCTACCATTTTGATAAATACGTTTTAGAATAACCTTTTAAAAATATACGGATTTAGTACCATCCTTTTCCGCAAGGACGCCTACATAACTAAAGAGTCTTTTTACTAACCACAAATACATACAACTTGTAGAAACCAGATGTTGCTAAGTCAGTCCATCGGCACATAAAATAATCTTTTAATTCTTCCTCATTTTCTCTAATAAGATGTTCTTTGTCTAACACATCTTTGTATTGATCGCGTATTGTCGCAGTGTTTTCCATGTAGTCCAATTTTCGCCTTTTGCATCCATTTCCTCTAATTCCAGTTGTCTTTTCCTTCCACTTACAGCGTATGGTATACATAATGGGGCAATTTCCTTTAGCGTAAACGGATAGAGTTTACTACCAATATTTACGCGTTGTCGTACAACCTCTGGACGAATGTTAGGCGTATCTATCAATCCCAAGTCCGAAATGACTATTTCTTTTGGAATTGTAGAATATGGTGTGGCAGATTGTGTAAAATATGTACTACCTGCTTTAATGTAGCACTTGTGTAAGATTTTATTTTATCTTGGACATCTTCCTCTACTATCTCCAAATAATTTACAGGTAAATAGTTAAAACTAAAAGCCGAAAGCACATACTTTATCAATTATTCCTTTTCCTCTGGTTTTTTGGACAACTTAATTTGCAAGCCTGTCAATTTCTTTGTATTGCCATTCCCCCAATACACGTACTGTAGCAGGTTATTATACACTAAACAGCAGCTATTTTGTAGCTTGTCCGATAGCTTACTCCACATTATGGTAAATGGTACCGAGTACATTGACGCCTTTAGGAAGTATAACACTATCTTCCAATAAGGTTCAACAGTCTTTTAAGGGTTTATACACCCGTTCCGCACTGACATAGCTTCCAATTGCACAGTTGTATATTGTCGCTTCCAATCGCGTAATACCATGTTCTTTGGCCAAAGTAGACGCAAATGTTTCCCTTAAACGTACATCTGGACAACGTAAAAAATCTAGTATATGATTGCCAAGTTGTTTATTAATACCAGGACTTGTTATCTGGCACACAAATTTGTTGTAAATCTTAATTCTTGCATTGGTTGTTAGCCATGTTAAACAATCAATCCCCGCAGTTTTATCGTTGTCAACTATAATATTACACTTTTCTTCGTATTCTCCCTTATAGCAAAAGTTATGCTTTGTAGTTAAATAATTACACATCTCCATCTTGCTAAATATGCCTGCAAAATCTTGGGTTACATCCATGTCAAAAGATAGAAATAATCTTTTCGACTTCGTCTAATATATCTGGTAGTTCCTCCAATAAAGTTTCCAACTTAACATCTGCTAGTTCCACTTTGTATGGAACACATATAGGATTTTTGAATTTTTTATTAATGCATTCGAGGTCTTCTTTTCCGATAATTTCTTTTACTCTCTGGCCTATCTTGTTACTGCTTTCCAGAGAAAACGGAAGCTTAGCTTTAACACCATGCCTAGCGGAAACAAATCGGTCGAACTTTCTTCGTAGATAGCTGTTAAATGCACCACAAATTTCTTTTTTAGGATAAACATCCGTTTGTTTGCAGATGCTTGTTCGGTGTCAGAAATGTCGCAAATTTTAACCAACATTATATTGTCACAAAATGGTTCTGTAATTGGTGTGTGTAGTCCGCCAGTCAGCATCTTTTCGCCTTCGACATAACAAATATTACCAATATCTGTCACCAGATTATTGTTGCACATATTTTCTGCCAACAGCCATAATCCAAATCGCTCATTTGTCGGTTTCACTTTATTCCCAAGAAGTTGAGAAACGTTAATCACCTAGGAACCGCTCATGTTTACCGTTCTAGCTACCGTCAAATACTAAATTGAATACGAAAATTTGTTCCCTTATGTATCCTACAGAGTGGGGCGTATATTACCGAAAATAGTCGAATATGTTGTTAAAAATGTCTTACTATAACTAAGCTCAACCCAAAACTACTTCCTTATATACCAAATTTAATCTCCCTGCTCACATAACCACATGACCATATGACCATATGACCACATGACCACATGACCATATGACCACATGACCACATGACCATATGACCACATGACCACATGACCATATGACCACATGACCATATGACCGCATGACCATATGACCTAATTGCTTTTTAATGAGTTTTCTCATTAAAAACCCATTAGCACTAATTGCTTTTTAATGAGTTTTTCCATTAAAAACCAAGTGTGGACCTAGGTTAGATAAAAGGAAAAATTAATAGGTTAGGTCAGCATTAATAAAAAATTCCAAAATCCTATATGTGTTCCATACAAAGTGGAACTAGCAGATGTTAAGTTGGAAACTTTATTGGAGGAACTACCAGATATATTAGACGAAGTCGAAAAAGATTATTTCTATCTTTTTAACATGGATGTAACCCAAGATTTTGCAGGCATATTTAGCAAGATGGAGATGTGTAATTATTTAACTACAAAGCATAACTTTTGCTATAAGGGAGAATACGAAGAAAAGTGTAATATTATAGTTGACAACGATAAAACTGCGGGGATTGATTGTTTAACATGGCTAACAACCAATGCAAGAATTAAGATTTACAACAAATTTGTGTGCCAGATAACAAGTCCTGGTATTAATAAACAACTTGGCAATCATATACTAGATTTTTTACGTTGTCCAGATGTACGTTTAAGGGAAACATTTGCGTCTACTTTGGCCAAAGAACATGGTATTACGCGATTGGAAGCGACAATATACAACTGTGCAATTGGAAGCTATGTCAGTGCGGAACGGGTGTATAAACCCTTAAAAGACTGTTGAACCTTATTGGAAGATAGTAAGTTATACTTCCTAAAGGCGTCAATGTACTCGGTACCATTTACCATAATGTGGAGTAAGCTATCGGACAAGCTACAAAATAGCTGCTGTTTAGTGTATAATAACCTGCTACAGTACGTGTATTGGGGGAATGGCAATACAAAGAAATTGACAGGCTTGCAAATTAAGTTGTCCAAAAAACCAGAGGAAAAGGAATAATTGATAAAGTATGTGCTTTCGGCTTTTAGTTTTAACTATTTACCTGTAAATTATTTGGAGATAGTAGAGGAAGATGTCCAAGATAAAATAAAAATCTTACACAAGTGCTACATTAAAGCAGGTAGTACATATTTTACACAATCTGCACACCATATTCTACAATTCCAAAAGAAATAGTCATTTCGGACTTGGGATTGATAGATACGCCTAACATTCGTCCAGAGGTTGTACGACAACGCGTAAATATTGGTAGTAAACTCTATCCGTTTACGCTAAAGGAAATTGCCCCATTATGTATACCATACGCTGTAAGTGGAAGGAAAAGACAACTGGAATTAGAGGAAATGGATGCAAAAGGCGAAAATTGGACTACATGGAAAACACTGCGACAATACGCGATCAATACAAAGATGTGTTAGACAAAGAACATCTTATTAGAGAAAATGAGGAAGAATTAAAAGATTATTTTATGTGCCGATGGACTGACTTAGATACATCTGGTTTCTACAAGTTGTATGCATTTGTGGTTAGTAAAAAGACTCTTTAGTTATGTAGGCGTCCTTGCGGAAAAGGATGGTACTAAATCCGTATATTTTTAAAAGGTTATTCTAAAAACGTATTTATCAAAATGGTAGATAACAAAGACGAACTAAGGAATGCGGGTTTCGTAATCTTTGCGTACACCACAGGCAAAAGGGGTCCGTTAAACATTGTATATTTGCCTAGTAAAGAACCTTTGGATCATTTAAAACCGAGGGTCTTACAACCTATAACAACCATATATTCCCAAAAGTGGTGGACATGCAACTACGCAACAGTCTGTGGAGAATAAGGATTTCCTCCAATACCGACAAGAAGAAGTCGATCAAGCTAACAAGATACGTATGCAGGATATAGTGGAAAGCTGCGATTAAAAGATTGTCACAAGCTGCAAGAATTACACGAAGGAATGGATCTGGTTGTCGGCGGAATCAAAGACTTTAAATATAGAGGCAAACTTCGGTACATTTTACAATTTGAAAACCTGTCTCTATGTATCAAACTATTGGTTAGAAAAGGAGATAGAGGACTTGGGTATCGATTTAAATTTTAAGCTGCGAATAAAATTAGATAAAATTAAAGCCACTCCAAACAAACATAAAGAAAGGACTGTCTTCTGTGTATAACTTTGTATTAAAATTAAGTTTAAATGACTCCATGCTTGGCATTACATTTTTTAAATTTTGGTATGTGTAATGTCAGAATAAACATTTTATAATAGTATTACATTGCTCTTTATTTATAAAAGGCTGTGACGTTACCCCGAAATAGCAGTCGCACAGAGAGGGGTGCGCATGGGCAGCGCGCATGGGCAGGGGTGCGCACGCGCAGGGGCGCGCATGGGCAGGGGTGCGCGCAGGGGTGCGCATGGGCTGGGATGTGTCTGGGCGTACACGAGGGAAGCGGATGTTAACAGTCACCAAGCATCCAAACCTTTATTTGGATGGTATCGAGTACTTGCCTGCGTATGTATCCGGAGTAAAAGAATACGATTTGTACACGCAGCTTATTAATAAAATTAGTTTATCGAGGAAGATGACAAAGGTACATCATTCCTAATAGTACAACAATCTACGCATGGGGCGTAAAGATATAAGATAGTTGTTTATATTTGTATATATTAGTTTTGAGATTCCATAATTTTTAAGTTCTTCTCCCACCTTCCAAATCCTTCCGGCTTCTATCCTGGTTGACAGAGTATACGTGTTATCTCCACGTGGTATTCGCGAGACACGGCGGTTTTAGATTTCTCGGGAGATGGTTAGCTAAGGCATATGTCTTGCATAGCGAAAAAGGTTTTAAAGATGGAGTTAAATAAAGATGGGCAAAAATCAGTGATTTGGGTCTTTAAAACGCATAACTTTGTATGGGGTGGTCCTATTTAAAATCTATTTACAGATTTGGGGTCCCTAGAAAATTTAATATTAGTTGATACCTAGCAAAATATATTTATCTTAAAAGAGTGACTACCCTGCGTATAATAAATACAATATAACACTTGTCGATAAAAACTTGTAGGGAAATTTAAAGACGTATTTAATGGGGGTCCAGTATTAGAATTTGTTGGTAGTAATGTTAAGTCCTACTGTATTGTAGGCGAGAAAGATACGATTAAAAGATTAAAGGGGTCTCACGAATTGTAGTTAAGTAAAACCGAGGGTCTTACAACCTATAACGAGCATATACCTCCAAAGGGGTAGGCATGCAACTACGCTGCAGTGCGTGGGAGAATAAGAATTCTCTCCAATAAGAAATTAAAGTTTCCATGTACGTAGCACCAGTCATTGGGTAATGGTAGAAATGTTAAACCTATAAAGACGATTATTAATTGTAGTTTAGAAAATAGTAGTTTTCGTGGACTAAATAAAATAGCT
The DNA here is from genome assembly GCA_036346225.1 of Platerodrilus igneus. Lineage (NCBI taxonomy): Eukaryota > Metazoa > Arthropoda > Insecta > Coleoptera > Lycidae > Platerodrilus > Platerodrilus igneus. The sequence goes on along the minus strand of JARFIW010000800.1, from coordinate 1,641,881 downwards.
TAGACTGGTTAATGTATATGATTACATATTCTCGTACACATCCACAAACATCTGTTTACGTCCACAATGGCGATACCGGTAGTTTTTGTTTAACAAATAGTAGGAAAGATACGTCAGGTGTTAGTGTGCGGAAGCCCATAGGATCGTTGGATTCAAAAAGAACGGTGCGGCGGGATGTATGGTGGCCTCCGTTAGAATAATCGAAAGTGGTTAATCAATTGTATTAGATGTTTAAATAAGCGAAAGTGTAAAGGTCTACATAAACAAAATTTAATTATCCGACAAAAAGTGCGCGATGTGCTACACTTATAAAGAAAGTATGGAATGGCGCTTTTTAGCGGCCCTAGCAGTAAAAAGGAGAGTGACTTTTTTAAGCAACTACAAGAATAGCAGTAGCGCAGAGGAGGGGTATGCATGTATTATACAGTTGCTACAAAATATGTTAGTTTACGGGTAGCTCGAACGTGTAATTGATCACGACTTATAGATCTCTCGGAGGTTTAAAAATTCTCGGCCCATTGTCGTTTGAAAAATGTTTGTAAATTATCAGAACAGGAGCGAGTCGAAGTATAATGGATGATTGACCGAGCTTTTGCTACCTTTTACGAGGGAATTGGAAGTTGACAGACATCGAGCATCTAATTCTCTATTTGGACGATATCGAGTACTTACCGGTTCTAGAAATCATTACGTGCTACCGACCGCTATGTGGAAGATTTGTTTCTAGGAAATGAGCAACCTACGAAAGTACGGAATACTTGATATTAATGCTAATTGGTTTAGTAACCGCGCTCGTGCACTCTTCGAGTGTCTTCGGCAATCCTCGATTGTTTCCAAAGAAAATATTCAACCTGCCATTTCCGAAAATATGACGTAGAAGTGGTTTAAAATTAAATTGCTTTATTAGTAAGTATTCTGTAGACAACAAGTTTGGTATTCCCTTAGTAAAGGTTTAAAGTGTTTTTGGTTATAGTAGCACTGCATCTTCTACAGCACGACTTGCACACAATTTGTGTGCGTGTGCTATCACCCTTTTGGATTTTTAATATGCACGCGATCCGTATAACATGGAAGACGTTTTCCGGTGTTTCTACTAACGGCATTCGCACCATCGACGATGCGAACCAGGTGCATGCATTGGCGCTAAATGTATTGGACGAGCAGCAAGGATTATGACGTCATTTAGTTCCCCGATGAATCCTCAACTTCGTTCGGGTGTCTTCGGAAACCTTCGGTTTGCATTCTATAGGGTACATAAAGCCGGTGCGCAAGAGTAAACTCTTTAGTTATAAGTTAGTTCGCTTACAAGTCAAGTCTTATAGTGCGGATTTTGTTTTGTATTAAAATGGTACCTGCAAACGTTTTTAGTGCAACTCTTGCGGTGCTTCCTATACCTGGAAAAATGCTCTCAAACGGCACCAGAAGAAATGTCGTGGTGTAACATCGTCTACGGTTGCTTATACATCCGTCGGCAGCAAAGTACTTAAACTGTGGGACTTGCGGTATCGCTTTTATGAGAATGGACAGCTTACAGCGACACAAGGAAAACAGCACGGCATGTCATTAAGTCGTAAACGTTCAACTCCGCCAGCTGTTAAAGGGCCTTGTACGAAACAACCACGAATTATGTGTAAAGTGTGCGACATGGAGGTGTTAAAGTCTGCATACCCTAGTCATCTACGGAGCAACAAACATAAAAAACGACGATGGTGTAGAAATGGTTAGCACAGCGTTTAACAACCGTATGGCTAGCTATCGCATAAAGAACGCCAGTGTCGACGATTGGGTGCCCGAGTTTCTTTGGAAGCAGAAAGAGCGATTTATTCGATTAATAAATGAAAAAAGAATACAACATACAGCAATAAAAGTCTACTGCGAACTCTACGGCGTTTACACCAAAATGGGGGAAGAGAAGTCCGATGTGAAATCCTTTAACACAAAAAATGTGGTTATAACGTCTTCTAGTAATTTGGAGAATATGTACGAGGTCTTAAGCGAGACCATAAGAACAAAATCAGAGGAATTTGAAACATGCGGGTTCGGTTGGTCTTTGGAAAAGTGCTCTATTTAGAAATAAATATTAATAAGTTTGAGCCGATATGAGAAGTTCTAGGTTCAAAATAAAAATTGTGAATATGTATTTAGAAATGTGGTTTACAAAATTTAAACTGTATTAGTAAAATTGTCTGTAATAAAAGTTTTAAGAATGGGCTTTAGATTTTCTTTAGATATGAGCTGCAGGAAAGTTATAATTTGGAGGTGTGTGTAAAATGGTAAGGGTGGTCCTGTTTTAAATCTGTTTACAGATTCGGATTCTACATAAAATTCTAGACTAACAAGATGTATTGCATGTATAAAAATTTATAAGAACGATCAAAAGTCGCTACAGGTAAGAAATCTTAAAATCAGGGTAGGTCCTTGGGGTGATGCTATCTGAAAAATTCCTAGAGATTCGGGTAGCTGAGAAAATCTAATGTTAATTGATACCAAACAAGGTAGGTTTATCTCGTGGGTGGAAATGTGGAGAAAGATTTATCTCGCAGAGGGTATATGTGTAACTTTGCAGGGCGTGGTCCGATTTCAAATCTGTTTGCAGATTTGGATTCTATATAAAATTTTAGACTAACAAGATGTATCGCATGACTAAAAAAATTTATAAGAACGCTCAAAAGTCGCTACAGGTAAGAAATCTTAAAATTGGGGTAGATCCCTTGGGGGTGATGATATCTGAAAAATTCCTAAAGATTCGGGTAGCTGAGAAAATTCTAATATTGATTGATACCAAACAAGATGGGTTTATCTCAAAAGATGCATTGGTTATACGAATAAAACTATTTGGTTCAGATGAAAGATAAAAAAATGGCTAGTCGAAGAAAACTTTTTGGTTCAGATGTGGGAGGAAATGAGGATACTCATTTATCTCGAAAGATGAAAAATTTAAGATATATTTATCTCGAAAGATGAAAAATGGTTAGTCGAAGAAAACTTTTTGGTCCAGATGAGTGAGGAAATGTGGGATTCTGGAGGAAATGTGGCGGCAGGAGCCCCAATTATACTCTACTAATAAACTTGACACTATTTGTTTATTATTTAAGCCTATCACAATCTGTTCTTTAATTTCCTCAAATGGTAACTCTAACGCACTACATAATTTAAATTTTTCGTGAAAATAGTATTCTACTTGTTCACGTTCGTATTGCACTCGCTTCGTCATTCTAATCCATAATGACGTTAAGCTTGGTTTTAGGTCAAAGGTTGCCTTGAATTCTGTTTCAAAATCATCCCAAGATTTGATACGATTTTTACGCACGTCGTACCAGTTCTTTGCTGCACTGATTAAATGAATACGCGCCGTTTCTAATTTTACTTGTTCTGGCCAGCGATGCAATAAAGCGCAGCTGTTTACGCGGTCTAGCCACTCCATTGCCATACTTCCACTATCGCCAGAAAAATTTGAAATTGACTTATCTAAATCAGGCATGATCTGATAATGTAATTTACCACTCGCTGTTGATGGTTCTGTTGTTTGTTGATTTTGCTGTAACGCTGTGCAAAACAACTTCTCTGTTTGTACACGATTTTGCTCTAAGGTATGTATCATTTGTAACATTGCGCCCATTTGTTGTTGCATTAGCGTCTTAAAATCATCAGCATCCTCGCGCTGATGTTCGTTAACCTCCGCCATTTTTATCACACAAATGTCACAATATTTGAAGTCTGTCTTGTTGAAAAATTTTCTCGAATTTTTAGCACGTTCGCGGGTACTTTCGCATCACACTTCTGAAATGTAAGCTCCCCTGCCTAAGGAATAACACTTGGATAGGTTTTGCAGCAATTTATTTATATTATAATACAATTAGGTGAATCTCAACGCCGACGATGTTATACTCAAAAGCCGCGCGGGAACTAACTGACTGGCGGCGCTGCATGCAAGCAGGTTCACTGTTACGCTATCTAATGACGCTTACACAAACAAGTATTTATGTTATAGAAAGCTGTCCCAAGTTGGTCGCCTATCATTACAAATTATTCGTCCCTGTTTGACTTCAATATTACGTTAACACCGGGCGTAATTTATTACGCTCAAATTTGGTCGCAAATGATTGCCGTTAAACGGTACAAGAAAGCAATTAAAAATATGCGAAAGATTTACCTGACTTATTAACTGTAGCCACTACCTACTCCTCTAGTGGTCACCAACCGGAAATCACCACTGAAGTCTTCAGGTAGATCAAACTTTCTTATGTTTGTTCAAGATTCTTGCCGTTAAGTGCATTGAACTTACTAGGCTAAAGAACACAAGACATTACGATAATTGGACCGCTATGCGGGAATGCAATAGGTACACTTTGCACTCTCGTTTAATACATCGATATTGTCCGGTGGTTAGAGGTCAAGTTTTGGTTAAAAACGTCTTTGCCGTCAAGTGGTCGGTGTCGTCACCACCACATACGTTTCTCATTGGCTAGGTGCGATGAGCACACATTTCTTTGAGTCTGGAAAATGGGTGCTTAAACGAATACATACAATAAAATTGTATGTTATTCCCCTACAATGCCCGAGAATTAGTAATCGCAATTTTAGCGCAGTAGCCTAAATTATTAATGGTTTCGAATTATAAAAATTCCATATTTATGTGCAGCCATAGACGCAACACAATAACTTGTCTCAAAATTTCAAATCTATTTCGGTTACACATTCTACATGTCATTGCAAACACTTTTTTGCTTCAGCAACAAAATGTGTTAGTTTAAACTTTTGATGCTGAGGTTTTGTTGCTTTCTTTAATGTTAGTCTTATTTATTCGTAGTCATCATCATTAGACGCGTACCTCTATTGTTTGCTATTCTGAGCTATTCTGACTTACACATTTCCCTAAAATTCCCACACATGTTTCACTATCTGCCTGCAATAGTCTGATCTAGGTCTACCTCTACCTCTCCTTTTTCCTATTTCTGCTTCTAATATATTCCGCACTATTCTCCAAATGCCTTAGAACGTGTTCTGTCCTTCAAGTTTCCCTATTTGTTTTTTGTTTTCCACAGATATCCTCTTTCCTCTATTATTTCTAGAACCACTTTGTTATTAGCTTTGTCTGTCCATGCCATCATCATGATACATATGAAGTACCACATTCCAAAAGACTTCTACCTTTTTCCTGTCTACTTCTTTTCTGTTCCTATTTCATAGCCGTACAGTTATGTGCTCTATACACATGCTAACAACAATTTTTTCTTGCTTCTATGTTTGTTGTCTTCGAACGTAATTGCTGCTCGTTCTTGTTAGATACAGCTCGGTTCCCCTTCTATCGTTTTCTAAATATATACCCTATTTCACCGATAGTCAGTGGTATGTGAATGGGTTTAAGCAACCTGAGGCTATCAAGGTCTCTCAGCACTTTTAGACATTTGCCGAATCGATAGTTTTTCAATAATTCCTTTCGTACAATCAACATTAGCTGAGAATATTGCAAAATCAACACCTGTAGTTGTCTATAATAATCATCACGTTTAAGTACAATTATTTTTTTTTGTCTTTAGGTTTTCTGCATGGGAACTGGATGGACGCATACCTTCATTGATTTCTATTCTAAGCTAGCCTAAACGTTTCCCTGAAACGCCCACAGCCTACAGCTTTGACTATCTGTGTGCAATAGTCTAACCTAGGTCCACGTTTACCTCTCTTTTTTCCTTTCTCTGCTTCTATTATATTCCACACCATTCTCTCATGCCTTAGAATGTGACATAATGCTCTCCTATTTTTTACTGTTTTCTGCATATTTGTTTCTTCCCCTACCATTTATAGAACCTTTTTGCTTCATAACTTTATCTGTCCACTGATATATTCATCACACGTCTGTAGCACCACATCTCAAAGGCGTTTATCTTTCTCTTGTCCGGTGCTCATACGATCCAAATTTCACAATCGTGCTCCACACATGTTTTCAGCTGTATTGTGAAAACGGCGAACCAACTCGAAGAAGATCAAGCAAACGAATTTAGAGTACGATGCAAAATCGAAATAGAAAAGAATCACAAATTAAAACCAAATATAAGTAGTAACGAAATAAAAGCAATTCGAAATATAACAAGTTGAAAATGCAAGGCATTGTCGCAACGAACTTCCAAATGTAGACTTACTTTAAAACAATTTAAAGAAATTAAAATTATTATGTTGTAATAATTATAAGTATTCAGATAAAATACAAAAATTTATAAACAACAAAAGAGACATTTTAATATATTTTATTTTATTGAATAAATATTTTAAAAGCTATATATGTGTGTGTGTGTGTATGTATGTATGTATGTATGTATGTGTGTTTGTGTGTGTGTGTGTGTAAATAAGGGGGCATCATATTTCGATTCAGTTTTTTCAGAGGATTCTAAATATGTATCGCACATTAGTTTTGGACCTATTTTAAATTTTTGATAAAAATTAATTCCCCGGGGGGGTCGGGTATCCGTGGTCAGATTTTGTGGGGGGTACCATATTTCGACTCAGCTATGTTAGGGGAGTCCAAATATGTATCGCACATTAATTTTGGACCTATTTGAAATTTTAATTTTCCCGACGGAATATCGCGGGGGCACGGCGTCCCCGTAGCCCGATTTCAACTGACATCAAAACTTAAGCTCAGGACACCGAGCTGAATCGATTGATGTATCACACATTGATGTCCGACCATTAGAAAGGTCTCGGACGGACAGACGGACAGACAGACGGACGACAAATCGATTTCATAAACGAACGAAGTTCGTTGAAAAACGATAACTCAATTATAATTCTACCTGCTGATAAAGGCAATGCAACAGTAGTAATACATAAAAACGACTACAACGCAAAAGTCAACGAACTGTTAAACACTGAGAATTACACTAGTTTAGAAACAACAAAATCAATTGAAAATAAAATACACAAAATTCTATATAAATTTATAAATGAATTCGAAAGCAATAAAAGAAGCAAACTGGTCCCACATTACAGTAAGCCACAACACTTTTACAGTCTACCAAAAATTCATAAGAGACATTTCTTCGAGACCTATCGTAAGCTCCATAGATTCACCATGCCGTACTTTTGCAATATATCTCCTAAAAATTATAAATCCAGTAGCAGGCAAAACATATTCTTTCATAAAAAACAACCAACACTTTTTAGAAAAATTATCAAACATCAAAATTGAAAATACACACAATGCTAAGTTTTGATGTAGTAAATCTCTTCACAAATATCCCTGTAAACAAATGCTTAAGATTATAAAAAACAAACCACGAAAATGTGACAACCTTAAAGAAAGAACAAAACCAAGTATATCATTGATCACGGAATTACTTGGTGTATGCGAGTTACATATCCCCCAAATCCAATATATGTATAATTAAATAAAATTATTAAATCTTAAGTTAAGTTGCAACATTGTATAGTTCAAGGATACATAATAAAAGGTTAACAGAAGTCAGACAGATGACGTGAGAACGGATGTGAAAACAATGTATTCCAGACGTAACCTGACTGCAGGTGCAGGTCACAATAGACTATAAGAAACTTATTGTTAGAATTAAGATTGTTACTTTGTATAATAAATAAAAAAATAAGCAGACATGAGCTCTGCAGTTCACACGAGAAATGTGAGGGGCAGGGACAACATAAATACCCTGGAAAGTCCAAAATAGTCAGTCAGTTTTGAGCCTCACAACTTTAGCATTGTTGGGTGTTCAGGCTACTCGCCATAAATTAGTTCAATTAATAATTAATTTCAATTTAAAATATTTAGAACAGTTTTTGTAAATTAAAAATTAATTTGTAATTTCTGTATAAATAAGATATTGTTAGACGAGTTTTAGAAGAAAACTTTTTGAAAAGGCAGCTCCCAAGGCCCAAAAGCTAACTGGCGCAGTCGGCAGGACCCAGAAGGGCACTAAGGAACTCCAAAGTCGAAGAGCTAGTGGCCTGGAATATCAATTCTTAATCTGGAAGAACAAAATTGGGACAAGGTACAAAATCAACCAAGCCCAAAGAAACAAAACTTGGACAAGGTACAAAATCGACCAAGCCCAAAGAAAGAAAACAGATGACATTGGCAATGAAAATTATGTAAGTTCATTTATCTTAACCATATTATTTTTCAAATTATTGATATTAGCTAGTAAGAATTTTTATGTACGATATTATTGCAATTTATCAGTAACATTTCTGAAAGAATTTATTCAGGAAACTTATTTTATAAAAGACGCATTTATGTGTACAATTACTACGAATTATTAATATAAAAAGAAACGATTTTTTAGCAAGACTGAGGTTAACATATAAATAGAACACAATTATTTTTACCATTTTATTTACAGCAATTATTATCACTGAAAAGATTCATCACATTTTATAAAAGTTTTATAATTAAAAGCTTTTACCACGATAAAATAACAGAAGTATATAATTTTAAAAAACGTTTATGCACTTTATTGTAACAAAACGAATTACTCATCACTGAAATACAAATCATTCAGACATCCTGAAACTTTCTAATTAGACAATATCGAGGCAACGTAGGTGTGTAATTGTTAAGAAGCATTCACGCACTTATCATTGCAACATTTAATTAATCATCACAAATCGGAATAAAAGCGTACAATTATAGCGCAGCTATTACGAGAAGGCATTCAGAAAATAGAAACTCAACTCGCAACAATCTGTAACCTTTGTAATGTTAAAAATATACAATTCACTGCGACAGTATTTGATGAGACAATTGCCAAGCAGAAATTCTTTAAATAGTACTTTGTAATTGCATATACGCGACTTTGTAAATAACTATATACTTTAATTTAATTTAATTTAATCGCAATACGAACACGACTAGAAAGTAGTTATAGAATTTATTTCAAAAACACGAAACATGGAGAATATGCGGTTGTATCTCGAATCGATCCCCGTATTCGACGGAAATCAAATAATGTTAGGAATTTTCATTACTGCGTGCGAAATGTTCTTAAAATCTTTTTATAAAGAAGATGACAATGACCGCAATGTCATGCTTCAACGCCTAATTCTCAGTAGACTAACAGGAAGAGCTTTAACATTAATCGCCAGTCGCGATGGCCTTGAACAATAGCAGGACTTTAAACGATTACTTATAGCGTATTTCGGAGACCAGAGAAACATCAAATGCCTGGTTCGCGATTTAATAAACCTTCGAATGGAACCCAACCAATCACCCTAGCAATTCGGTATGAAATGCCAAGATGTAAGGAAGTTGATCATTACGAAACTAAAAATCGAAGAACCCGACCAAAATATCCGTTTATGGAAAACAAAATGTACGACGGAATGACACTAGACATCTACATAAACGCATTACCCGAACGGTTATCAGACAAAATCAGATTCCAACATCCCCAAAATTTAGAGGAGGCAATGAACATGATTATAAAGGAAGAAAGCGTTATGTATTACCGATACGGATTATATAACCCTAACGCAAATAAAAAGTACTCACCGATGAAAACCATACAATCCGCGAGACAAACACCCACACAACCAAAATTTACACCATTTAACGTACAAGTGAATCAATCACGAATTAAAAGCTCCAACCCTAATAACACAAATTTCAGCAACCGATTTATACAATTTCCGAGACCAACATTTAATTCAAATTTTACAAAACCCACATTTACATCAAGGTTTAATCAAAACGTATACCAACCAAGACAAACATTCGGCTCGAACCCCAACAGAAATACACCGATGACAAATAACAATAACAACCTCAATAGTTATTTCAAACCAACTCCTATGGACACTTCATCTGGCAACACCAGACAAAACAAAGATATTGCAAATCAAACCAAATTATAATCAAAAACGAAACTTCACTTCCGAAGAACTATTCCATCAAGAAGTGGAAGAATTTAATAATAATCAGGACAAGAATAATTATACAAACTCCAGTAGAGACGATGAACAAAATCATTTAGGAAACTACGAACGTAACGACCCATGTGAAAATTACGAAGAGGACGATGAGGAAAACGCGTGCTCAAATTTTCAACTAGACCGATTCATATACTACCAAACGTAATCAACCTAAATAACATCAATCAACAAATCTTACCATACATAGAAGTACCCCACGCAGAACTTAAATTATTAATTGACACCGGATCTTCAAAAACATTAATTAGTCCCCGAACCGTACAAAAACATTATTTAGCCCACAAAACAACACTACTTCAATTTATAGCAAACATACCCCTACCGAAAACTGTTAACGTAAAAATGAAACATAAATTTTGCATTTTTGAATTCAACGACAAAAAAGACGGATCAATAGCCATGGATCTTCTAAGAAAACTAGGAGCAAACATCGATATAAAAAACCGTTTATTAAGAACCAAACACGGACAAATCCCTATTAAATTTCAAAATAATAATATTCAAACTGAACAAAAATATACCATCGAACCCAGAACAGAAAAACAAATAAAAATTTTGGGAAATTTGAAAAACAACGTAAGAATTCTAAACCACATGTCATTCCAACCCGGAGTAAAAACACCCACCGCATTAGTAAAAATAAAAGACAGTTACGCCACTACAACGATTTTAAACTCAAATGACTATTCCATAGAACCATCATTAACAAATCCAATAGACATCGAAAAAGTATATTTTAAGTAGATGGAAATCGACGAAGAATATGAAAACGACTCAAACCCTACGAGACATGACAGAATGTTAAAAGAAAACTTAACTAACATCCGTTTTAATGAAAATATTAATATCGAAGAAGAGAGCAATAAAGGAATTATATTTTGAATACCGAGATATATTCCACTGTGAAGGAATACCTTTAACCTTTACTAACACCGTCAAACATAACATAGAATTAACAGATGACAAACCAATTTTTACCAAAGCATATAGACTACCTCAAGCAAGTCAAGAAGAAGCAGATAGACAAATAGCATATCTATTGAAGCAAGACATCATACAACATTCAAACTCGCCATGGAGTAGTCCGGTATTAATAGTACCGAAGAAATTAGATGCCTCAGACAAACGCAAGTACAGAATGGTTACAGACTACAGGAAACTTAACGAGAAAACGGTAGACGACAAATACCCGTTACCTAATATTACGGAAATCTTAGACAAACTAGGAAAGTGTCATACTTTTCAACGTTAGACCTCGCTTTAGGATATCACCAAGTACAGATGGATGAGAAGGACACAACCAAAACAACCTTTAGCACACCCCGAGGACATTACGAATACAAACGCATGCCGTTTGGATTAAAGAACGCACCCGCTACTTTTCAAAGAGTAATGAAAAATATTCTAAGAGGAATACACAATGAAAAATGCCTTGTGTATTTAGACGACATTATCGTATATTCAACATCACTGGCCGAACACATCGTAAGATTACGAGAAGTATTCGAGAGACTACGAAAAACACATTTCAAGGTTCAATTAGACAAAAGCGAATTTTTGCAAAAAGAAGTATCATTTTTAGGACACATAATAACTCCACAAGGAGTTATACCAAATCCCGATAAAACAAACGCAGTACTAAATTAATTACCCCGTACACAAAACTAATAAATAAATCAAAGGATTTTTTAGGACTCAGTGGATATTACCGAAAATTCATCAAAGGTTACGCACAGATAACCAAACCACTAACAAACTGTTTAAAAAGGGAAATAAAATTGAACACACCCCAGAATTTATTAAAGCCGTAGAGAATATTAAATGCATGCTGTATAAGAATATCCAGACTTTTCGAAACCATTTATATTAACAACCGAACGCATCGAACCTAGCATTAGGCGCAGTATTAAGCCAAGGAAAAATAGGTAGCGATAAACCAATCAGCTACGCATCCAGAACACTAAACGAAACGGAACAGCAGTACAGCACCATCGAGAAGGAACTATTAGCAATAATTTGGGCAATGAAATATTTTAGACCATACCTTTATAAAAGAAAATTTTATATATACACAGACTATACACCATTAGTATGGTTATGCAAACGCAAGGAACCAAATTCGAAATTACAGAGATGAAGAATTAGATTAGAGGAATATGATTATGAAATCATATATAAAAAGGGAATTTATAACAATAACGCAGTTGCACTAAGCAGAATGCAATTCAACGCAATAGAGACAGAGTCAATTATAGGCAACGTAGACGAAACAAATAAGGGAAGACCCCGAAGAAATAGACACTATTCACTCAACACAAAACGAAGAATCAAAACCGCAATTAAAATTTTTAATGAAGCTATAGACATAAAACCATATCAATTCATAATTAACGAAGTTCTAACCAACCCCAACCCAGTAAAATATACAAAAATAGACAATAAGAAAATATATCAAATTCAGATAACTAAAGACGATAACGAAGAGCAGATAATTAAAATTTTTAAATAATATATCCCAGAGAAAAAACGTTTTTACTTTTATTTCACCACCGAACATTTGTACAAGAGATTCTCAGACTTATATATCAGATTATTCAATAACTCGGGCCCCGAAATTATTAGACGTACAAGAAAATTAATAACTTTAGATGACCCTGACGAAATAAATGACGTGATTAGAAATCAACACGAAGGCAAAACCAACCATCGTGGAATCACCGAAACCCTAAAGCAACTAATAAGGAGACACTACTTTAAAGATATGAAAGAATTAACCACAGATTTCATTAACCAATGCGAATTATGCGACAACGCGAAATACGACGAAAAACCCCAAAAAATACCCTTAATGTTAACTAAAACACCCGGCAAACCTTTTCAAAAATTACATGCAGATACTCTAGCGGTAGAAGCACAAAACTTTTTTACAATAATTTTAGACGCACATTCACCAAAATAGGCCAAGCAATACCCATCACTTCAAAAAACAGCATCGAAACAATAACTTTAGATAATGGCAGCGAATTTAGAAATGAAACGATACAAAATACCCTAGAACTCCATAAAATAAAAATTCATTTAATAACCGTAAATCACCCAGAATCAAATGGATTAATTGAAAGATTACACCTAGCATTATTGGAACAGATCAGATTATTAAGATTCAATTATAAGAAAGAACACATCACTAATTTAATGTCATAAGCACTAATTGCTTACAACAACACAATCCACTCATCGACAAACTTTACATCCCTCGAATTAACATTAGGACATTCAGATTCCCGTAACCCATACGATATACATTACAACAAAGAAGTATACCAACAGTATGCTAAAGACCATAAAGAAAAACTAAAAATAACTTATGATAAGGTAAACTTGCCATAAATTAGTTCAATTAATAATTAATTTCAACTTAGAATATTTAGAACAGTTTTTGTAAATTAAAAATCAATTTGTAATTTCTGTATAAATAAAATATTGTTAGAAAAGTTTTGGAAGAAAACTTTTAAAAAGGCAGCTCCCAAGGCCCAAAAGCTAACTTGCGTTAATACCACATATTTTCAAATAAATAACAAATTCTACAAATAGAGCTTCGGAATGGCAATGGGAAGTCTACTATCGCCAATCTATAGAAATACATCCATGGAAGAATTCGGAAAAGATGTAATATTCACACAAAAATTAAAACCACTAATCTGGTGGAGATGCGTAGATGATGTCAGTGCTATTTGGCCTCATAATACAGAACTAATTAAAAACCTTGTAGATTCAATTAACAAAATAAAACCAACTAATAAATTTACATATGAATTAGAGCAACATGGAAAGCTTCCATTTTTAGATACTCTAGTTAAAAAAAACGATACAACAATTAATACATCATCAACATTAGATCTTCAGTCCTGGAACTGGTTACACGCGTACCATCATTGTTTCCTATTCAGAACGAACCTACACATTTCCTTGAAATTTGCACAGTTTGTATTTATAACTAACTGCGCGCACTAGTCCGATCTAGGTCGAACTCTACCTCTTTTTCACTATATCTGCTTGTAATATATCTCCAAAAATGCCTTATTACGTATTCTGCCTTTCTATTTCGCCTATTTTTTTTTGTTTTGCACAGATATTTTTATTCCCCTGCTATTTTTATAACCTATTTGTTATTAACTTTGTCTGTCCATGCTATCATCCTCATACATCTGAAACACAACATTCCAGAAGGATTATATCTCTTTCTGTCTGCTTTTTTTACTGCCCCTCTTTCATAGACGTACTGTGCTGTGCTCCACACACATGCCTTTAACAATTTTCTTTTTGGTTCTATGTTTGTTGTCTTTGAATATAGCCACTGTTGTTTCTTGTTAGATGTAGTTCGCTTCCCACCTATTGATTTCTATTCTGAGTTAGCCTACACATTTCCCTGAAACTCTCACAGCCTACATCTTTCACTATCTGTGTGCAATAGTCTAACCTAGGTCTATCTCTACTTCTCTTTTTCCTATCTCTGCTTCTAATATATTCTGCACTATTCCCTCATGTCTTAGTATGTGGCCTATCATCCTATCTCTTCTATATTTTACTGTTTCCACATATTTCTTTCTTTCCCTACCATTTCTAGTACCTCTTTGTTCATAACTTTATCTGGCCATGGTATCTTCATCATATGTCTGTAGCACCACCTTTCAAAGGCTTCTACCTTTTCTTGTTCGCTTCTCCTACTGTCCAGGCTTCACAGCCGTACAGTGCTGTGCTCCACACATATGTTTTAAGCAATCTTTTCCTGTTTCTATGTTTGTTGTCTTTGAACACAGTAGTTGATTTTACTTATTAAATGTAGTACGACCTTGTGCTAATCTTTGTTTTATATCTTTTGAGTTTTTCCCATCTTGCGTTATTTGGCTTCCTAGGTAACAGAAATCCTTAACCTCTTGTAAGTATCCGGTGCCTATTTATATTCTAGTTTTCGATTTATTTTCCCCTCCATTACATACTAGTACTTTAGTTTTATTTTTGTTGATTTTAATACCGTATCTCACTGTTAGAACAATTTCCATTTCGCTAAGAGCTGCGTCTAACTCTTCCTTGCTAGATGCTAATACCGCAATATTATCTGCAAATCTGAGCATATCAATCTTTTGTCCCTGCATAATAATTCCAAATATCTTCCTGCATTTGACAGTATTCAATGTCTCTTCTATCTACAAGTTAAAAATTAACGGGGATGAGACTTATTCCTGTATCAGCATTTTCCTAATATTAACTTTTCTACGTTCCTGCTCAATTCTATTACCACTGTTTGGTCTTTGTATAAGGTATGTACTAACCGTCTATCTCTAAAACTGATTCAAAACTTTTTGAGTGTTTTGAACACTTTTTTTCCATTTTACATTGTCGACTGGTTTATCCAGATCTTGTTACGTGCTAAATTTACAGAACGATGGAGGGGGGGGGGGGGGGATTGACACGAACAAACACGGTGAAACAACCTGAAAGGTAAGTCCAGCCGTGGCTCGCTAGCTACAGTCGCGACGGGGGAGGTTAGGGGGATACTGTGACGGTATCGTCGTAAATTAAGGTTGTGGGCACCACCCTTATTCTTAATTAGGTTTCGTCTTAAAAGGACGCGGATTCCTTGCCTGGATGGGGGGGTACGACTAAATAAGGGAGACTTGGCACCTTGCGGGCAAGAACCCGTATGACTAAATACTAGGACAATTTTATATAAGCACCCTGACCAAGCTGATATGTGTCACCTGGTTTCTGAAAATAATGTATAATTATCAGCTAATGTTAGCACTTCTATTTAGGTTATACAAACTTTTTTGAATTCTTGCTAACAATGATCGGTGATTCTTATACTTCTAATTTTAATTAACTCCAATTGTCTAGGTATCTTAAAATAATACCTTGTATCGTGACAATTACCTAGTATTAATTGCACCTTGAAATTATACGCCACTACAATAATAATGTTCTATATTAATTACGGCAAATCAGATATAACCAACAATATGTATTTACACAAAGTCGTTTTATAACTCGCCCTAAGGATCCTCCTACGATTATGTTTAAAGTAACTTACTAGATACGTAAATTAGAATAATTACTTTGATCAGTCATAAAATATACAAAGATGTAAGCAAAAATGTAAACAGTAAAAACTCATGAAGGATAACAATGACTTACAGTACTGATGTTTACTTTCACAGGAATTCAGCATACTTGGCAACCCTTCGCTGCATGTTGGACTGGACTCCAGGTACGGCACCATCAGCAAACGGTTTATTTGAGAAGTGAAACTCGAAGAATCCCACGGAATTATGAAACGTTCCTGATTGTACGGGAGTGAGAAACAATTGCTGTACGTATAGAAAATACATATACGTAAATGTACTTTGACAACACTGAACCGGTAACTTTATAATAGAAGCGGCATTTACCTCGCGGCCCCTTAAAGTAATAATTGTAGAAAACAAGCGAAAGAAATATTCGCACTAACCTTACTCAATCAATGTATTTCTAATAACTTATCGTTAATTTATGTAACGATGATTACTTATCCTACCGTATAACTACTATACAAGTTCGTTAGGTGAGGGTTTACTCTTAAAAATATCCATTCACTAATTACTACCGCCTGCGAATGCAAATAAATAATCCGCAACTTGATTGTAAATAGAACGTCGTAGTATGACCAATACTTTAATCCACCTGCTTTGAAAATCCTCCAAATACAGAAATAAGGAGCTACTTCGTTCGAGGAACCGATAATCGACTTCGACACGACCCGATAAATTACTTGCACGTGATTGTTGCACCTTCGCGTCTTGCGGCCTGCCAGACTATCTACGTGTTAACCCTCTACATATCTAAGACCAACTAACTTAAAAACTATAGGGATGAACCTCTGTACCCCGTTCCTCGCAATCGTAGGTGAGTGACGTCGATCCTTTAACACTGTAACTAAGAAAGATAGCTAATAGCCAAACATTCGAACGACATGCGGTTGCGGTATGATTTCTTAGAACTCCGGCCACCTGCCTTTACCTAGAATAAGATCAGAACGTGTTGAAACTCGAACTTAGATTTTTAGGAATTTACATTGTAACATTATTGTATTAAAATATGGAATTGTAAATATGAAAATATGTACGATGACTAAAATGTACTCGTAAACTAAACCGAAGGTTACAATCTACAAACTCTATGTACAAGCTTTCTCTTTTTTCTATTGTCCTCTCCATTACCACTCTCGGAGCTAAAATAGCCTTCCGTGTTGCCCTATTTCGCCTAAACACAAATAGATCTTCTGCTAGTATTTCTTCAGTCCGTTTCTCCATCCGTCTTTATACAATTTTAGTTAATAATTTTGAACCATTTGCTGTCAAACTTGTTCGAAAATTTTCACATCTATCCGCGTCTCTCTTTTTTGATGTAGTGACTACGATGTTATGTTTGAAATCTTTGGGTATCTCACCTGTCTCATACATATACCTTACAGGTTGGAATAGACGTTCTGTTACTGCTTGTCCGGCGGTTTTTAGAGTTTCTACTTGCACCTTATCTATACCCGGAGCCTTACCATTTTTCAGGCCCTTTAATGCTAATTCAAACTCATCTCTAAGTATAAGATATCCCAAGTCTTCCTTTTCAATGTGTGATTCCTGTTCTAGTGCTGCTAGTTCTCTACATTTTCTACGATGATGTCTCCTTCCGCACCCCTTATATTTTTGCTATACGGATTTATATTCCTAAAATTCATTCTAATTAGTTTGTATGCTTCTTCTGGCTTTCCCATTTCCATCTTAGTGTGTACCTCTTTGCACCTTTCATTAATCCATTGTTCTTTAGGTTTCCTACATGTGCAAATCACTTCCAATTTTATGGTTTTGCATCTCTGTTTCCTGCTTCGTCTGGTCTGCTTTCGTATTATCGTCTTTCTTCAATTACATTTAGTTTATCCTTTGTTATTTATGGTTTCTTATTTTCTTTTTGTGTATACCCCAGAATATCTCTGGCCGCCATATCTAAGCTGGATTTAATGTTATTACATTCTGTTTCTATTTCCTTAGTATCATAAATTTTCCTATGTCTTTCAGCAATTCATTTGATTTTTTTTTCAAATTCTTGGTGGATATCTATATTTTTGTGTTACTCAATGTCAAAGTGCCGTTTTCCCTTTCTTTCTTTACAAATATTTAAATTTAAGCGCGACCTTCATGATTACGATGTTGTGGTCAGTGTCTATATTTGTTTCTGGGTAACTTCTACAGTCTTTTACTTGATTCATAAACCGTTATCTAATTGGAATGTCATCTATTTGATATCTTCCTGTATCCCCTGGCATCTTCCACGTGTATCGTCTTCTAGTATGATGTTGAAATAATGTTTTTGTCGCAAAATTCTACCAACCGATTTTCCCTGTCGTTTCTCGTGCCTAAACTAAATAAACCTACTACCGCTCCCTTCCTACCCTCACCTACCCCTGCATTAAAATCCCCTGTAATTATTAAATTTTCATGTCCTTTTTTTCGTCGTAGTATGTTTTCGATATCTTTGTAGATTGCTTCTGTACCTCTCCTCACTATAGCTAGAGATGGGCATGTGATTACTGTATTTACCGGTTTAGATTCAAATCTAACCATGAGTACTCTGTCATTCTTCTGCACGTAGTTTTCCACACAATGCCCTACCTTTTTTTGCACAACTATTCCCACACCCGCATTTCTTTCCTGCGACTGTATGAATTACCCTAAAGTCTCCGCTCCAAAAATTTCCCGTTTCTGGCCACCGAACTTCGCTGCTCCCTACTATGTCTAATGTTAACCTATCCATTTCAGTTTTCAAGTTCTCTAGCTTACCTAGTTGCTCCATGCTTCTGACATTCACACTCCGACTCGCAAAATATTTCTGACTCTTTTTTTAAGCTTTCCGATCACATCCCTCGAAGTAATCCACTCCCGGAGATCTGAATGGAAGACTTCGAATCTTTCACCAAGTCTTATTTATTATAAAGCAAAAATATAAAAAACTTTTCAGGTGTTACAATTGTAGATATAATATTAATGCGCACACAAGGGTTATGTGGAAGAGTAGATCACATCGAATGATGTAAACTGAATTTCGTCCAAATAATGTGTTTTTTATGTGCATAAAAATTGTATTTTATGTTTCTTAGTATTATAGCGTTCAGATGTGATAAGAAGTACATTAAAGCTCAATTAAACTGACTCCTTTTAACAATTTCTTTTGATTTAACTAATCTTACAGTAATCCAGTAATATATGCTTTTGAAGGGTTGAACTTCAATACGTGGGTGACGTATATGCTTATCACAATATTCACACGTTCATAAAATTACGCTTTTGATATGCGGCTTCCATATAAGACAAGTATAATAAAACATTTACGGAAAACAGCTGTACAAAATTAAAATTCTTAGAAACCCTTGTTAGGGTACCGACAAATTGTATGCTTTGGTATATCTTTGAACAGCAGTTGGTATTTACAATTCTAGATATTTCTGTTCTATCTAAACATATGGTTGATTTGTAAGACCTTAGTAAAGTCATAAAATATTAATTGTCAACGTTATCAGCCGCTTATAGCGGTTTATATTACCACCTGGTTGCTAAATTCTATTTAAATATTATTAATACCCCATCCATAGAGATTATTCCTATTTATTTTCATATTACCGAGAAATTGCTATACATAATAGCTGCCGAATGCACACAAATGTACAACATAATAATTAAGCACTGTTCGATTCACAGTTTTGAAATGTATGACGTGCTTGGCTATGCTGATTGCAAATATTTTACGACTTGTTCCCTGCTCTCTATTGTACGCTTCCTACTGTCCAATCACAATGCAGGAATAGTTTGAATAGTCACATTCTATTTTTCATCAGAAAAGTTGGTTGAAGTTGAACAATTTTCATCCATTGCTAGGTTTACCTTGTAAAGCCAAGTTTATTGTGTAGGAGTATATAGGTTATGTTACAAGTATTAACAAAACAACCAGAATTCTTTATCTGTATTGCCTAGACTGATTGTTCCGTCCAACCCTGTATATATTAATTTAGTTTCGTATATTATTACTATAAAGTTTAAGTTCATTTGTTAATGGTAATATCTGCTCTTTTGTTTAAATTAATTTGATAAATACGGCTCTAAGGACCAAAGAAACAAAATTTAATGTTTGGTACATAAAAAGCTACTCAGAGGGAGAAAGCGGGTGTATCACCAAACAGATATTAAAAAATGCGGCCTTCAATATTCTTACCTAATGTCCAGTTAGAGCGGTGAAGATTCTTGGATTCAGAACACTTCTTACTGCACTCGTAAAATTAATTAAAGCGGCGAGGTAGTCCGATACGGGAACTGACCTCCGAAACAGAAACTTTTTGTTCAAGCGGTATAATGTGTTGCTGCAAATTGCTATACCATTTATTAATGCTGGAGGGTGTACGATTGGTGCTGGATTGATTCTTGGTAGTACAGAGAACTATGAAGTATTTCAAGACATGGAATCTCTGTATATTGGTTTAAAGGGAAACTTGGATATGTGTTTAGCTTCTAGATTATCCATACAAAAAAATGGCACTGCACACACCTCATTCAGGAAAAGGCTTAATTCTTAGTCACGACATGGATGTTTCAAAAAGTACAGATGGTGTCCACAGACAAACAAGTATAGACGTAAATGAAAATGATTAAAATGGAATATACGTGTCAACAATTCTTGGATCAAATAATGATCTTCAAAAATGCAACAACGATATTAAGGGATCAGCGTTGATATATATCCTGATTCGCCACTCGATTGTAGTTGATCTGTTGTATCAATTGAAACCGGTTCAAAGACCATCTTCACCGCTGCAATTGAACATCAGGTAAGAATATTGATGGCCGCATTTCTTAATATCTGTTTGGTGATACACCCGCTTTTCTCTCGCTCTGAGTAGCTTTCTATGTACTAAACACTGATAGTATGTTAGAATTGCACTCCAAAACATTTTCATGCCTCGCTACAATGGTTTAGAAAAAACGAATTCGCATTATTACTTCTGATTTATTTGATAGATGTATATGTTCAACGGATAGCAAAAAAACAGCTTATTTTGTATTTATCCGTTAACGGACTATCAGAAACATACTAAGGGAGATCATCGTAGTCGATCCTGAACTTTCCAGTTCCAACTTACTTATACATCATTAATCTGGAAGATCGTGGCTGCCTCGTTGCTATCTGGCGTTGCTGCATTATACCTTAGTTTCTTTGTTCGCAGATTGTCTGTGTGTTTCTCCCTGCCAGCCCTGTTGGCGGGTGAAATGTTAATTTGGTGGTTGTTATTCACGGTTCAGCCATCTAGTATACCTCTGGTGGTTTTCATACTTTTGTATGAATTTGCGCCAACGGGAGTGCAATGCTTTGAAGGTGTTGGATATTTGTGTGGTCTATCTTGTGTATGTTAGCAGCCAGCGGCTCATTTCTGACAAACCAGAGGACTCCGGTGATAGTTCTGATTGTATTATTTTGGTAGTCCTCTATTTTGGTTTTGAGGTGTAGTACCATGCTGCTGATGCGTAACTCAGAATTGGTCGTAAGTAGGTCTTGAGCCTGATGTCTCCTCTTATAGTTGAGAATTCCGTGGAAGTAGCCTTTCGCTTTTGGATCTTGTTCGTTGTCTCAGTAATGTGATTGTTGAAGGTTAGCCGTTTGTTTATGAATATTCCTAAGTATTTGATGGATGGATTCTATAGCAGTTGCTGATATTCCAGCGTCTGTTGGTCATTCCTCTCGAGCAAATTATGACTTACGTCATTTATCCGTTGAGTTTGATGTTTTTTAATTGGAACCAATCAAGCAGGGCGTCGAGTTGTCATTGCATCTTTGCGATTTCGTCCTGTTGTTCGAAACAATGTGCCGTCGGCATATAACGCGCATATGACTTCGGATAGACATGGTATATAATGAATGTATGGATTGAGCAATGCGGGGGAGAGGCATCCTCCCTGTTAAACTACGCCAGCAATAGCTATTTCTGTTAATAATGTGTTTTCTACCTTCACTTGTATTCTTCTGCTAGACAGATAGCTGCGCAATATGTCTATGTACGAATTCGGTAGCTTGTCGATGGTGAGGAGTTTAAACAGTACATTTGATTCTCTAATGCTCCACCCGAGGGTCTACATTGGCTAGGAAGCGAGTTTGTTTTAACCTGGAAAATTTTAAATTTTGCCGAACCTTTGGTGTTCCAAGCAAGGTAGGGATCTTTAATGTGCGTGACAACACTCAATACGGGACCTCTATGTTACCACTCATCTAAACGAGGGTGTATTTTTGAGAAACCTGTTCACCTAACATTTTTCAAGCGAACCGTGTCGGGATTCGAACGCTGTACCTTATACATAATCATACGCATACTAACTACGCCACGGAGCCGCCGGACGAGTTTAAACAACAGTCCGTTAAGCCATACTTTGTCGAAGGCATTTTCGACGACTATAGCAACGGATACGGTGGTTAATTCCTTGTTGGCGGCTCCGTGGCGTAGTTGGTATGTGTGTGACTACTACGCCCAAGGTCCCGGGTTCAAATCCCGAGACGGTCCGCTTGAAAAATGTTAGGTGAGCATTTTTCACAAAAATACACCCTCGTTTGAATGAGAGATAAAATAGAGGTCCCGTGTGTGAGTGTTGTCACGCACGTTAAAGATCCATACCTTGCTTGGAACAGCAAGGGTTCGGCAAAATTCCAAATTTTCCAGGTAAAAAAAAACTCGCTTTCTGGCCAATGCAGTACCTTTGGGTGGAGCATTGGAAAATCCCATGTAAGGTTAATCCCTTGTTGTAGCTGTGTGTAATTTTCGTTAGTTTCCTGATTGCTTGTAGAGCTGTCGAATGATGTTCATTGGAACCGTGCTGTTCTGTTCTGTCTTGCAGCAGTAGTTTGCGGTTTGTTACTAGTAGTCGTTCCTAAATTTTGCATATTGTGCTTAGTAATGAAACGAATCTGAAGTTATCGGCCTCCATTCTCTTCTTCACAGGGAGCATGACGACTGCGGGTGTCTTCCAAATATAGGAAAGTATTTGAGGCTGATCATGCCGTTGAAGATCTTGGCGATGAACACAATATTCTTTTTCGTAATATGTTTCAAAATATTCTGAGTGATTACGTCTTTTCCTGATCCTTATCCATTACTTTCCACATTGATTGACTATGTAATATTATTTTGAAATGTTTATAATCATATTTCATTTTAATAATTTTTAAAGTAAAATATCCCAACAATTGGTTTAGGTTATTTCCTTTAAAAAATATAATTTTTAGGTTACATGAATTTTTGATCTAAGGAAACATTACTTTCGTATCTTATATTGTTTATACTCAAAGGTTGATAATTCATTGTGGTGGTTTTTAAGGTTAAGAACGATGGTATAATAATTTTGTATTCTAAAGTAGTACAGCTTTATGATTCATTAGTTTTAATTAATAAGGTATAACACTGACGCTTGTGACATCATCGGCACGAAGAAAGTTCACACGCAAAATAATGTTGATTCATAATGAAAAGTCTCTTCCTCTAAGTCTAGTTATATGTGTCAGGTAAGATAATATTACATATTTGAGGTAGAGGAAAACAACTCAAGTAATTTCAATTTGCAGCCTTAATTCATTTCTCGGAATTTTGCCGAAGATAATCTTGAATTGTTTTATGGGAGGAAAGCTTTACCGTTAAGCACTTCATTACCATCCAAAGAGATAACATGTAACTTGAATAAGTTAGTTAACCTAGAAGAAAATGTGTCGAACTGATTACGGAAGTTAGTCATAGAAATTTGGATAATTCCCTATCTCGCCGCTTGCTTTCAATTTTAGGAACACATTGGTTTTCATTTAATCGACAGCTTCATGTTGGACAAAAAAAGAGTTGATTCGAATCAGCTAGTTTTTGGCGAAGTCCCAGTCTTAGTAGGATCTGGTCAAATCAAATTAACTCCAGGAGACAATGGCTTTTAGTTGTCTCCTATTTATTTATAGTCAAAAATTATTCAAGAGATATTTATGATTAAATTTCTGAAACTATAACCTATAGTAACTGTGTAAATGAATATACATTTTTTTGTTTAACTGTATGAAATGTATAAATGTTTCCACAGTACGTTTTTGTTATTAGGTTTAGAATAATAAAATAATGAAAAAAATAATTGTACCTAAACCTGACGATTATTGTAGATAACTACATGTGTTGGTTTTGCAATATTCTTAACAAATTTTGATCGTGCAAAAGGATATATTGGAAAACTATTAATCAATAACAACAATAATAATAATTATAACAACAAAGATAAATAGCTAAAAAGAAACGTTTCAAATTCACTTCCAACCATTGTCGAATGAAATATTTATGGGGAGTTGGATCTAAATTCATAGGTATAAAAAACCAACGCAACGTTTCAAATTAACTTCCAACTATTGTCGAATTAAATATTTGTGGAGAGTGGATCCAAATTCAGCACCTAATAATTATTAATAAAAGCTTAAAATTAATAATAATAATAATAATAATAATAAAAACAATATTTGGCAAATGTCTAAGTGTTGGGGATCTTGGTAGCCATCAGGTTGCTTAACCCCCTTCGCGAACCAATCACGTAAGACTAAGGTGGAACGGCTTCGCCACTGCGAAGTCGTCAAAGGACGGATGTTTCTCAGAAGAAACAGTATGGTTATCAACCTCAAGACAAGAACAGGAACGAGGAATAAAACCAACACTGCAAACCAAAACAGGACCCAAAGGTCAAGCCTCAAGTAAACAAAGGGACAACAAGGGTGAGCGAGAAGAAGAGAGGGACAGCGCTGGTAAAAGGGAACGATGTACTACTAACTATGGTAACCAAAACCGAAAAACCAAAGAAAAGAAATACTAACCAGACCTAAAGTCGACTAAGTCGTGGTTTCCGAAGAAAGAAAAACGGACTGGAAAGCACCTACCGCAGGAGCGGATGGACGAAACACAATCGGACTAGGGACCTACAGCAAAGAAGACCCGCAACAGGAAAAAGCAAAGGAATGTGGAACGAACGGAACGACAAAAAAGAAAAAAACCAAAAAGAATAACACCAAGCACCAAGTACAAAACCAAACAAAAAACTAAGAATCGTACAAAGAAAATAAAACATAATCTCAGTGTGTTGATGTATGAGTATGTGTGTGGGTGTATGAAGTGTGTGTAGGTTTATGTATGTGTTGGACCGCTGTAGTCGCCTCTTACAACATGCTCGTCGTACCATGGGACTATACTATTCCCGGACCCACACGGGTTAAGAAGAAGCAAGAAAACGAAAGAAAACCTAGCAAAACAAGGAAGTAAAACGAAATCGTAACGTCCAAAAATCAAGTCCGAAGGAGGGCAAAGTCGGCAAAAGAATCTGGGGCACGAGGACTAGATATTGGGCATAAGGCGTTTGCGCCGCCAGAAGGAGAAAGAAACCAGATCATGGACATTAGGACTTTGCCGACATACGTCTTCCGGTTCGGAAGGAGCACAGAATAATGTCTGCCTCTGTTGGGCAGTTTTTTGCAAAACAGGGACAGCAAGGGGTGTAGTAGTTGTAGCACGCGGTATACGAGGTGGCAAGGGTAGTTTAGAAAACTCAAAACGTGTCCTAGAAGGAAGTTGTTTGTTTTTAGAATTGGTGGTAAGAAAGTCAACGGCAGAAAAGGAAACATCATGGGTCATCAGAATATCAAAGGTAGAAAAAGAAAAAGAACTGGCTGTAAGAAAATCAACTTTACGAAAAGAAACACAAGCAGTTACGTTAAATAAAGGGACAGAAACAGATAAAATTTTAACGACGTTAGGTAAACGACTAGCCGTATCACAGTTAGGAAAGAAAACAGCATTGGCTGTAGGCGTATCCACCTTAGGAAAAGGAGCAGACTCCGATAACACTTCAACCATATTACATAAACAAACAGAATCAGGTAAAAGTTCCTCAACGTTACATGAACAACCAGTATCAAGCAGAACTTCGCCAATGTTAGATGAAGGAGTCGAATTATCAACATAAAAGAAAGGAGCACCAGACACAATTTCATCAACTTCACAAGAACAAACAGCATCACGAAGAGGAAAAAACTAACTCTAGAACAAAATATGCAGAGAGGGAAGGAAAGAAAAAGAAAAATCTTGGGCGCCAGCGTTTTCAATGGACTAGGATTATTGGTGAAAACACAAGTCCAATAATCTGAAATTAATCGACCGATGATATTGAGCGATTAGGAAAGAAAACAAAATCAAAATTCAAGAAGATCGAACCCACACAGTAAATAAAGAAAAGAAATAAATACAATTTCGAACGTAAGGGAAGAAAGCATAAGTAGTATCAGGCCAAGAAAAAGGATAATATAGTAACTTGGGCCGGAAACAAAAAAATTAGGCCAGAAGCAAAACAAAATTTGGGTCACAAATTAAGCGGAACCAAATCAGAACACAAATTACCGAAAACCAAAATCGAAGCAAAAAAATTAACTACAACAAACTCGGAGCCAATCATTAACTAAAACAAACTCGGAGCAGAAATTAAGCGAAACCAATTCGAAGTAACCGTTAACTATAACGAAATCGGGTCCAAAGTTACACGAAACAATATCCGAGCTTCACGCCAGGGCGTCAAAATTTATGCTACGTACCTAGACGTAGCCGAAAGAAACGTAAATACCAGGCTAACTACCAAACGCGGAGAGTGGAGATTCACCTAAATACCAAAAAAAAACCACATCGTCACGATTATCTATTAACCATAAGAATAAATAAAGGATTATGTACAAACAAATAAAAAGAAAATAAATTAAGCGTTACTATTTTACAGCAAACAATTATGTGATACGAACAATTTAGTACTTTAGATACGAAGTGCGCATCTCGTACTTTACACAAAATAAAACTAATCGGTAGAAAATAAACATGCTTTCGTTAAGCGTTCTTAAAATTGCACATACCTTTTGTAAAATAAACCAATCAGTAGAAAAGAATTAACGTGTGAGAGCTTTTATCAAACATTTTTTTAAAAATGGTACATCACACCTGTAGAGCGATAATATCGATCCGCAGCAACAAACAATAGTCCTATAGTGTTACATTTCTTATCACGTAACTACACTAAACGCTGATAAGGAATATGCCCTTGATATACACAAAAGGAAACAAGTTGTATACCTGTATGTGTCGGGATACTTAGCTTACACGCCATCGGGAGTGAATCAGCACCGCATTCGCCACGGTAGTCGGGATCTATTTACCCTGTTACCATAACGGCACTAGCGATCTACAGGCAACGGCAGTTGATCTGTGGCAAAGAACAGTTGGGTCTACATCAAAAAAAGCACCAATTTGGTCTCCAGCTAAGAGCTAAAAAGAGAATCTAATTAGAATGGGTAAGCGCGGGAAAACTCACCGATACACGCAAAATACCTTCTACTTGTCGAACAAAAAAACGTGCATCCTTGTAGAAAATATTTCAACGCACAAGCTGCAGAATTAAATTAAAAATTGGTTCAAATAACACGAGTTCAAACTGCAATCCTCGCGTTATCAAAGCGCGATTAGCAAACTGGAAAACACGCTATCAACTAATAGTAGGATTCATTTTGGCAAGTCTTTAGGTGGGAAACACAAGAGAAAGCAGTTATATGTTATCGGAATGTTTAACAAACTAACGGATACCTAAAACAAGATATTGACTATTTAATTTATCTAATAAATTTTCGTTATAGAATGAATAGATTTGAAAGAAATGTTTTGATTGCGAGGTAAAAACACAGGATGATGTTTTGAATAGAAACAGAAGCTAGGTGAAGAAAAAACGAATTAACACAAAAAGGACGTATTTGAATCTATCGTCGAAAATAAAAGTAACAATATTTAGAAAACAATAGGAGAGGAGCCGTGACTTATCAAACAAGGAAGAGCAACGACTATATTCGAAGGCAATAAACATATAAACAAGAAAAAAATTGTTGAAAGCATATCTGTGGAGCACAGCGCTGTACAGTTATGTAATGGGGAAGTAGAAGAAGTAGACAGGAATGTCATGCTTCAGATATATGACGATGATAGCATGGACAGACAAAGTTAAGAACAAAGAGGTTCTAGAAATAGTAGGGAAAGTAAGCTATCTGTGGAAAAAAATAGCAGAAATAGAAGAATAGAACCCGTTCTAAGGCATTTGGAATAGTGCGGGATATATTAGAAACAGAGATAGGAAAAATGAGATGTAGGAATAGACGTAAACCTAGATTAGACTATTGCACGCAGATATTGAAACACGTAGGTTGTGGGAATTTCAGGGAAATGTGTAGGCTAGCTCACAATAGGAAGCAATTGAGGTACGCATCTAACCAATTTCAGGACTGAAGACCTATTTCTGCTATTTTCTTTGTTTTCTCAGATATCTTACTTCCTCAACTATTTCTAGAACCTCGTTGTTCTTAACTTTGTCTGTCCACGCTATCTTCATCATACATCTGAAGCACCGCATTCCAAAGGCTTCTGCCTATTTCCTGTCTACTTCTCTTACTGTCCCTATTACATAGCCGTACAGCGATGTGTTCCACAGCTATGCTTTCAACAATTTATTCCTTGTTTATATCTTTATTGTTTTCGAATATAGCCGCTGCTCTTTCTTGTTTGATATTCAGTTGTACACGAAGGGGGTTAAGCTACTTGATGGCTACCAAGATCCCCCAACACTTAGACATTTGTCAAATATGGCTTTTATTATTATTATTATTATTAATTTTTAAGCCCTTATTAATAATTATTAGGCGCTGAATTTGGATCCAACCCACACGAATATTTCATTTGACAATTGTTGGAAGTTAATTTGAAACATTGCGTTGGTTTTTATGCCACTCGGCTGAAAAGAATTGATTTAAAAATGGGGCTTTTAAGTTTTTATATCAACACACGGCAAATTTATTACATAAACAATTTAAGCTTCAATTGTTTTGCATCCTAGTAAAATAAGAATTTCAGTAATTTATATAATAAAACTCATTTTTACTAAGTATAGAAGAATTTACACACACGGTTTAAAATTTATATTCGTTTCACGATTTTTCACATTCTGCACGGGATTTAATTACATAATAAGGATTTCTTTATATGTTTGGTAATGGCGTGAGTGCAATGAATGGCTTTGTATTCTGATGGCAAAGAAATATGCTTATATTTATACAGTGTAGAACAATTAAATATTTGGAAATTTTAACTTTTCCCCGTTTTCTTCTCTTTGGATGGTAATTTTTCATATAATTTGCGGTCCAATGACCTCCCATAACCTGTTTATCATATCAATATATAATTGATGCGTTAAAGAGGTCACCAGAGGTCATTAAAACCCAAATTCTATAAATAAAACCCACCAAAAGGCAGAAAACGGGTAAAAATTGAAATTTTCGAACATTTATTGTTCTACCCTGTAAAAATATAAGCGCACTTCTTTGCCATTAAAAGACAAAGCCCTTATTAACTATGTGATTAAATTTTCGTGTATTACATTTTATGATGAAATGTGAAAAGATCATAAAACGAATAAAATCTTTAAGCCATGTGTGTAAGTAAAGTCTTCTATACTTAATAAAAACTAGTTTTCGTTCTAAGAGATAAATACCAAGCCATTTAATACATCCCCGTAAAAACAATATCAATATTATTGCATTTGCAAAGAATAAAAAAAGCAATTGCGAGCTTTAATTAATTAATGCAAATCATTAAGATATAAATACAAAACCATTCATTTCATTACCATAAAGTTATATTGGCTTCATTCGCCATAAATGGTATAAAATAAAATAAACAGGTACGTATTTTTAACAAATTTTAATTTATACTTAGTTGTTATTGTGTCTTTATAGTTTTGCTAATGCGAATAAATTTCACGAAACGTTAGCATATAATTCAGTTTTTAATTTTTATACGTCAGTCCTCAGTAACCGTAATCAATTTTTATAAAAATGAATATGCAGGACTTTATATATATATATATATATATATATATATATATATATATATATACATATATTGCTATAATAAGAAGGTAATTTAAGGACATATTAAGCCATAAGGGTCGTAAGATACATGTAAATATTATTAACGTTTTGAAAACCAAACATCATTAGATGAGAGTAAATCGGCAATTTTACATAAAGTCAATAGCGAGCACACTGTATATAAATCAGAACTAATTTAATTCACAAAAGAGAAGCTCATTCTGCAATAACCAGATCATATTTAAGAAGAATAATAATGTGTACGTCGTATAATACGTTTTAAATTAAGTATAAAAGTTTAGAATTAAAAAAGAAACAAGCAAAAGTAATGTTATCAAGGAAACGAGTTTTATCAAAATAATTATGCAATCGGTAAAAGTAAACAACCTGGCATCCTAGCTATATAATAACATCATTCAAAATATTAACGCATAAATAAGTAAACGCCTTCAAATACGTCATTATAGAAATGTTAATACGTGACCGAAGACATTGTATTTTCATAAAATCCAACTTATTTGGAGTAATAAACAATAAATAACAGACGGTCCGTGATGTGATAAAATTTGAACTATAGCAAACACAAATAAGATGACGTGGCAAAATGTATATGCTACATAATATTGATTGCCTACGTGAGAAATAAAGTGTTTTACCAAGAGTCTGGACAGGAAATTTGGAGAAATACCGAGTCCTGCAGCGATAACTCAAGGTGCAACTCCTTAATCAACAAACACGCGAGGAAAACCAATAGAAAAAATAGGTAGGTGGAGTCTTTAAATAGTACGCCGACCTCTAAACATTCAGTATCTCTGCGACCAAGGCACTAACCACGTCAGTGAAACGTAAATTAATGCGCAAAGTGAACTTAGTAAAAATAAATAATTGAGTAAAATCAAAGTGCAAAGTCAAGTGCCAATTAATACAACCGAAGCGACCGTTTGCTTTTAAAAACGTGAGGTAAATTATTAATTAAATATAATTCTAATATTTGAAAATTTAGGGCTTCAAATAAACCTTTAAATAATGACGGATCAATTCCAAATAAACTTTTAAATAAGCTTCAAATAACGACGGATTAATTCCAAATTAAATTTCAAATAAATTTCAAGAAACTACAAATAAACTCCAAGTAATTATAAAGACTAAGAATTAAAATAGAACTAACCAAAAATCTGGGTAAAATCCGAATGGACAATTCAAATTTAAGTTGAGGAAACTACGCTAAGAATTAACTGGGAGAAGCTGTAACAGAGAATCAAATTGGAAACAATCCAGGGGTGCTGACCATCCACATACAGAGGCAGTTCCAGGACACAAGCAGGGAAAACACAGGTCAGAGATTTATAATCCTTTATTAGTATAGACTGAATTTTAAGATTTTTTATTTTATTTATATCGAAGTATTTGTAAGAGTCATCAAAAATCTTTTCATAATTTATAAAAATAGAAGGAGGATCATTTGAACGTTCAAAAGGGCTTCAAAGTAAATTATAGTGGTATTTTTGATGACTTTCAGGGAGTCTAGTTTTCGTGGAATCAGATAAATATTAATATTTTATTCAGCGGCTAATTTTTTAATATAAAATAAAATTAATATGTTATTAGAATACCAAAATATAAATATTCTCGATTATTATATGAATTTTGGATTGCTTCATTTACATTATTTTAACATATAGGAGCTAGAGAAAAGAGGGTTTAACAGTCTTTATTGACGTGTTATTGGGCACTCTGTGTTAATTAGATTGAGCTAGCCGAGGCAGATATAAAAAGAGGTATAGAATTTAGAGACGCAGAGTAGAAAGCCGAGTACGAACATAGCAATAAAGTTATGACACACCATTGTGGGGCGAGAATACCGGGAAAAGATAAATAGCATAGCAATATATATGTATATATATATATATATATATATATATATATATATATATTAGGTAATTAATTGCACAAGGTAAGTTGATATATACTACCGCATTATAGTTAATAAGATGAAATAATAACTTAGACTTTTATGCAAAGCCCAAATGATCATTTCAAGTCGAGCTAGTAATTGAAAGATGAAAAATACAAGGTCCCGGTGGCGTAATTGGAAACGCATGGTCCGCGAAAGACTAAGATACAGGTTCGAGTCCTGTCCGTGACCTTATATTTTCCATTTTTCAATTTATATGAGAATCTTCCACTTTCTAACACTTCTAAGGACTTTTATAGATGTTCCAGCTTAGTCATATTTCTATACCTTTGTTGGAGAGTACACATGGTTATATTGTTTCCTTTTATTATTTTCCTGTTTCTTTAAGCACACAAACATGTTGTATGTTTGTTATTAGTGTTACATTAAATTGAAATGAAAAGCCAATTATTCTTATCTACCATTTGATACAATTTATTATTAGCTATTTCTTTCTGTTATTATAAGAAGATTTTTTTTGTTATAGTTTTATTCCCAGATCGGAGGTTATAAATTTAAATCCCAAAATGGAACCGAATCATTCAGCACCATTGTAGCAAAGATTGTTGTCAATAAAGCCTTAGAAATTTCTAAAAAGGCTTACCTTAAAAAGCACTAATCTAATGCAAAGGCAATATTAATTATCAAGTTTGGCCAAATGTACTTGGTGTTTGTCAAACCGTTTGTTTCAGTTTCAGAAGAAGAAAAATGTCTATAATGCAAAACGTTTTTTATTAATACATGCAAATATAAATATAAATAGTCAACAATTATGTTAATGTAGGAGACAACATATTTCGTTATTAAAATTGCAGCATAAAAACCAACATCAATAGAAATTCAAGCAACAATAATTTTTGCACTAAGTTAAAATGGACGCGTACATGACCCAGATATGGTCGTAATTGTACAAATTTGACGGGACGGAGAAGCTGGATTAGATAGGCCGCTTTCACGAATGGGCGATAAAGTCGGGGTTTTTGGGCGATGAGTTGTGTTTCTTAATCTTCTGCGATATTGAGGTAAAGGTCTTCTTTGCGACCGTTGCTGGACTTGTTGCTGTTGTTGCTGAAGAATACTTAAAGCATCCGCTAGCTCATGCTCGCTTACAACTCTCCTTCGCGGCGGTGGAGGCAGCGCTGGTAATCTAAGACTATGTCTTTCAGATATCCCATTAATGGGACAGGACGGTACTGGAGCTATGTTACTCACTGCTTGTACAACAGGCTGTGTTAAATTATGATTATTCAATCCCGGAGACACTTGATTGTTTCGTGTTGATAAACTTTGATTGCGACGGCGATGTTGTCCTAAATTTCCTATTACTCTAAATAACACCCGTATTTTAGCACTGGACCAATGCCCGTGAGTTCTTGGCGAACCCGATGAATCGCTTTTTGTCCGCACTTTGTACTTGCACAAATTTATTAAACATCTAGGTTCTGAAGGACTTTGAGGATCATCGGGACTGTCTGGAACTGATTTACAGCAATTCCAACTGTGCTTAAGTTTGGTGCGTTGTGTTACTTGTTGCATAGTTGTCGATTCAGGTGCTATTGTATTATTACCCTTAAAAATACAAGAACGACAGTCTTCCGGACTTGTTGGAGGCGTTGGTGTCGGCTTTGCACAATCTGTGCAAGATTCCTCTAAAACAGCGCACGTAAACAAAGCCGCTATTTGATGTGAAGCTGAATTTTCACAATTTAAATTAACTGGACGGTGTTTCAAAGACGAGCAGGAAGTAGTTGGTGTGTTTTCAATAGACGGTTGTCTTTGTTGACGGATATATTCAAAAGTTGTTAGTCCCAGGAAAGAAATATAAATATGAAAAAAACACAAATGAAGCAGCAATCCCGCAGTAATTGCTGCTAGAATACCGAGAGTTGCTACAACAGTTAAAAATGCAACGTCGTTAGCTGGCGCTAAAAGTAAAGTTTGTTCCACAGCACTTTCGTTTGTTGGCGTTCTAGATAACCAGCTAGGATCAATATTATGTATTATAAGCTCGGCAAAGGCTAAAAATGCAACGAAAATCGCTGCAATCACAGCAGTAGATACGCACATAAGGAACGGTGCGTAATTTCTAGCACCTATGCAATGGTTAAGCCACTTGCAATGATGATCAAATAAAGCTACACACTTGTTGCACACGCTACAGTGTTTGGTACGTGGCCCAGATATCAAAATTTCACAAAGGTGACACAATCCGTTTTCTATGACGTGGGCGTATTTAGAACGATCCAGTTCAGGTACACAAGTAGGCGATATTTTGCGGAGAATAGGTTCAACAGGATCTAACAATGAGGCGCCTAAGTTCGCAGCAATATGAAACAGCAGTACAGTTGATAGTGAATAAAGAAACGTACACTGCAAATAGTAGGGCAATGGAGGTATTAGCAGCAGAAATGCACCTGCTGATAAGACAATTAAGGCGAGCCACCCTGAAACCTGCAGCGGATGCAGCGGCAGCTGGAAGCCGTGCTCGCGCCGCAGTCTTCGGGCCCCCTCATCGCCACTTAACATCGCTAACCCTAGTCATTGTTCCGAACAAAGAAGCCGTCACGTGAATACTGAAATTAAACTGCTTTCTTATCGATCTCTTTTACAGGCTTGCGCAACTTTCCAAATTGCTTGTAATATTGTGATCGACCACGACAACGGTTTCCAAGGTGAACTAAAATAGGATAACTTATAAATAGTATCTAATTATGAATTTAATTACTTTACTTAGTTGACAAATTAACGTGCGTTTAAATATTCTAAAAGCTAAAGAGCAAAAAAGCTTTGAATTAGGCATGTCTGTCATTTCATATTGGGTACGATCAATATTTATACGTATTTAATGTATGTGTCTAAAGTTCATCTGATTTCTATCTGTGTCTGTTTGCATGCTAGGCTTACTTGGTGTTAGGATTTTAACTCAAATACTGAACAAACATCAAAAAGTAATGTACGAAAGGGAGCGTTGACTTCGTCCAATGCCCTACACGCCCATCGATATAACGTACGGATTAATTGCTCTTCTATGTGTTTGCTTTTTAGTATTGCTTTATATTCTCTCATTTCGTGTGTTAACAGGAAAATTTTAGCATTTTTCTTATGAAATTGGTCATAAAACAAGCCATTTGATCATTTAAAAACGGTGTCTCCAAAGCTACAAAAGCTCATCCGTATATTCAATTTCAATCTACCCGTATGCGTAGGAGAAATTTTAACAACTCGGTGTGAAGTAAAAGTATTTTCTTAAATAGTAGCAGACATATAAGCAAGACCCGGTTCAGAATTTATTTCGTCTAGTAGGCGTTTATTATAATCCACGGGTAGGAATTCATTGTTTAATAAAGTAACAACACCTTTCCGACATCTGAGGGAACGCTGATGTGCGCGGAAGAGAAGTAAAGCCTTTCCGGTAAATAATTCTGGAGTAAAACGAAAAAGCTACCGATCAGAAAGATTATGCGAAACACTGAATTCCTTAATACGAATCAAGAATTCTGGTAGAAAACCTTTACCTGAAAAAGAGACATTCAGTTTAGTGAACGGATATCTTTTAGTAGGGGTCATAGTATTGACAGTAGTAGAGGTATCCAATTCTTCCTCGGAATCAGAAGAAAGATAAGGAACTTCTCCGGTAACAGTAGCAGTTACATTAAGATTTTGTGGGCTAGAAGGAGGCTGTTGAGTAAAATCCGCAAAAGTAACACGCTTGAATTTTCTAACAGTCGCCTTAACATCAGAACGAATGGTCTGTAAAGCGAATAATAATTTATTTTTCGTAAGGGCTTCCTCCTCAAAGCTAGCCAACATCAATTCACAATGTCGCCGAATGTATACCCATAAGGAACGTAAACGAGCAAACTCAGTAACATCCCCAGTAAAGTCGTCAGAAGACTGTCCAAGTTCAGTAAGTGCGCGTTTAAAAGCCTCATGATCGTTTGTAAACGTAATTGTGTAAGGGCTAGGAGTAAAAGACTGATTCCTTTCCACTTGAATCGCGCTGCGGACGGCTTTACGCAACCCCTTCACTTTAATGTCAAAGTCAGATCCTCGAGAAGATAACTCATATTGGAGCTTGGGTTTTAACAGCCTATTTACATCCAACCCCCACGTAACCATTGTGACAAAAAAAATACACACTATATATCAGAGTAATGCGAAATCTACTCTCAACCGGAAGTAACAAACGGATTAAATTTCAAAAAAAGAGTATTAAACGTAAGAGAACATTAAAGTCACTAAACTCAGAAATAGGGCGTCAGAGTTTTCAAAAGGTCTAGGATTATTGGCGAAAACACAAGTCCAATAATCTGAAATTATCCAACCAATAATATTGAGCGATCAAGAAAGAAACCACAACTAAAATTTAAAAGATCCAACTCACACAAGAAATAAAGAAAAGAAATAAATCAAAAATTAGGCCAGAAATTAAGCGAAACCAAATCAGAGCATACATTACCCAAGACAAAATCGGGACCCCACGCTAGGGCGTCAGAACTTTATGCTACGTTATGCAGCGTACGGGTCAGATGAAAAAAGAATGGATATTTAAAATGTGGACCCGCATGAATTACGATGACAAAACAGAACACAAGAAACGAAGAAATACCGGGCTAACTACCAATGCGGAGAGGGGAGGACTCCTAGCAACACAAAAAATACATTGTCATCGATTTTCTATTTATAGTAAACATTAATAAAAAAAAGAATTAAGTTTGCATCAACAAAAAAATAAATAAATAGTTGTATTATAAAGAACAAATTTTAGAAATTTACGTACGAAGTGCGCATTCAGTTTGACATTTAGTATTCATTAATATAAGAGAGAAAAGAAAAATTACTGCTTATGCTTGCTCATAATACCACAGCGTTAAAATAAAAAAAAATTATTTATGGTCGAACAAATTCTAATAATCAGGTAGTGAAGTACTATGGAGCACCAGCGACGCATGTGTTAAAGTAAAGAAAAAAATATTATTTCCGATCGAACAAATTCTAATAATCATGTAGTGAAATACTATGAAGCACCAGCGACGTACGACCTACAAAAATAGGAAGAAAAGAGGTGTTCCCGATATATGGGAACACTAATACAACATACCTCCAAGTGCCAGCTATTATCGTGTGCTCATTGCATCCACGGAGGTGAGTCAGCGAAGCGTCCGGATGCTGGGGTCCAGATGTAGCATCACCACGGTTGACAGATGTTGAGCGCTGCGACACTCCCTGCAACAGCGGAACACATACCAGCGCAGTTGGTTCTACATAAGAAGAATAATTGGCCTACGTACAACAATTTGGCCTCCAGCTAAGAGCTACAAAGAGAGTCTTACTAGTATTAATAACTCAGGATCACTTACCGATACACCCAAAATCTACACTTCTCATAAAGAAAAAACGTTAATCGCTCTTGGAGTAATAGAACGAATACTTTCGAAAAATACACGAGGACGAACTGCAGAATCAAATTGAAAATTGTTTTAAATAACAAGAATTCGAGCTTCAATCTTTTCGTTATCAATATACTAAAAAAGAGATTAGAAAACTCGACCCAAGCTTTATCAAGTAATACAATACACTATTTCAACGAGTCTTTCGGTCGTAGCAGTATAAGGATTAATTTTACGCTATAGTAATGTGTAGCCAGATAACGGATACTCAAACAAGATGCCAACTATAGAATTTATAGCGTAAACTCGTCGTTTTAAAGTAGATAGATTGAAATTGAAAATTATTCGCAAACGTATTTATTATAAACAGGTAAAATATATAAAATGTTATTGACGTATGAAACAGTAGAAACGGAATCGATGTGGTTTTTAATTCATCGCCCGTAAATGAACGTAACAAATCCCCCCCCCCAACAAAATTCGCAGTTCGGAATAGAAAAGCAGTACCAAAAGAAAAAAACCAAACAAAAAAAATCGCTTAATAACTAAAAGAAAATTCGTTTACGAAAACAAAAGAAACCAAAAAACAAGAATTACCCAAAAAAAAAGAACTCTCATCCGGCTCGAAGAACCAACGTACTGAACGAACCAAAAAAAAATTGAAGGGAAGAAGGGTAATAAACCATCAACGAGGACTAAGATGAAACGGCATCGACACTGCAGAGTCGTCAAAGGATGTATGTTTATCAGAAGAAACAGTGAAGTCTTCAACCTCAAGAGAAGAAATTGGTTTCTCGCGAAAAAATCAAAGTAAGAAAAGGAACGAGAAAAACCAACAGTACAAGCCAAAACAGGACCCAAGGGTCAAGTCTCAAGTATGCAAAGGAACAACAAGGGAGAACGAGAAGAAGAGAGGAAGAGAGCTGGTAAAAGAAACGATGTACTACAAACTGTGTTAACCGAAGAACCCAAGAAAAGAAATGCTAACTAGTCCTAAAGTCGACTAAGTGGTGGTTTCCGAATAAAAGAAAAACGGATTAGAAAGCACCTACAACAGGAGCGGATGAACGAAACACAATCGGTATAGGAACCGACAGCAAAGAATACCAGCAAGAGGATAGGGTAAGAAAAGTGGATCCAAAGTAACAGAGAAGTAAACTAATGTAAACAAAACCCATATTATAGAAACATCAAAACTGCAAGAAGGAGACAAACCCTGTTTCCAAAACCAAACAAAAAAACAATACAAAAAGAAAATCAAACCGAATCCCAGTGTAGTTATGTATGAGTATGTGTGTGCGTGTAGGCACGTGCGTGTGTGTTTATGTGTGTGTGTATGTGTGTGTTGATGTATGAGTATATGTGGGTGTTGTATGAAGTATGTGTGTAGGTGTATGAAGTGTATGTGTGTGTATGTATGTAGTGTGCGTGTATAACGCGCGCGTGTGTGTATGTGTTGGACCGCTGTAGTCGCTTCTTACTACAGCGGGGCTATTCTATTCCCGGACAATCTTTCAAAATACGTGTAAATAAATTACGCTCTCCATTTACAACGTCATAATAAGCAATATAATTCATTTAAAATTATACAAACAAAAATAAACTTGAAATTTCTTACCACACAGATATTCTCCAAGATGTTTAAAGTATTCGCGATACTGTAATCCTTTAAATTTAAATGGTAAAAGCAATCGTTATTAAGTCTTGCATAAATATGAGGTTTATGTTAGGGGGCAAAGTTACTGGTGCACCTGATTAAGCTAATGACTATTGTCCGCCGTGTGTTGGTGTTTCAATCAGTCTCCATGGTTAGAGTCTATAATTTGCAAACGATTGCATTAGGTTTAATTAATTAATCTAGTAGATTTAATTGCACTAGGTTTATTTAATTAATCTAGTAGATTTATGTAAATAGTTTTGCTAAACCCTCCTAATGAATTAATCTGTGCAAATACAGTACTTAATCGAGGTTACTAGAATATTAATGCAAATATTTGAGATTGAGACAAATAAGAATTTAATTTGCAAACGATTGCTTTAGGTTTAATTTGTTAATCTAGCAGATTTATGTAAATATCCAGCGGTCCTGCGGAAGGATGCCGGGGCCCAACGATTCAGATCAAGGTGCCGAGAGCACGATCCATGCCCCGGAAGATAAAAATGTTTAGTTGCAGAAAACTATTTTGCAATTTTAAGATGACAATGTTATTTAATACTGTTACCAGATGTGCGATTATTTTTCTGCATGTGTGGTGGTAATGGTGGTGGTGGTGGTGACGGTCCAGATCGGGGTACCGAGAGCAAGATCCATGCCTGGAGCTAAAAATATTTAGTTGATGAAAACTATTATGCAGATTTAAGATGACAATGTTATTTAATACTGTTACCAGATGTGCGAATATTTGCTAAATAAGGTTAGATGGCGCTGGCGGTAATGACATGTGACGTATGAAAAAATGATAACATCGTTAATGAGTTTTCCCATTAAAAACGATTAGTGTTAATGAGTTTTCCAATTAAAAGACGATTAGTGCTAATGGTTTTTAATGAGAAAACTCATTAATGAGAAAACTCATTAAAAACTATTAGTGCTAATGGTTTTTCTAATGAGAAAACTCATTAAAAAGCAATTAGTGGTGGTGGTGGATACAGCTCCGACTTTCTCTCTCTACTTGTATATATTTGGTATATCACAGGTTAAAACAAAAGTAAAAGCTCGGAAACGACATAGTATGTTAAATAATTCTGGTTGAACACAAAAGCCTTTAAACATTACGTCATTTAACGAAATCTTTGTGGAAGATTCATACTTGCATCAAAACGCGCAAATTTGTTGTGCAACAAACTTCTGTTAATACGCAATGGAGAGGAAGGAAATATCTATTTTTCTTAATTTTACTTCTGAAGGATAATGGAATATATCTAGCATGATCTGATGAAACATACCCATCTATAAAAGTCTTATACTGCTTAACAAATCAACATTCGTTTCAAAATGCCTTTCTGTACTTAAAATTTCTTTTTTGAGAACGAATAAGAATCGCCTGTTTTAAATGTTCTCTAGGATTTTTTAATGGTTAATTCACTTAAAACGAATCATCTAGTAATATTATAGTACTTTCAAGCAATATTTCTTCAGTCAACTGTTCATCCGGAGCAAGAATTTTAGTTTGGTTTGGACTTTTTCTATCTCAAAGCTTTGCATCACGTAATTGGGAAAGCAATTATTCACTGTGGGATTTTTGTGCTTAGCCATATGTGACATGGCACCTTAAGGAATTGTACTACCTACAATATAGCCTAAATTAGTTCCAATTAAGCTAAGGAAATTTCTTTGAAATCTTATTATTCCGTCTGTAACTAGACTATAATAGACGTCTGTTCCTAAAAGAAGATCAATTTCTGAAGAAATATGAAAAGTCGAGTCCGCTAGCTGGAAGTTTTGTGGAATGAAATTTTTTTCTCTATACACCAACAAATACGGAAAATCGTGTGAAATTCTTTAAAATACGAAACACATAATATTGAAGCTTACATTTGTCTTGAAATTATCTATTAATTTATCACTAAATAGAGTTAAAAATGTTGAGTGACTGAAAAGATTGAGAATTGGAGTACAAAAGGACTAAAAATACAACAATTAATTTGTCAGACAATTATAGAAATAACTCAAAATACAAACGTAAACAAGGAAGGTGCAAAATTTGACACTTAATTTTGATATAGTAGTACATTCAGTAGCGGCGGTAGACCAAACGTGGGTGTCGGCGACATCAGTTTCTCGAGGCCCCTAACATTTCTCAGAGCCCAAAACAAAACGTTTAATGACCTGAATTATACCAATACATACTAGGTATATATAAGTATTATGTTGCTAAGCTAATCAAACTGTGGCGGTTAATTAGAACTCAAGGAGCAAATTAACTGTACGTAGTAGAAGGTAAGATACATGAATGAACGTGAATAGACAATTTGAGTGTCTATAATATATAACACTTGGGTTCACATGTTATTTGTCAAAGAAGTACAACCAAACAATTTCTTTTAAAAATTATAAATTATGATTAAGGACTTACTTGGAAATAACGAGGTGAGGAAATATCCATTATCCATAGGCGGCTAATTGCACAAAAATGGTCTCTGATGAAATTCCAATTACACTCATGGTATTTAACATGCAAATTTCACTGCGACATTTTTATCCGTTGAGATTAATTGACACGAAACATTATAACTCGTAACGTTCAGAGCTCTAGTCTAGTGGATCATATTATTATCGAAGCATGTATAATTGTTATGTGGATAGTGAAGCTAACACTTCTGATGTGGCGTAAAGCTCGAAGTGATGAAGCACCTGACTCTTGTTCTAAGCGCAAATTTAACATTAAATAGTTTTTAGACGACCGAACACAAATAGACGAATTACACACTCAAACACAAATTACAATATACGAACTTTTCTGCTTTTAGTTTCACTGAATTTTTTCAATATTGTATCATAATTTAGACCAGCCGCTATTTTTGCTTGAATGGATAAAATTGGCAACGCAGATAGTCTCTCTTGGCCCATGGTACTTCGTTGGTAGGTCTTCATCATCATTTTGTTTTCGACCTTACCTAGGGTCGGTTTGACGCAGCTCTAACTTCTTTTCTATTCTGTGCTAATCTAAAAAGCTCTACATACCCTTCACAACCTAAATTTCTAATAATTTGACTAATATAGTTTGGTCTAGGTCTTCCTATATCATTCTATCTTTTTCCTATCCACCTGGCTCTACATAGATATTAACAACGTGATGGTTGTTAAAGAACTCTAACATGTTTACATGATTACCATTTATAAGGAAATGAAATATAACCTGGTTATCCGCTTCAAAAAAGGAAAAGTATTAAATTATATGTTATGGTAAGGCTTAAGCAACGAATCGCTGCCAAACATGCCAGACCGCTACCTAATTGTGAGTTATGTCATGGTGACGTTTATTAAATTGTATGTTATGGTAAGGCTTAAGCAACGAATCGCTACCAACATGCCAGACCGCTACCTAATTGTGAGTTATGTCATGGTGACGTTTATTAAATTATGTTATGGTAAGGCTTAAGCAACGAAACGCTACCAACATGCCAGGCCGATAACTAATTGTGAGTTATGTTCTGGTGACATTTAGTTAACTGATTTTTATTCTTCTTTTTGTTTTGTTTTCGAACTTACTTAAAGTCGGTTTGACGCAGCTCTAAATTTTTTTCTATTCTGAGCTAGTCTAAAAAGGTCTACATACCCTTCACAACCTAAATCTCTAATAATTTGACTAATATAGCTTTGTCTAGGCCTTCCTACTCTATTTTTATTTGGTAGTCTATAATCTAAGACTTTACTAAATAGCCTCTCATGTCTTAACTGGTGCCCTATCATTCTATCTCTCCTGACCTTCAATTGTTTCCACATACAGGGATCCTCACCTATCCTTCTATAAACTTCCTCGTTTGTTACTCTATCTGTCCAACTAATCTTTAACATTCTCCTATAACATCAACTTCTTTAATTGCCAAGTCTCACTACCATATAGTAGAACGCTCCATACGTACGACTTTAAGAAACTTTTTCTATTATCTAAACTAATACTATTAGCTATTAGTAAGTTTTTCTTTTTTAAAAACATTTTTCTAGCTTGAGCTATTCTAGCTACTATATCCCTTCTGCTACGTCCATCCTTTGTAATTATACTACCTAAATAGCAAAATTCATCTACCTCCTCTAACTCGGTATTACCTATTTTTAATTTTGGTTTAGAACTAGGCTGTAACTCACTTGTCATTATCTTTGTCTTTACTGAGTTAATTCTCATACTATACTTACTACCTAGTATCTCATCTAAAATATTTAAAAACTCTCCTAACCCTTTTCTAGACTCTGCTATAATGGCTATATCATCTGCAAAACGTAACATGTCTATTTTCTGTCCCTGTACACTAATACCTTTCTTTTTTCTCTCTCTAGCTAAGTTTAAAGTTTCCTCAATATAAACATTAAAAATCAAGGGAGACAGTATACAACCCTGTCTAACACCATTTCTAATCTTAGCTTCCTTTTCTATTTCATCAAATCTAATTAGTAGGTCTTAATTAATTTTAACTTTGAGAAGCTTTTCT
The DNA here is from genome assembly GCA_036346225.1 of Platerodrilus igneus. Classification (NCBI taxonomy): domain Eukaryota; kingdom Metazoa; phylum Arthropoda; class Insecta; order Coleoptera; family Lycidae; genus Platerodrilus; species Platerodrilus igneus. The sequence continues at coordinate 1,598,378 of JARFIW010000800.1, read as the reverse complement.
CAGCAGAAGCTGTAGTGACCGAACTGTAAGCATAATTCTGATTTTTATGTAAACATTTGGGTATACTTCTTGCAAATTATTTTCTAAAATGTACTGTATAAGTTGTTTGACATCTTTGATAGAGTCTATTAGTGACTTCGATTGTAAAAGCAGAAGTTCTTCACATAGTTCGAAAGGCTGAATGTCGCTGTTTTCGCCATCCCGAAATATTGCAGCTAAATCATAACAATGTTTTAGAAGGTCTTCTTTTGGTATACATTTTAAATAATTTATGTCAAAAATAAAGCCAAATTGTTCAAAATAATTATGGAGCGTTTGAATCGGCATTCGGTGTCGACTATGATAGCATCTAACATCTTATTAAAAAAGTCAACTTTGTACTGCATTTCAGCAGATTATATTGGTTCATCAATATTTTCATATGAGAACATTCTTTTCTTTTTGGCCAATCGTTTTCCTTTAAATTGAGACGAAATCTCATAACTACTTTTTACCACAAACAATCTGGCTGCAGAACGCTTTTTTCAAATCCTGTATGACGATATTCTTGAATCCAGTTACATAGTAAACGTAAAGTATCAACAGCGATCTTCAAGTTAACTTGAACCGATTGCCATAATTTACTTAAATTGTTCACGCGCAGTAAAATCTCGTACCAAACGTTTATTGCAACAATAAACTCAAAAGTTAACATTTCGGTGAGTACAGCTTCACAGTCACTTAGAGTTTCGGAATCTTCAGTTTCGTTTTTCAGGTCATTTACACAATCGACAACATCATCAAATTGCAACAATATCGCTTTAACTGCTTCTATTCTACTCTCCCATCTTGTTTCAGATAGGGATTTTAATGTTAATTTTAATTTGGTTTTAAGGAGACCCCAACGCTTGCTTGATCTCGTAAATAGAAGGTATATTTTATTGATAAAGCCGAAAAACGTCTTGGCAATTATAGAAGAATTACTTGCATGTATCAACAGTAAATTCCAACTGTGACATCCACAAGGCGTGAAAAACGCTCTTGGATTAATATTAAGGATTCTAGTTTTAACTCCTTTGTTAATGGCGACCATATTAGCGCCATTATGGTATCCCTGCCCTCGACAATTTTGGATATCTAAACCATTTCTTTCTAGTTCTTGTAATATTGAATTTGTTAAATATTCTCTTGTTGTCTCCGCGACGGCAATAAACCCAACAAAGTGCTCCTCTATCGCTCCAGTTGAAGAATTACAAAATCTTAATGTTATCAACATTTGTTCAACACGGCTGACATCCCTGTTGCAATCAAGCATAAACGCGTAGTATTTTTGTTTGACTCTTTGTATAATCTCATCAACAACTGATTTGGACATTAATGTGATTAATTCGTTTTGAATATCGTGACTCAAATAATGTTGATTAAGCTGTTTTTTATTAATGCGTTGCAGGTGTTCCCGTAGTGTCAGATCATATTTGGATAACAATTTAAATAGGTTTATAAAATTGCCACTTTTATCGCTATTATTTAAATTAAAATTAATAGATTCTTGATGAGCTTTAAATGGCAGATTATGTGAAGCTAAGTAGTTAATTATATCAATCAACCTTTCAAACAAGTTGTACCAATACTTTTGCGATTCTTTAACCAGTCTCTCGTTTTCTGCATCTATTGTTTTTCCGTGTTTAATTCCTTTATAAAATTCAATTAATTTAATCATGCACACCATGTGTCCATGACGTTGTTTATGTCTTTGCAATATTTGACTCAAATCTTTCCAGTCGCAACATCCTTCTTTTACCATCTGCGTTTGCAAATGGGAAAAAAGTTTACATGGAAAGCAATACACTTTATCTTCAGATATAGAGTAAATTAACCACCTGCGATGTTGGTTTTCCCCATTACTCAATTTTCGATTAAAGTGGAATTTAGAAAAATGTCTATTATTATCGTCTCTGGGATAACTTTCGTCAGACGTATCTAGGTTTTGGTGAGGACCGTTTTGAATTAAGTCATGACGCTGCGAGTCCGTTATTGAAAATACCCACTTTCCCGGATCAGAATCCATAAACAACGCTGTGAAATAGGCTGCTTGTTTTTGAATCATTGAGTCACGAATGTTGTCACAGTCTAACTTTTTACTGTTGCTGGGTTCAAAGACTTGAATAACTGTAGATTCTGCCAACTCTAGATCTGAAGTTGGTTCAGAAACTTGTACAAGACAGTCATCAGACTTTAATGTTATTGTATTACCGACCGGTCCTGATGAAAGTTTCTTAAGAAATTTCATCATACTGGAACTTATGGTTTGGTTAGACAGAGCCTTTTCAACTTTTTTTTTCTTTTTGACGCACCAGATTCCCATTTCCTACCTATATCTGTCTCTAGAAGGCCCTCCTGACATTATAATGACGATATCAAATATAAAAAGCAAACACGCTTATACCAGCGCAGATTAAATGCAAAAAGCTTTGAATATTATATATAACTGACTTAAAATAGGGGAAGTAACTTAATAATTAATTATACAAAAAATTAAACTAACACATGTAATTCACATCATACCCAATATAAAATGTGTGCATGTAATCCAAACAATATTAGCACAGAAGCTTTTAGTATTTATAATCAAAAATACCAACAATTATAGATTCTTTATCTTTATTTTAACTATGCGTTACTTTAGTCGTTGGTTATAACTTCATACTAAGAGTAATTTAACTACACACTTCACGTATAAACAACAACTGAACGTCCGTAACAATTTACGCATACAGTTTAAGACGGACAAAAGAGGGTGGTTTAGTTTTGCCTGTAATTGTATACAAAAAGAGGGGGTATCGGCCTAATACGTACCTGTACTTTAAACACTATACTATATTTGTATTAAACTTGTTTAAGTCATCTTGATTGCATTGTTAAATGTTAAACCTTAGACTATTATTACAAAGTACGTACTCAACTAAATAGAATTCTATTAGGAACTTCTGAGAAACATTTGGCTTACAATGACTGAGCTTGTCAACCTGAGAAGACATCAAACAATAACTAAGTAGCTTTTAGCCTGAACTTTATTCATTTTGGCCAAGAAATCATTTTGAAGATTCATTTTCTACAAAAGCTTCAATCGCAAAACCACGAGGTAGGGTTTATTTACAATTATATCACACAAAAATTACTAATAGTTATGGCATATAATAAATGTAAATTGAACATGTATTTTCAAATGCTCTTTGAAATGAAAGGCCTTTTAACAATGGACTTATCGTAACCACTGGGTGCATTGAATTCTTCTCCCTGCCGGGACAGGTAGTCGACAGGGTCTGTTAGTGTGATGCATTGCTTGCCTTTGCGATAAGAAATACTTGCTTTTAAATAAGGATTTAATCCTACATTTAAAACATTGCAGAATGCTGGCGTTCGTTCTACGATAATAAATATTTTTTTGGTCAACTAATCAACTTCTGCCATTTTTGCGAGGTCCTCTTGGGCGCGAGGCCATCGGCGGTCGCCGACGCGTAACGCCGCCACTGAGTACATTCGTCGATTTAAGCACAAACTTACGTTCATAAAGTTCTTTGTTTATATTTTTGAATGGAATTGAATTGCGAAACCTAAAATGAAACTAACCCATCATTTATTTATTTCTAATTCGTAATAAAACGATTGACATAGTAGACTTTTACAGCTTGCAGCTCCTTACAGTGTTTGTATTTATTCAATAAAATATCACCTTCCTAGTTTGTTATAAAATTGTTAAAGCAAAATATTTCTTAGTCTAATTATGACATCTAAATGCGCTGATTATCGATCAAAATTAAAGATTTTAGAACAAAACAAGGTATAATCGTGGCTGTAATGACAGAAATTTTACCGAACCGCACAATTTTAAAATATGAAGATTTAAGTTGGCTGTCTCATTCACCTGATTTTAACATCCTTAGACTTTTTGTTTTGGACTATGTATAGTCGAAAGAAGTGTAGCAATAAATCAAGAACTCCATAGAACCTCAAGTAAAATATTTAAGACGAAGTTTTAGCTGTCACACGAAAAATTATAAGTAGAGTTATGAAACATGTTTAAGAAGAGTAGGGTCTCTAACCTCTGACCTTTTAAAAAAGTCACTTGCTTGATGCCATTTTCAAAACTAAACGGGAAATATCTTATTAAACTAGCATTTGTTGCTTATATTTTTATTTCAATTAAAGTTAAAGTTATTAAAAAGTTAGTGGGTTAGAACTATGCGATGCTCATACATCAGGACAAGAAAAGAAAATGAAAATAAATAATAAAAATAATAATAATAACAATAAAGATAAGAGTAATAATATTAAGTAGGCAAGTTAAAGTGTAAAGAGTGTGTAAAGTTACTTCTGAACTAGCAGACTCACCAGCACATTTAAGCCAATTCGTTTGTTAGGAAAATCTAAGACAATCTTGGATTATTTTTATTCACTTTGAAACTTTGTACGTATACTTCTTTAACCTTTATACAGAGTGATTCAGCTGTATTAAAATTTTGTATTTATTTAGAATACGAAAATAAATACACTTCAAGGTGAAGTATAAACTCCATGTACAGGCCAACAGCTTTGTTAAATATCCTAGATATGTTGTTTACACTCGCTCCTAATTCGCCACGGTTATATACTTTGCAAATATTGGCTTACAATTTAAGGAATCGATTATTCATAAGGATGAACCATTAAACAGATAATACCGTCATTAACAAGTAATACCCCCTTATACTAATAATTAACTGAAATTATTTAACTATTAATAACACAAATAAAGGTACGCGAACAGGCACGTTCTGTTGTCACTTGCATTCTGGGGGATCCGAATATTTAATAATGTTGCTGTACCTGCTTGACCCCGCATTCAAACAAACTATCGGACGACCGGAAATACCAGAATGACGTATTTGCCAGGAAGTATAAATATTACCCTAACTAAACCTACTAAATATAAAGATTAAATTATATTTACATAGGCAGCGCGTTACATCACCTTCTTCTTGAATTTAAAAAAGTACTTTTGATTCAATACAATTATAAAAACGTAACGAAAATTTTTAAGACGTTAACAAACCTCATAGAAATAAGACATTTACTCATCCTATTCTAACTTACAGAGCGTGAACTGGCGGCACATATTTCTTTAAATTATATACATTATGTGTTCCTAAACTAATGTTTCTTTCATCCAAGCACACTTCATACGCAATGTGTTCTTTATTATTAACAAATAGTACAGGCACCTTTTAATAATAAGAAGAACTTTTTAATTTCACTATTCTCCGATACATATTGATGATGGGTACACACCCAAACCTTTTCACCCACATCAAATGGAGTTTTGAATTTATGTTTAATATTATGGCGAAAGTGTCTCTTTTCAGCTTTTGATATCAGTCGTTTATAAGCCAGGAGTAGCATTTCCTCATCACTAGCATCGCATTTTTTAAATTCAGTAAATATTGTGAATTTGGAAAGCTTATACACTCTTTCTCTTTTAAAATGTAACATTTTTGGAGTGTAGCCAATACTTCCATGATACACTCTGTTAAGTGGCTCTTCAATCCCTTTCACATAGTTAACCCACTTTGTATGACGGTGAAAACAAAAAGACCTTAGCAATCGAACAATTTCATTGCTAACCCTCTCACTCAAATTTCCCTGTGGATAATACAATGAGGTTTGCATCAATCGTATTCTTATTTCTGATAAAAAATGTTGCCATAATATACTTAAAAATTGGCGGACATAATCAAACAATACTACAACTGATAACCACACTTCTTTAGATTAAACACCACAGTCTTGGCAATATTCGTTATTAAAGGGAATAAAGTCGGTAGTTTACTAGATGCGTCAACATATACCAATATATACAAACAACCGGACCTCGATCTTGCAGACACCTCAAAAGATTCACTCACTGCACTTGATTAATCCCAGTGGGGATTATACTACCCATTTCTCCCAGCAAACGTAACGATATTCTTGCCTTCTGGCACTGACCGCTCCATCAATAATTTTCCCAAATCTACGTCACAGTTTTGGAAAATAATAAAAATCCTGAAACGTCTGAAAACACTTTTCTGTCGAACCGAGGAAATCACGTCCTCAACTTTATCTTTTGACATCCTTTATCCTTGAATTGTGATTGTTTTATATTTTTTAAATTTTCCAGCACGGAACGACACAACAATGAACATTTCATTACATCAACTACAGCCTCGATACTTTCTGGGATTCCCACGTCTTGCTTGTCTTATCAACCTGGATATCTTGACAAAACGTCAGTAACATTGTTCTTCGTCCTTGTACAATATTCGAAACTTAAATCATATTCTTGGATAAATAACATCCACCGAATGAATTTCACATTAAGCAACCGACTTCATAAACGCAATTGACTTGTGGTCACCGACAGCAGTAACCTATCTTCCTAACATAGACATTTTCCACTTATGCAACGCAAAAACAACAGCTAAAGTTTCATTCCCCGTAACTGAATATCTCAGAACTACTTGAAAAATCAATGATTATTTCCTAATCTGGCATCCAGCGCACCCCAGAATTATATCTCTTACTAACCCCGAATTTACCAAAAATTAGTAATTAACTACATGCTCCCATATTTTTATCGTTAAGCAAATCGGTTCCTTAACATTTACACTTTTACTTCCCCATACTCTGGTTAATTGAGTATTTCTGCATGGTACCCTAGATACCATAGAGCCATCCTACACCAACCATTCTAGAAACCTATCCGAAATCTTCGTTATCTCAGACCCAGAATCTGCCAATGTCCTTGTCCCAAGAATACCATTCACTACAATATCTATCGTCGGAATTAATGCAATAGGTTTCAGGTTCAGCCCTGGTCCCTCTTCCTCAATAACTTAGCGAAAATCTGAATTAAAAATAACCATAACAGTTCTTTGAGTAGAGTCCGAGGTAGAGTCATTCTCTGCCCGTTTATTTTCAAATCGTCCCTGCTTGGCACAATTTTGCCTACGCCAATTCGTTCTATTTTGACTGCTATTTAACCGGCATTACTAACATTGCTCGTACGAAAATTATTACTTCGATTACCGTATATATTACTCGAGCGAGCAACTTGACAACTGCTGTTTGGAAGTATCTTACATGAGGCACCAATTTTCTATAAATGAGTTTCCACTTCTTCGATAGTAACCAGAATCGAACTTAAAATACTTCTTTCTATCTTTATATCGAAATGGTTCAATACCCAGTTAATAAGCTCTCTTTCTGACAACGGTTTGAGTTAAATATTTAGCTTGTTTAATCATTTTAGGAAAGTAATCCGCACAGGACCTGGTTTCGTAAAATCCATATTTAACAAGAAAAATCGCGTCTCTTTCTTGTTCTATACTCCAGTAACGTGTGAGAAATTGTGATTTAAAATTTTCAAGAAACGAAAATCCTTTTTTATTTCAGCCTAATTTTGAGCCGAAACCCTAATATAATTGTGTCACCCGCCTCGGTGGCGTAATTGGAAAACGCATGATCGCCAAAACCTAAAATATAGGTTCGAATCCTGTCCTGGGCCTTATATACTTCACCTTTCAATTACCAGCTCGATTTAAAATGATTTTTAAATTCAATAAGAGAAAGCTTTGTCGCGTCTTTTATTTAATTAAGTTATTACGTTTAAAGTTTGTAGTTATAGCTTCTATAAATAAGAAGTGAAAGATTCCAAATGTATTGCCTGTATTCCTGAAAAGCACGCATTTTCTCAAACCTTGAACAAAGTGGCGTTTTACATTTAGCCGGTGGGAAGCGCTGTATGGAGGGGACATTAACAAGCTCGTGAGAACAGCGCATTTTAAAACAAAAGACTTGATTACCGTCTATCGAACAGCATCGAGATATCGAATGCGGATGTGCATTAATTCAAGGGGAAGTGTTTTTTTCGCATCTTTTACCTGTCGCATTATCTAAATAACTATCTTGTGTGTCTTAAAAGTGAAGAATCAACACACTTCGTTGACAGCATCTGTTTAAACATAGAAGAAAGTAATTCCACGCCCTCGGATCCACCTAAAGACAAGTAAGTAAGCCTTTGGCTTATTTCTACAGTGTTAGCTATACCCGTTTAACGGCAGTAATTGCTACCAAACTTGGGGTGTAATAAATTACGCCTGGCGTTATCGCAATAATTGACGCCAAGCGAGAAAGAAAAGTGGGTTATGATTGTAGTAACCACTCGATTGTAAAAAATTAAGATATGATTATAAATAAGTTGTCGTAAGAACCGAAAAAATGTACCGTCGGAATATTTTATTCCTAAATGAATGTGAGTTGATGTAATCCAATTCTATTTTAATGGTTAGCTAGTAACATTGATGAGAGGAATAACTATCATTTTTACTTCAAGTTGTACTAATTAAAATAAATTAGAAATTATAATACTGCAAATAAATATGCAAAAAAGGCAGTAAAAACAAGGCTCTACATTTGATGTTTCAAGGCTCCACCCGAAGGTACTACATTGGCCAAGAAATGGGGCATTTTTACCTAGAAATTTTGAATTTTGCCGAACTCCTGCTATTTCAAGCAAGGTAGGAACCTTAAACGTGCGTAACAACACACACACACACACACACACACACACACACGACCTATATTTTACCTCTCGTCCGAACAAAGGCGTATTTTTGTGAAAAATTCTCGCTTTACATTTTTCAAGCGGCCCGTGTCGGGAATCGAACTCGGAACCTTGGAAATAAAAACAAGGCCACCTTATTTCATAAATGAAAATAATTTGGACGCCATATTACATTAAAGTTAATACAGATAGCAAGTTTCTCTTAGGCAAAACGGTGACTTCATAAAAAATAAATACAATAACAATTTATCGAAAATAACAGTAAATATGGTCAATGTACTCCATCAAATGATGCTGAAAGTATTCTAGATATGGCAATAAAATTAATGGCGCTATCGTTCTAGTAAATTTCCACTGCAATACGCATTATAAATTTTAACAAGCTTGGGCAATAGTTATGCAAACAAGTTGCATTAAGGTTGACTAGTGCAACTATAAATTACTACTATGTTATATCCTTTATTTAGAATATAAAATATTCCTTAAAGGTTTCTAACTGAATAAATTTATTATTTCCTAAATTTTTATCGCCTAAACGAATAGTACGTATAGAGCAATGAACCGTCGGGTTCTTTCAATACATTATAAACAAAGTATTTACAGCACAAAACACGACTATCAAACTAATTTAATCACTAAACAAACTTTAAATAAGTAATTTAGATATCGATTTAGAAATGTTTATCTTTGTTAATGTTTATACCATTTTGGTACCTTATTTTATACAGGATTATTAAATTTGGATGGTCACAATTGTGATTTCAAAAACGGTAAAAGATAGTGTTAGTTAAATTGGGACAAAGTTCGAGGAGTTTGATGCTTGTCTATAATCACAAAAGAAATTTTCGTAACCGTATTTTTAGTTATGGTAAAAAGTAAAAAAAGAGGCTTTCCGTTTTCTTGACTATAACTTTTTGTTTTTATAAATTTTTTAAATATATAAAAACTTTCAAAATGAAAAAGGATGAAATTCATGATTTTATATCATAGAAACACCCTCAAGATACAAAGATAAATGAATTGTTGCAAAAAAATAATTGGATGTTATTCGAAAGAAACATATTAGGTGTGGACAGAAGTAGAAAGTTTTCTAATTAGATAAAAAAAAGTACAAAATATAATTCTACTATCGGCTCGCAGTTGAATGATATACCAATTGCTGCTAATAGAACTCCAATATAATTACCACAATTTGAATGTACGAGTTACATATTCCCCATATTAAAATGTATATAAAATTAAACACATTTATTATGTCTTAGTAATAGCATGCTACATTGTATTAAATGAAGGTTATAATTAAAGGTTAATCAAAGTTCACATCAGACATGAGAATTGAAGCAACTACTTTGTATTCCAAACGCAACCTGATACTGCAGGTGCAGACACAATGAACTGCAATAAAGCAGTCTTAATTAAAATTACTTGGAATAAGACATTGTATATTTATCAAGAAGTAGCTAACGGTGAGATCTGCTCTTTCCCACAAGATAATGTAAGAGCAGGGATTCCATAAATACTGTGAGGAGCCCCTGATTGTCAGTCAGTCTTCGAACTTCATAACTTTAACATTGTTGGTGGTTCAAGCTACTCACCGTAATTTTTAATTATTAATTTCTGATACATCAACTTCAAGTATTTTTAGCAATTTCAATTACTTAATGTTTAATGAATATAAACGTCTAAGTTGTAACAAAAATAAGTTATTGTTTGTAATTATACAATTAAAAATAAATTTGATAGAAATGTTTTTGACGACAAAACTTTTTAAAATGAAGCTCCCAAGCGCACCAAAATCAATCACTCTCCCAAATAAGTAGAGAATCGAAAAACTCGTCCGCTACTTCAACTCTATACGTAGCTGCTGTTAACGGTAACACTAAGCAAAGACTAATTAAATGGACAAAAAGTCTTATTAGTAATATAATTAGATCCTGTTACTACGTCAATCGGTATGAGGATTTGCCTCTACCAGGTTGGAGAAAACAATTTGATGCCGATTTCTGTCGTCGTCACCCAGAACTAAAAATAACGGAGAAAAATGGTATTTTTAAAAAAATTTCTTACAGACGCAGGGAAATAGGTGATACTCTTTCGTTTCGACAAGTTATTTGCAGTCCGCAATAAGAAATTGTGTAGAACAATATATAAAATAAGATGTATCTGTAAACAAACTTATTGACAAATACAATTCGAACTAACAGTTGTATAGCCAATAACAAAACAGTAGCTTTATTACTTCACAGGGAATGAATACATATATATATATATATATACAGGGTGTCCCAACGCATACGAAACGCTCGATTACTGCTTAATGGTAACGTTTAGCGAAAAAACTTTCAAATAAATGTTATGTATATTCAAAATGGCTACAACGTAAAATTAATTAGTGTTATACAGGGTGTTCAATAAAAAGTTATATACCAAAGTTATGTTTTTTAAATGGAACACCCAGTATTTTATTACAAATTCTGATTTCTCGTATCAAACTAAGGTAACTTTTATCAGGATTACCTATACCTAAATCTCATAGTTGTTGAGATATTCAACTTTTTCAAAATCGCATGATTCATTAAAAATTTTGTAACACCATGATTTAGATGATGCTGAACATTTAACTTTGTAGGGAATAGTATAAACTTGTAGTTAATGGAAACATAACACTAGTTATGAAAATAATATACAGGGTGTTCATTGCATTGTTCTCCGTTAATTAAACAATTAATGCCATTAAGTCGCTTATTTCAAATGGAACACCCTGTATATTTTCAAGTAGTAAAATGCAGAATTAAATTCTCTATTCAATAATATAAGGTTACCCTATATTCATATTCAACCGTTTCCGAGTTATTAGCGAATAATTAAAAATGTTGGTAAATAATTCTAAAGTTGGGTATAATTTACTTTGATCACAGGCGGCGGCGCGTTGCCTACCAAATAATATTAACTATTTGACTTCGTTGCAACAGCAACCATGTTTAAGTTTTGTTTTTGTTGTTTATCAGTTTTGTATCTGTGTTGTTGTGAGGTGAACATTTGTAAAATGAAAACCTATAGTCTTAACGCAAGGATTGATATGATGTTGGTAGTTGGCGAAGCTGAAGAAAATTGTCTATTAGCTACAAGAATTTACGCTCAAAAATTTCCTAGTCGAATGCATCCTAATAGAGCTGTGTTTGAAAGATTATTGCAACGCTTTAGAAGTACTGGTAATGTTGAATGTGAAAAAACTCAAAAAAATCATTGTTATGGAATGTTGCTTTATCACTGAACAAAACAAAATTCAAAAAATTATCATCTTCTCCGATTTGATCCATTACCCATAATCCAAAATTTATTCTGCTTTGAAAATCCCCATTCTTAAGCTCTTGGTGAAGCTAAATTTTATATGGGTGAAATTTGTTGGCTTTTAGTATTTTTGAAACACTAGGTTTACTCAATCCGATTGTTTGACTGGTTTTACGCAAATTAGTATTACGATTTTCTACTACAAATTCCAATACCAATAATTGATTTCCTTCACTATTAGTAACATGCTTTACTTGTTGAGTTTTTTAATATTCAACATTACCAGTACTTCTAGAGCGTTGCAATAATCTTTCATCATATCAATCCTTTCGTTAAGACCGTAAGTTTTCATTTTACAAATGTTCACCTCACAACAACACAGATACAAAACTGATAAACAACAAAAACAAAACTTAAACATGGTTGCTGTTGCAACGAAGTCAAATAGTTAATATTATTTGGTAGGCAACGCGAGTTATAGGAACCCCCATCTATTATATATATAAAACTAATATCTGTATTAGGAAATATTAGGAAACATTAGTAAATGTTAGGACAGTGCAACAATGTCGTTGCAACATTTTATTACATTATATTATGATGATTTCAGTTCCCACGAGTAGAAACGCTACAAAGTAGCACAAGGATAAGTGACACTGCAAAAGTCAGGTCACAGACGGTCGACGGATGTCACGTACCGAGATTACGCAGAATAAGCCTGCAACATTGTATTTATGAATAGCTTTTAAGATAGCAACTAAGTATTACAAAGTGTAAGCGGACATTACGTCCGCAGGTTCCCACAGTATTGTGAGGGGGAGAAAGTTATATAAGGACCAGGAGCTCCACTCCTAGTCAGTTCATCAGACGTGCAGCTTTAACCTTGCAGTTCACTGATAACTCACTGTACAAATTAATTAATAACTTCGACTTAGAATAAATTAATTCAAATTGTAAATGTTCAAATCTGTTTAAACAAATAAATGTGTTAAGGACCAAAGAAGTCTTTTTAAAAAGGACCGCTCGAAGCCACGAACCTTAACTGGCGCAGCCGTAACGGATGTCAAAAGGGCACTAGCGAATCCAACTTCGAGGAACTGGTGGTCGGGGAATTTCAATTCCGATTTTGGCAGAACAAAACCAAAAACTGGAGAAGAAACACGCATCGTTCAAATCCAGCAGTTGAAGGAGAAACAAGCATAGTTCAAATTCAACAAAAGAAAAATTGGAGGCGATACAAGAATAGATCAAATCCAAGAAGCCCAAAAGAAAAAACAGAAACAAAGAAAACAAATCAATGAGAGCAACCAAGCAAATAGTGTAAGTTCATTTTCCTAAACCAATTAAAATTTATTTTATTATTAACAAAGACAATTGATATTTGCTAGTTTATGAATTATGATTTATTTATGTATATGTTGACTATTGTTACAAATATTTTATGCCATTTTTGAAAATAATCGACTTAGCAATTGCTAGAGATTATCTTCAAGCCTTTATTGAAATTTTATTATTATTTTACTTGTATATATGAAAAATTTATGAAAACTTGAGACAACAAAAAATTCTGAGACTAAGAACTGAGAAAAATTATTCTGAAACAAAAACTAGAGACAATTATTAAAAAGTCGCAAAGCGCAAGAGACTAGATCACGTTTTAACTAACGTAAGAAAAATTCTTAGAAACAAAATCCAACCTCTTAAGATTGCTGAATTAAATCTTAACTGGCGCGAAAAAAATTTTTAAAACCTCTAACTCGACAACTTTAACTGACACAAAAATTTTTAGAATTTTTGAATCGAAACTTAACTAACGCAAGAAATTTTTTAGAATTTCTAACTCAATCTTAACTGGCGTAACAAATTTTAGAATTTCTAATTCTACAATCTCAACTAACACAAGAAATAAAAACTCCCAATCCCCCAATAAAAGAATTAACTGACGCACAAAATAATTCAAATACACCAAGAATAAAAACGCGAAAGCAACACCACGATTCAAACGCAAATACCATCCATAAATAGACAAATCGCATTCTATTATTAAAAAACCACATCTTAATACGAGAATTAACAAAGCGCGAATTCAAATTGAACGTAATATCTCATCATACTTCATCAAAGTGAATAGAAACTAACCTTGAATAAACACGCATAAAAATCTAATAATAAATCACAGTACAAAAGATATTTAAATACATCGCGAAACCTTTCAGCATTGTTAAATTAAAAACAGCATAAAATTACGAACAGAAACTTTATTTAAGTATCAATCTAAAACTACTCAGAACGAATAAATAAAGTACGGTACTAAAACTTAAATTACAACCGTATTCAAACGTGAAAACATTTCAGTAAATCTCACAAATTTCATTGTATAAAAATACTGCGAGTAATAAATTACGCCCACGCAAAAATTAAAAATAACTTATAATAGAGACGCAAATGCAACTAAGTGACTAACAACATCCTGTAGCAGATAACATTGTAAGCATTACAGAAACCTTACAGTCGCATAAACCAACGAGAGAATTAATACGCACCTAAATAAAATCGACATAATAAAACATTAGCGAAGTAATAACAGACGCAAATAACGCAAAACATTCACACCCGATAAATTACCACAAAATTAACCCAGCCTATTGAAACTTCGGAAATTAAAATTAAAAATCGGCAAATCAAAAGTAAACTCAACCAAACTAATACCAAGCGTAAAACTCATTAAATAACACCCAAAAACTACAAAATAAAACCAAATTTTTTTCCAAAAAAAAAAAAAACAAAAAAATTTTTTTTTACTTTTTAAAATTACCCAAATATTACCCCAGCCAAGATGACTAATGAAATGAAGCTGTACCTCGAGATGATACCGCCATTCAATGGAAATGATACCTGCTTACTCAGTAATTACATTTCGGCTTCCGAAATATTCTTAAAGACCTTTTATAAGCCAGGTGACAACGACAGAAACACTTTACTGATCCGCCTCATAATTAGTAAACTAACCGGAAGGGCACTAACGTTAATTGCCGGTCGCGAGGACGTAGATGAATGGGAACAGTTTAAACGGATATTAATCGCATATTTCGGCAATCAACGTAACTTAAAATGTTTAATAAGAGACTTAACCGGACTGAGAATGGAACACAACCAGTCACCCTATCAATTTGGAATGAGATGCCAAGATGTAAGAAGTTTAATCTTGACAAAACTCAAAATCGAAGAAACCGACCCAAACGTGAGACTAATAAAAACTAAAATGTACGACGAGATGGCATTAGACACCTATCTAAATGCACTACCCGAAAGACTTTCAGATAAAATTAGATTTCAACATCCCCAAAACTTAGAACAAGCAATGAATATGATAATTGAAGAAGAAAACGTAATGTACTACAGAAACCGACTATATAACCCCAACGCGAATAAAAGCTATACGCCAATGAAAACTATACAACCCGCAAGACAAATAAATCCACAACAAAAATTTAACTCATTCAATGCACAAACAAACCAAACGCGAACAAATAATCCACATTTTAATAATTCAAACTTTAATAACCAATACAAACAATTCCCAAAACCAACATTTTATCCGAACTTTTCAAAACCCACATATCAACCAACATTTAACTCGAACTTTTCAAGACCCGCATTTCAACCGAGATTTAACCAAAATATAAATCAACAAAGACCAGCATTTAACGCGAATCCTAACAGAAACTCACCGATGATAAACAATAATAATCCCAATAATTATTACAAACCTACACCAATGGATACATCAGCTGGTAACACCAGACCTAACACTAAAATAACGCACATAAGACCAAACCCTAATCAAAAACGCACTTTCACTTCAGAAGAGCTATTTCATCAGGAAGTAGAAGAGTATGAAGATGAACAGAATAATAATAATCAACCGTGTACGAATAATGAACAAAATCAATCACACCAGTATGAACGCGAAGAACCACACGAAAATTACGAGGAAGACGACGAAGAGAACACATGTTCAAATTTTCAAATGGACCATTTTATAAACGACCTAACGTAATAAATCTAAATAATATGAATCACCTTGTATTACCCTATATCGAAATACCCCACGCTGAATTTAAATTACTAATCGATACCGGATCTTCAAAAACATTAATAAGCCCGCGAACAGTAAAAAAACATTATCTAGACTATGTAGAGAGAGAACCCTTTAAAATTAAAACCGCCCATCAAACAACCATACACCAATTCGTAGCAAACATACCTTTACCAAAAACCTTTAACGTAAAGATGAAACACAAATTCTGCATATTTGAATTTAATTACAAATATGACGGACTATTAGGAATGGACCTTCTAAGAAAATTAGGAGCCAATATAGATATCAAAAACCGATTATTAAGAACCAAATATGGACGAATCCCCATTAAATTTCAAAATACCCAAATAGACGAAAAATATACATTAGAACCCCGAACGGAAAAAAAAATAAGAATCCTCGTAGATTCAAATAAAAACTTAGGAATAATAAACCACATAACCTTTCAACAAGGAGTAGAAACCCCAACCGCAGTAGTAAAAATCAAAAATAATTACGCCACACAACAATAATAAACTCAAATGATTACCCCGTAGAAATATCTTTAACAAACCCGATAAACGTAGAAGAATTAAACTTTGACGAAATGGAAATAGATGAATCCCCAAACGAAAATTATAACCCCGTAGAAAATGACGAAATGTTAAAACAAAATTTAAATAACATCCGATTTAACCGCGACATAAATCACGAAGAACAAAAAGCAATACAAAAATTATGTTATGAATACCGCGATATATTCCATTGCGAAGGAATACCCCTAACGTTTACAAATACAGTTAAACACAACATTGAGCTAACGGATAACAAACCCCTATTCACCAAAGCATACAGATTACCCCAGGCAAGTCAGGAAGAAGCTGACAGACAAGTAACCGATCTATTAGATCAAGATATTATACAACACTCCAATTCACCATGGAGCAGCCCCGTACTAATAGTATCAAAGAAACTAGATGCATCAGGAAAACGGAAATACCGAATGGTAATAGATTACCGCAAATTAAATGAAAAAACGGTAGACGATAAATACCCGTTACCGAATATCACAGAAATATTAGACAAATTAGGCAAATGCCAATATTTTTCGACGCTAGACTTAGCATCAGGATACCATCAAGTAGAAATGGAAGAAGGAGATACACAGAAAACAGCCTTTAGCACACCTAGAGGACACTACGAGTATAAACGGATGCCATTTGGACTGAAGAACGCACCCGCAACTTTTCAACGAGTAATGGATAACATACTACGAGGGATACACAACGAAAAATGCCTTGTGTACCTAGACGATATAATAGTGTATTCAACATCATTAGTGGAACACATAGAAAGATTAAGAGAAGTGTTCGAAAGATTAAGAACCGCAAAATTTAAAGTACAACTAGACAAAAGTGAATTTTTACAGAAAGAAGTAACCTTTTAGGACACGTAATAACACCCCAAGGAGTGATGCCAAACCCCGACAAAACAAACGCTGTATTAAATTACCCCATACCCAAAACGAATAAAGAAATTAAAGGATTTTTAGGCCTTAGCGGATATTACAGAAAATTTATAAAAGGTTATGCTCAAATAACAAAGCCCCTAACCAATTATTTAAAAAAGGGAAACAAAATTGTACATACCCCAGAATTTATAAAAGCAGTAGACAAAATCAAAAGCATTTTAACAAATCACCCCGTATTAGAATACCCAGACTTTTCGAAACCATTCATTTTAACAACAGACGCATCAAATGTAGCCTTAGGCGCAGTATTAAGTCAAGGAACAGTAGGTAACGACAAACCTATCAGTTACGCATCAAGAACCCTCAATGAAACAGAGCAACGATACAGTACGATAGAGAAAGAATTGTTAGCCATAATTTGGGCAACAAAATATTTTAGACCGTACCTATACGGACGGAAATTCTATATATATACCGATCATAGACCATTAGTTTGGCTATGCAAACTCAAAGAACCTAACTCGAAATTACAAAGATGGAGAATCAGACTAGAAGAATATGATTATGAGTTCATATACAAAAAGGGAATTTACAACAATAATGCAGACGCCTTAAGTAGAATCCAACTTAACGCACTTGAGACAGAATCATTAGCAGGAAACGTAGACGAAACCGAAGTCAGAGAAGACCCAGAAGAAATGGAAACTATACATTCAACACAAAATGACGAACCGGAAACCGCAATAAAAATTTTAAACGAAGCTATAGACATGAAACCCAATCAATTTATAATCACAGAAGTTTTAAACAACCCCAACCCTGTAAAATACACGAAAGTGGACAATAAGAAAATTTACCAAGTTCAAATAACTAAAGACGACAATGAATCACAGATAATTAAAATATTAAAGGAATACACCCCCGAGAAAAAACGATTTTACTTTTATTTTAACACAGAAAACTTATACAAACGATTTTCAGAAATATATGTTAAACTATTTAACAATTCTGGCCCCGAACTTATAAGATGCACAAGAAAATTAATAACCTTAGACGACCCAGACGAAATAAATGACGTAATAAGAAACCAACACGAAGGAAAGACCAACCATCGAGGAATAAACGAGACCCTAAAACAAATTATGAGACGCTACTATTTCAAGTACATGAAAGAACTAACGACCGACTTTATCAATCAGTGCGAATTATGTGATAAAGCCAAATATGACAGAAAACCCCCAAAGATACCCTTAATGTTAACTAAAACACCAGACAAACCTTTCCAGAAATTACATGCAGATACTCTAGTAGTAGAAGCACAAAGTTACTTAACAATCGTAGACGCATTTACGAAAATAGGACAAGCAATACCAATCACTTCTAAAAATAGTATAGACGTAACCCAAGGATTTCTACACTATTTTACATTTTACGGAACACCCGAAACAATAACATTAGATAACGGAAGCGAATTCAAAAACGAAACGATTCAAAACACTTTAGAATTACACAAAATAAAAATTCACGTTATAACAGAAAACCACCCTGAATCAAACGGACTAATTGAGAGACTACATTCAACCCTATTAGAACAGATCAGACTATTAAGATTAAACTACAAGAAAGAACACATAACCAATTTAATGTCATACGCATTAATCGCGTATAATAACACGATTCATTCAACTACAAATTTTACACCCTTAGAACTAACCTTAGGACATTCAGATTCACGCAACTCCTACGATATACACTATAACAAAGAAATCTATCAGCAATACGCTAAAGACCACAAGGAGAAACTAAAAATAACCTATGACAAAGTAAAGGACAAATTAGATAACGATAAAGAGCGAATTACCGCGACCCGTAATAAAAACTCAGACATAAACAAATTTTCCATAGGACAAACCGTATTCGAGAAAAATTACCAAAGTAAAAGACACAAAACGGCACCGAGAAATTTAAGACCCTTTAAAATAAAACGAATATCCGACAAAAACCTAGCCGCGATAGACGACGGCAAGATAACTAAATATGTTCACCTCAAAAATTTAAGACACCCTGTACTTTCAGATGGACAATCGTCACCCTTACCGTCAACCTCCACCCAGGTAGAACGGACACAGAAATTATAATTGAAGACATAAAAAACAACCCCGGTATACTACCAATAAAATTAGGCAGTATGCAAAACACTATAGATTATTGGACCTTTGCACAAAAATTCGATTTAACCGAGCTAAAACAGGAATTTCAAATAATCAAAAATAATTATTTTCGACTAAAACAATCAATGGACCAACAAAATTCGGAAAAGAATACGCAATAGAAATGATGAACTACGACAGTATAACAGAAAGTATCTTGAAAATATCGAAGACAAAATTTAATCGACTAATACCTACAGATCAAATGACGAGAAGAAAACGAGGACTAATCAACGGATTAGGAAACGTAATTAAAGCAATTACCGGAAATTTAGATAACCAAGACGCAGAACGCTATGACAACGCGATACAACAATTGATAGAAAATCAAAACGACATTAAAACCATAACCAATAATCAAATATCGTTAACACAATCAACGATCATCAAAATTAATGAAACCCTTAGAAATCTAGTTAGAAATCAAGATAGTATAGCCAATCGAATAGAAACCTTAGAAAATAACATGCGAACTACCATGTTAGGCATGCGAGATTTAATCAGATTCAATACGATATATAACCAGATAATATCAACCCTAACTTTAATTCAACAAATCCTAGCAACATTAGAAAACGCAGTAACCTTTGCAAAATTAAATACCCTACATTCAAGCATAATAGAACCAATAGATTTATTAAAAGAATTATTGAGAATAAAATCTTTTATAACTAATAGTAAATTACCTTTCGATGTATTAGAATCAAACATTTTAATATTTGAAAAAATAGCCATAGTTAAAGGCTATGTAAAAAACAACGATATAACATTTTTAATAGAAATACCAATAGTAGAGATTAACAGTTACAATTATTATCACTTATTTGCTTTTCCAATGAAAATGACTAGCACATACCAAGTTATTATTCCAAAAACCAAATTCCTATCCTTAAATGAACATAGATATGGTTATACGAACGACAAATGTAATGAAGTCACACCCAATCAATACTTATGCCAATCATAAACAACCACAACAATTCAAGAAGACAGCCCTTGCGAAGTACAACTACTAAAATTTACCAATCACTATGAAAATTGTGAAGCCAAACCTGTATTAATCAACAACATGAAAATTCAGAAAGTAACGGAAAATAAATGGATAGCCATTTTTCCCACCGAAGTAATCGCAACAATGTATTGCAATCAAGATGAAAGTAATTTAGCATTAACCGGAAGTAAATTAATCACCCTTAAGGAAAATTGTTATTTAAAATTAAAAAATGAAATAATTAGAGTTTACCAAGATCCAGTACAAAGCAAGAAGTTAGCAAATCTACCCGATCTGCAAATCAAGATTAACCGAGAAGAAGATGAAGAAACCCTTCAAAAACCAATGCAATTGGAACACCTGGAATTAGACAACTTAAACCACGCCATGAAACTCATGGAAGATTACAAAGAAAAATTAAACGAGATCAAGACGCCCAAAGTGCACTATGATGACATTAGTGTATGGACAATTATATTGATTTTATTAACTATTTTATTGACCATTTATGTAACGTACAAAATATGTATTAGATTTAAGAATAATAAAGAAAACAGTTTTAGATTTAAGAAACCCAAACAAACAAATGTACCCCTAGAAAATATGAATTTTAAATGAGATTAAACGAAAATGAATTTAATTAAAAATCAAGAAAAGGTAGAAACCCTTAATTTTTAATGTACGTTGGGAGGAGTTATAGGAACCCCCATCTATTATATATATAAAACTAATATCTGTATTAGAAAATATTAGGAAACATTAGTAAATGTTAGGACAGTGCAACAATGTCGTTGCAACATTTTATTACATTATATTATGATGATTTCAGTTCCCACGAGTGGAAACGCTACAAAGTAGCACAAGGATAAGTGACACTGCAAAAGTCAGGTCACAGACGGTCGACGGATGTCACGTACCGAGATTACGCAGAATAAGCCTGCAACATTCTATTTATGAATAGCTTTTAAGATACCAACTAAGTATTACAAAGTGTAAGCGGACATTACGTCCGCAGGTTCCCACAGTATTGTGAGGGGGAGAAAGTTATATAAGGACCAGGAGCTCCCCTCCTAGTCAGTTCATCAGACGTTCAGCTTTAACCTTGCAGTTCACTGATAACTCACTGTACAAATTAATTAATAACTTCGACTTAGAATAAATTAATTCAAATTGTAAATGTTCAAATCTGTTTAAACAAATAAATATGTTAAGGACCAAAGAAGTCTTTTTAAAAAGGACCGCTCGAAGCCACGAACCTTAACTCGCGCCGCCGCCTGTGATCAAAGTAAATTATACCTGTATAATCCTTAGTCGTATATTATATATATATATATACATATATATATATATATATATATATATATTGCTGTGAAACCTACAAAATCCGTGAACTACGCTTTTCGAATCGAGCCTCACGAATTGGGCGTCAAGAATGCTGTGAAACCACCAAAAAGCTATTCATTACCTTAACTGTGTTGGTCCATTGACTTTCTTCCGTTAATCGCCTCGGCTGCTCCTCTAGATAACTTTCATCCTCATACATAAAAAAAACAAACACATTCCTACCACAAACATCAACGTTAACTCTATTTACATCAATATTCACAATACATTAAAATTTCAAAATTAAAATTCAGCATAAATTTTAATATCAGAGAATTTCAAAATTAAATTTATTATCATTTTAAAGTGCATCCAGAATTAAAGTCCTTGTAGGATGCCTACTAATTACTATAACAATATATGCAGAGTACAAAGGAGCATCTACCACCTTTACGTTAATTAACCAGGTTCGTCTAATTGAGCTCAAAGACATACCCTAAATTTTCATCATAATCCAGAACATCAATACTAAATACCCCTTTCTACTTAAACAAGCAAATTTCACCTTAAAATTAAAATATTATTGTTAGTACAATTTCACTACTGTCCATTTTAAATAAACAAATTATAAAGTTATTCAACACACACCAAAATATCAAAGTTCGAACAAAATAGTATAATTTACCTGAAGGTTACTGCACTCGTAGCTTCAATGTACATCGTCCCTTTCTTAATCACACCATTCCAACTGGGTTATATTTACGGCTTCTGATTCTCAACGTTTTAAAAATTTGCTCCATCACCATTCATTTAAAGTTGTTTCAGGGCTTTTCCGGAACTCATCTGTGTATATCTGAACCTTGTCTTGTGGATCCAGACACGTTTATGCACCATTTAATTATTAATACCCCCGAAAAATAACAAAGAAATTCATACTTCTTTCACCAATATACGCCAAAACTGCCTACTTTCGTGTATTTATTTGTCGTTGTAAATTTTACCAATTGGTACAGTGATACTAAACTTTCTTTACCTTGTATCTTCTTTTCTAAGTGCACTAACGTACATTCATTGTAGCACGTAAAGAACAAGCTGTTTTAAATCACATAATATTCGAGCAAACTATTTAAATTATTTAATATTAAAACCGGAAAACTAAAAAGCACTGTTTAACGCGTTCAATAAGTTGAAGATCCAAGAGAGCTTGTTCATATTCCCCTGGGTATATATAGAGGTTAGCCTGTCTGTCGGTCGAATTTCCAAAACGGACAATTCTAAAGAATTTCGCCTGCTCTGTTCCCATTCCGCAGCCCGGCATGCGATTTTTACGAATTTTGCACTCGCCCCAGTTAAATCTCAGAAATTTCAACACGGCTTGCAACGTCTGGAAATAACTAATTGAACTTTATACAGAAATGTTATTTTTACCTCTCAAATTTTGCCTTTTACTTTCAACCAATCGCAACCCCATGACGTTGCTCTACTCACGCCTTTTTACTATATGTGTCTCGGTCTTGCGCATATTATCTGTCTCTATCTACCCTGTTCTTATTGGTGCAAATTGATATTCTTTATTATCGATTATTTCAGTCCATGTGGACTGTTATCTGGGTTAAATAACCCCGTATCGCGCCTTTCGCATTTCTCGTTACTATTAAGCTACGGTTTCTCCAAGATTCTTTGTAACCATTAATTATCTGCCAAATTTACGCAGAATGAGCTTTTTAAAAATACGCAGGTGTTTAAACATACCACCAATTCTCAGAGCGTTATTTCATGGTATTTTATTGGGTTTTTCAAGTTCTTATAGATATTATATGTTCCTAACGGTTCAATTAACTTCAATTAAAATAATACCCTTTAAATTTTAGTGAATCCTAATTAAATATTCAATTAGTATCTGTACATTTTGTTTAATACCGGTTACTTAAAAATAGCGTTAATTAATATAAATTTTGCACGTAATTTTTATTTGTTTCTTTACTAGGGATAATTAAATTACACGTAAAGTTTTCTAATACTACTTCCTTTTATATAAAGCGTCTTATAAATAATTTATCTCCTTGTTTTTAATGAAGTGAATGAATTTTTATGCTTCACGCTTTTATTTAATAACGCGTACCTTTTCCAAAAGCTTCTACACGGTGATTAAAATTATTTGATGTGATTATTTAATTTTCTACCCTGGTCTAAATATGAGTAATAATATATATATATATATATATATATATATATATATATAAGAGAAAAGTAGGTTTAATGAGTCTTTAATTAAACAAAGTAAAAAGGAATTATTGGCAAGTGACTCAAATTCAGCCACGAGGGCATCCTGTCGACGCGTTTCGCCCTAATTGGAGCTCATCAGGACAGGAGTAGCAAAGTCGTAAAATTTAACACAGACACCTTATGGGAAGTACAGCATCACCTAACTCACAATTTGCGTCTTCGTGTCGTTTCACCTGACATCGCAAGTTTTAACAACAATCGACGCGGAGGAGATCCGGCTCAACTGCCTTTTTCCATAGCCAAAAGTTATATTTAAGAGAAAAGTAGGTTTAATGAGTCTTTAATTAAACAAAGTAAAAGGAATTATTGGCAAGTGACTCAAATTCAGCCACGAGGGCATCCTGTCGACGCGTTTTGCCCTAATTGGAGCTCATCAGGACAGGAGTAGCAAAGTCGTAAAATTTAACACAGACACCTTATGGGAAGTACAGCATACCTAACTCACAATTTGTGTCTTCGTGTCGTTTCACCTGACATCGCAAGTTTTAACAACAATCGACGCGGAGGAGATCCGGCTCAACTGCCTTTTTCCATAGCCAAAAGTTATATTTAAGAGAAAAGTAGGTTTAATGAGTCTTTAATTAAACAAAGTAAAAAGGAATTATTGGCAAGTGACTCAAATTCAGCCACGAGGGCATCCTGTCGACGCGTTTCGCCCTAATTGGAGCTCATCAGGACAGGAGTAGCAAAGTCGTAAAATTTAACACAGACACCTTATGGGAAGTACAGCATCACCTAACTCACAATTTGAGTCTTCGTGTCGTTTCACCTGACATCGCAAGTTTTAACAACAATCGACGCGGAGGAGATCCGGCTCAACTGCCTTTTTCCATAGCCAAAAGTTATATTTAAGAGAAAAGTAGGTTTAATGAGTCTTTAATTAAACAAAGTAAAAAGGAATTATTGGCAAGTGACTCAAATTCAGCCACGAGGGCATCCTGTCGACGCGTTTCGCCCTAATTGGAGCTCATCAGGACAGGAGTAGCAAAGTCGTAAAATTTAACACAGACACCTTATGGGAAGTACAGCATCACCTAACTCACAATTTGAGTCTTCGTGTCGTTTCACCTGACATCGCAAGTTTTAACAACAATCGACGCGGAGGAGATCCGGCTCAACTGCCTTTTTCCATAGCCAAAAGTTATATTTAAGAGAAAAGTAGGTTTAATGAGTCTTTAATTAAACAAAGTAAAAAGGAATTATTGGCAAGTGACTCAAATTCAGCCACGAGGGCATCCTGTCGACGCGTTTCGCCCTAATTGGAGCTCATCAGGACAGGTGTAGCAAAGTCGTAAAATTTAACACAGACACCTTATGGGAAGTACAGCATCACCTAACTCACAATTTGTGTCTTCGTGTCGTTTCACCTGACATCGCAAGTTTTAACAACAATCGACGCGGAGGAGATCCGGCTCAACTGCCTTTTTCCATAGCCAAAAGTTATATTTAAGAGAAAAGTAGGTTTAATGAGTCTTTAATTAAACAAAGTAAAAGGAATTATTGGCAAGTGACTCAAATTCAGCCACGAGGGCATCCTGTCGACGCGTTTCGCCCTAATTGGAGCTCATCAGGACAGGAGTAGCAAAGTCGTAAAATTTAACACAGACACCTTATGGGAAGTACAGCATCACCTAACTCACAATTTGTGTCTTCGTGTCGTTTCACCTGACATCATATATATATATATATATATATATATATATATATATATATATATATATATATATATATATTATATATATCAATATCTATATATATATATATATATATGTATATGCTATGTATTTTTCGCCCCTACGTTCTTGCGTCATATAAATTTGATATGATAACGCCGTACTCGGTGTAATAAACGTTCTACTTAACGCCACCGCTCTGTGTTTCTCACTTTCATCTTTTACTTTTATTATTATGCCACGGCTAGCCCTTTTTAATCTACACAGAGTGCACAACGTTACAATGATCAATTTTCTTTCACCCCTTTATGATTACCTGTGTGAATTGATAAAACGAAGTCAATCAACATTCATATAATGAAAGGAAATAATATTTACAATTTTTGAAGTTCTTTAAATATACCCTTCAATCAATTTATATCATATGGATTATTTTTCCCAAAATTTATATACTTTTAATTCAATATAAAGTTACCAAAAACAACATCCTTTTACAAAAAAAACTGGAACGTTTGAACCCTTTTATGATTTATTACGTAAGTTTAAACGTATGCAATGTTCCTGTTGACTCTTCACAAGTTTTGGATATTTAATGAATTCAGTATTAAAATTTAAATTGAAAAGATTCCTTAAAATTAAGTAGATCTGACCTGTGATGTCCTGATATGCTGTTTTGTGTTGTGGATTAACACCCCCTTGTTATGCTTAATCGAAACCAATGCTCTGCTTTGTCGAACCAATATTTAAGTACAGTTACCCCTTGTTTACCAAAAATCACCTCGTGATTTATTCTATATTTCTCTGCATACGCCTTAACTTCTTCCCTTAAATACCTCTTGAATTCGTGGGTTACTTAGTATTATGAATTATCCCAGAATTATACCAGAAATAGTCCAGAATTATACCAGAAGTATTGTTTTCGACGCAGATAAGAATATATTCTTAACACACTTTTTATGCAGCACTATTTTCACTATATTATAAATTTTATTTATCTTACGCGTAGATTTCTGGTTAAAAATTATGGAGATTCAACGTGCTTCAAGTGGAAACTGAGCTGCTTTATCACCGGTGGGTGTAATATAGCTTTTCGCACTACAAGCAGTCTTGCAGATTGTCGCGACCAACCACGTGTGTCTTTAATATTTCAAGCTGATTTCGGATGAAACTCTTTCGGATTTACGTGTCATGGTGTTTATTTGCGATCTTTGATTACCTTATTATTTGTTATCGTGGCCAGACTTTTAACTTACGTCTGTTTGTTTTGTATAAATAATGCTTTTGGATAATTGTACAAAAATAAATAATGTAACTCTAGTGCTGTTTTCGTTCATGTATTTATTTGGACTGATCTTTGAAAATGCGTTTTCTTATCAAAGCGCATATTGTTCCTTCTTTATCACAAGCGTAATTGAATGAGGATTTATTAGGTTTTGTCTTATCTTCTGCGTCTTTATTTTATAAACTTGTTAAACACTTCTTAACGTAGTTTTAATTACATGTACGATCATTTCTCTGCTGAATGCGCGTTCTATTATCGGAAGATATATTTGCTGGCACTGTTTAAAGTTGATTACGATCTATATACAGGGTGTGCTACGTGCATTGACGTAACATAAAAAAAACCAAGAGAAAGAAAGAGGAGAAACAAAGAGAAGTAAGAAAGTCCGGGCTCAGGCGGCGAGTGGGCGGGGTCGTATACCTATAGCTAAATTAAAAAAAGAAACCTGAAATAAATAGAAAAAAATATATATACACTCACTCATTCACACTCAGAACAAAACATACAACAGGAAGCTAGAATAGTTACGAACAATAAATTAATTTAATGAAACCGAAACGTATTGTTTTATATAAACTCCATATACCCACCACCCTAAATAATGCTTGCCGAAAATTCACATAAAGATAACGAACGAAGCCAAATAGAACGGGTTTTCTTGTGGCTATTCGAACAGCAAATGAATTGTTACATTTGTTAAAGCACCAAAGCAAGGAAATAAACCAGGAAAACCCTAATTTTATTAAAATTAATTCGCGGAATTCTTTAAAAAGGGAAAACACACCAGCATTTAATTATTAAAACACTTGGAAAGTCGCCTATCTAATTAATTCGTAAATTCCACGGGACGAAATTCTTAGAAAGGATATTTATTTTTCTAGTGAAGCACAAAGATTTATCAACTGACATAGATAGGATATTTATTATTAATTACAATACAAATTTTAATACACGAAAGGGTTATTTTTAATTAACGGAATTAATTTTTGTGTTGAACGCCAAAGGAATTTAAGGTAAAAATTATTGTATATACACTAATCAATTGGTTACAAAAATGAACGTAACAGGTGTTAAATGCTTGCTATTTACATAATGTACGAATTAATGATATTTCTGCTAAATAAATGCAGTTTTCTTATTCCCATTGCTATTTATAGTTACTACACGACCCTTACTACTCAATACACCCCTAAACAACCCCTTATCACAGCATTATATTCATATTGTATAGTAAATACCGGGTCGTAGTCAATCTGGGTAATTAGATAACTCTTTTAATCAGTTCAAGCTTTCGAAAAATTTTATTTTCTTCTTCAAAAGAGTATTACAAAAATGTTAATATGTTAATACTACTACGCCAATTATAGTCTTCCTAACAATGGTTTTTATGTCGTTCTGGATATCAATTAGTTGTTGTATTGCGTAATCATATCGTTCTGCGTTTTTGATTGTATAAATTACTTGTGATCGCTTTTATAATATTACCTAGTCCGTTAATAAATCCTCTTTTCTGTCTTGTGACTTGGTCTATTGGTATTAGTCGGGCGAATTTGTCGCTTGTGTTCTTTAAAATGTTCTCCATTACAGTTTTGTAATTAAGAATTTCTATCGCGCATTTTTTTCCGAATTTAACTGTGTTCAATGATTGTTTCAGTCTGTAGTAATTATCACTAATTATATAAAATTCTTGTTTTAGTTTAGTTAAATCAAATTTCTGGGCAAATGTCCAGTAATCTATTGTATCTTGCATACTTTCCAATTTTACTGGTAGTATACCGGGGTTGTTTTTAATGTCTTCCACTATTATGTCACTGTCGTCCGTTCTATTTGGGTGGAGGTTGACGGCAAGGGTGATGGCTATCCATCTGAAATTACAGGGTGTCTTAGATTCTTTAAGTGAATGTATTTTACAATTTTTCCGTTATCTACTACGGCTACATTCTTATCTGAGATCTTTTTGATTTTAAACGGGCCTAAATTTCTTGGGGCCGTTTTGTGTCTTTTACCTTTGAAATTCCTTTTGTATACTGTTTGTCCTACTGAAAATTTATTTATATCGGCGTTCTTATTACGGGTTGTTGTAATACGTTCTTTATCGTTATCTAATTTATCTTTTACAGTTCATAAGTTATTTTTGATTTCTCTATGTGATCTTTAGCATACTGTTGGTATACTTCTTTATTGTAGTATATATCGTAAGGGTTGCGGGAATCTGAGTGTCCTAATGTTAATTCAAGTGGTGTGAAAATTGTTGATGAATGGATCGTGTTGTTGTAGGCAATTAATGCGTATGACATTAAATTAGTTATATGATCTTTCTTATAGGTTAGTCTTAATAGTCTGATTTGTTCTAATAATGTTGGATGTAATCTTTCAATTAGTCCATTTGACTCTGGGTGATTTTCAGTTATAAAATGAATTTTTATTTTGTGAAGTTCAAGGGTATTTTGTATTGTTTCGTTACTGAATTCGCTTCCATTGTCTAAAGTTATTGATTCGGGTGTGCCATAAAATGTAAAGTATTGTAGGAATTCTTGAGTTACATCGACACTATTTTTTGAAACAATGGGTATCGCTTGGCCTACTTTCGTGAATGAGTCTACGATTGTCAAAAAGTTTTGCGCTTCTACTACTAAAGAGTCTGCGTGTAGTTTTTGAAAGGGTTTATCGGGTGTTTTAGTTATAATTAAGGGTATTTTTGGGGGTGACCTGTCGTATTTCGCTTTGTCGCATAATTCGCATTGATCGATAAAACTCGTGGTTAATTCTTTCATGTCTTTGAAGTAATATCTTCTAATGAGTTGTTTTAATGTCTCCTTGATTCCACGATGGTTGGTTTTCCCTTCGTGTTGATTTCGAATTGCGTCGTTTATTTCGTCAGGGTCGTCCAAAGTTATTAATTTCCGTGTACATCTGATAATTTCTGAGTTATTAAATAATCTAATGTATAATTCTGAAAATCTCTTGTATAAATGTTCGGTGTTGAAATAAAAATAAAAATTTTTTCTATGGGGTATATTCCTATAAAATTTTTATTATCTGCTCTTCGTTATCATCTTTTGTTATTTGAATTTGATATATCTTTTTATTAACTGTTTTTGTATATTTTGCTGGATTGGTGTTAGTTTAAACTTCGGTAATTATGAATTGATTTGGTTTTATGTCGATAGCTTTATTTAAAATTTTAATTGCGGTTTCTGGTTCTTCGTTTTGTGTCGAGTGAATAGTGTCTATCTCTTCTGGGTCTTCTCTTATCCCTGTTTCGTCTACGTTACCCATAATTGATTCCGTTTGTATTGCGTTAAGTTGAATTCTGCTTAGTGCATCTGTGTTATTATTATAAATTCCTTTTTTGGATATAATTCTATAGTCATACTCTTTTAGTCTAATTCTTCATCTTTGTAATTTTGAATTTGGTTCTTTGAGTTTGCATAGCCATACTAATAGTCTATTGTCGGTGTATGTATAGAATTTTCTTCCATAAAAGATGGTCTAAAATATTTTGTTGCCCATATTATTGCTAACAATACTTTCTCAATTGTGCTATATTTTTGTTCTGTTTCATTTAGTGTACCTGATGCGTAGCTGATTGGTTTATCGCTACCTACTTTTCCTTGGCTCAATACTGCGCCTAGTGCTACGTTCGATGCGAAGGTTGTCAATATAAATGGTTTTGAAAAATCTGGATATTCTAATACAGGGTGATTTATCATCATCATTTTGTTTTTGACCTTACTTAAGATTGGTTTGACGCAGCTCTAACTTCTTATCCATTGTGTGCTAATCTAAAAAGTTCTACATACCCTTCACAACCTAAATTTCTAATAATTTGACTAATATAGCTTGGTCTAGGTCTTCCTATACTCTTCTATCTTTTTCCTATCTACCTGGCTCTACATAGATATTAGTAACCTGATGGTTGGTAAAGAAGTCCAACATGTTTACATGATTCCCATTTAAAAGAAATGAAATATTACCTGGTTATTCCCTCCAAAAAAGGAAAAGAGTTAAATTATTTGTTATGGTAAGGCTTAAGCAACGAATCGCTGCAAACATGCCAGACCGCTAACTAATTGTGAGTTATTCCATGGTGACATTTATTAAATTTATTATTTTTGTTTGGTTAGCTAAATTCTACAACTTACTAATTGAGTTATGTCATGGTTTGACATTCAGTCTAACTGATTTTGTTCTATTTCTTAGCTATTTGTATTAAGTTTTCGATACCCTTCCAACTAAGGTCTAGAATTTGACTATAGCAGCTCTAAATTCTGCTTCTATTCTGAGCTAGTCTTAATCAAGTCTTACATAGTCCCTTCACTAACTCTATCATTCTATCTCCTAGTAATTTCTAATACAACTTTTCTAGGCCTTCTATACTGCGCTATTTTTATCTTGCGTAGTCTATAATCTAACACCCTATAATAGTCCCAAATGTCATTAACTGGTGCTCTATCATTCTATCTACCTGACCTTTAATTGTTTCCACAACAGGATTCCTCACCTATCCTTCTATAAACTTCCTCATTTGTTACTCTATCTGTCCAACTAATCTTTAACATTCTCCTATAACACCAAATTTCAAAAGCTTCTACCTTTTCTTATCTACCTCTTTAATTGTCCAAGTCTCACTACCGTATAGTATAACGCTCCATACGTACGACTTTAAGAAACTTTTTCTATTATCTAAACTAGTACTATTACCTATTAGTAAGTTTTTCTTTTTTAAAAACATTTTTCTAGTTTGAGCTATTATAGCTACTATATTTCTTCTGCTGCGTTCGTTCTTTGTAATTATACTACCTAAATAGCAAAATTCATCTACCTCCTCTAACTCGGTATTACCTATTTTTTATTTGGTTTAGAACTAGGCTGTAACTCACTCGTCATTATCTTTGTCTTTCCTGAGTTACTTCTCATACTATAGTTACTCTGTAGTATTTCAGCTAAAATATTTAAAAACTCTCCTAACTCTCTTCTAGACTCTGCTATAATGGCTATATCATCTGCAAAACATAACATGTCTATTTTCTGTCCCTGTATACTAATACCTATCTCTTTTCTCTCTCTAGCTAAGTTTAAAGCTTCCTCAATGTAAACATTAAAAATCAAGAAAGATAGTATACAGCCCTGTCTAACACCATTTCTAATCTTAGCTTCCTTTTCTATTTCATCAAATCTAATTACTACCCTTTGGTTTTTATATAGACTAAATAATTTTTCTATCCCTATGAGAGATTCATATTTTTTGCAAAACCCTGAACATAGCAATCAAATTAACCCTATCAAATGCTTTTTCTAAATCTACAAACGCGAAATAAGTCTTTTATTTTTTTTGTAACCTTTTTTCGATAATTACCCTAATCATTAGTATCGGTTCTCTTGTCCCTCTGTCTTTACGAAATCATATTGGTCTTCGCCTAAATAATTCTCAGTCAAAGCTTCTACTCTATTTTTAATTATGATTGTTAGTATTTTGGAAGCGTAGGTAGTTAAACTAACCGTTCTAAAATTTTCACGTCTACAAGCTCCTGACTTTTTTGGGATTGGGATAATAATATTTTTTTCGAAATCTATTGATACCTCACCTGTGTCATATATTACTTTTACTAGTTCATATAATTTTATTAATTCTGAGGGTATATCGTCTATCCCTGGCGCTTTATTTAGTTTAAGATCCCTAACAGCTCTATCAAATTCCTCTCTTAATATTGAGAACCCTATTTCTACATCCTCTTCTTGGCCGTTCTCTAACTCATCCATATCGTCTCTCTTATATAAATCTTCTACATATCTTTACCATCTATCTGCTACCGCAACTTTATTTATTAGAAGCTCATTATTCTCGTCTTTAATACCATTATATTTTTTCCTATCTTCCCCGAAAAGCTTTTTAACTGCCCTGTAAGTCCCGTCTGTCTTACCTACTCTCAAATCATCTTGTATTCCATTACAATTCTCCTCCATCCACTTATTTCTAGCTTTTCTACACTCATGTACTATTTTATTTCTAACTCTATTATATTTTTACTTACTTTCACTATCCAATTCTTTGAAAGTTTTAGCTTTCTTCTATTCTCTATTAAATCTAATATCTCCTTTATTACCAGGGTTTTCTCGATTCTTTTTTTTCTTACCTATAGTCTGTATTTCTGTATCAGGTACAGCCATTTTATTTCTTTCCATTTGTTTTCTACGTTCCCTCCTATAGCTATCTCGTTGATCTTATTATCTAATACTTGTTTATATTTCTCTTTTACCTCACTATCGTTAAGCTCACCTAGATCCCATCCCTCTCTTTTAACCTTTCTCAATTTTTTGAATTTTAGCTTACACTTTATTTTAAACAAGTTATGATTGCTATCTATGTCAGCCCCTGGATAACTACGACAGTTTTTAACTTGGTTTCTAAATCTTTGTTTAACTAAAATATAATCTATTTGGTATCTAGCTCTATCACCTGGCACTTTCCAGGTATATCTTCTCCTAACATGTTGTTCGAATAGTGTGTTTACAGTTACTAATCTATGTTCCTGGCAAAACTCAACTAATCTTAATCCTCTATCATTTCGTCTGCCATACCCAAATTTTCCTACCATTTTTCCCTTACTACCTTCTCCCACTGACGCATTAAAATCGCCCATAACTACTAAATTCTCATCTCGCTTTACTTTTCTCAGTATACTATTTGTATCCTCGTATACCTTTTCTACTTCCTCATCCTCGTACTGAGTTGTTGGTATGTAAACCTGTACTAAAACAGTGTCTGTGGGTTTTGTGCTCAAATCTGACCATAATTATTCTATCACTAAATTGTAAGTACTCTTTAACTTTACATCCTAATCTTTTACCTAACACTATTCCTACCCCTACCTGTCCATTAGTAGAAGTTGTAATTATTCTATAATTATCTTTCCAAAAGTCATTACTATCTAGTCATCTCACCTCACTAATACCTAAAATGTCCAGCTTTCCTTTTCTCATTTCGACTAGTAAATTCGTTAACTTATCTACTCCAAGTAATGACCTTACATTCCCAGTCCCTATCCCTAAATCGAATTGTTGTTTTAAATTCTTACGATGACGAACCCCAAGTACCTTCTCCCGCAGATCTGAATGAAGGGGTATTTTACCTCCGGACAAGAATTTTACCTGTGAGCTCTCCATCATACATATTTCGTGTTTTAAGCCACGCAAGTTATGTAATCCCCCATTTGATATATATAAATAAAGAAAGTAGTAATTAGGAATTATTAGAAATATTAGAAAATGCGCAACAATGTAATTGAAGGAAACGGAAACGCTACTTTGTAGCACAGAGATAAGTGACACTGCAGATGTCAGGTCACAGGCGGTCGTAGACAGTCACGTACCGAGATTACTGAGAAGTAAGTTCGCAACAAAGAAGTTATGAATAAATTTAAGATAACAACAATGTATTATGAATAAGAGTCAAGTGTAAGCAGACATTAGGTCTGCAAGTTCCCACAGACATGTGAGGGGGTAGGGATATTATAAAAGGCCCGGGAGCTCCACACGGAGTCAGTTAATCCATCGTTCAGCTTTAACATTGCAGTTCGTTAGATAACTCACTTGTACAATTAATTAATAGTTTCGGCCTTAGAGTAATTATTTCAAGATTGTCTAAATTCAACATTAATTTCTGTATAACAAATAAATAAATATGTTAAGAAGTTTTGAAGTTTTTTTAAAAAAGCCGCTCCCAAGCCACGAACCTTAATTGGTGCAGTCGTAACGGTTGTCAAAAGGGCACTAGCGAATCCAAAATCGAGGAACTGGTGGTCTGGAATTTCAATTCCGAATTTGGCAGAACAAAACAAAAGTTGGAGGCGAAACAAGAATCGTTCAATCCCAGGAAACAGAAGTTGAAGACGAAACAAAAATCGTTCAAATTCAACAAAAAAAAAATTGGAGGCGATACAAGAATAGATCAAATCCAAAAGAAAACCAAAGAAGAGAAAAAGTTCAATGAAATCAACAAAGCAACTAGTGTAAGTTCATTTCCTTTAAACCAATTAAATTTTATTTTTATTTTTAACAAACATATTTGATATTTGCTAGTTTATGATTTATATATGTATATTGACTATTGTTACCATTATTTTTTGCAATTTTTTAAAAATAATCTACTTAGCAATTGCTAGAGATTATCTTCAAGCTGTTATTGAAATTTCATTCTTATTTTACACTCTGTATATGAAAGAGAGAGATAAGAACTGAGAAAAATTTTATTTCTGAGACATAAAAACTTGAGACACTTAAAAAATCGCAAATATTAAGCGCACAAGAGACTATATTACGCTTTAACTGGTGCAAAAAAATTTTTAGAATTCCTAATTCTACAACCCGGCATTTAACTAACGCAATACTTCAAAAGTAGAGGCGAAAATAAAATCACGAATTTAAAACTTAAATCTAGTAATAACGCAACTATCCAGACGTAAACTCATCGTATTCCATAAATAGACAATTTGCAAATCTATTATTAAAAACCACATTGTTAGTACGAGAATTATTCAAACGCGAAACCAACAATCGTCTCATCTTTTTAAAGTGAATAAAATCATCACCTTGGATAACCACGCATAAATCTAATTATAAATTACTGAACAAAAGCTATTTAAAGCATCACGAAAACCTTTCAGCATTGTAAATTAAAGCATCATAAATTACGACCGGAAACTTTTATGTAAAGTATCAATTTAAATTACATTCAATTATAAAACCAACTCAGGAAAGATATAAATAAATACTACTAAAAAACGCATATTGTAACCTTATTCAGATTTTACAATTTTAATTAAATATTTCAGTAAATTAACGACGCAAAAATTCTATTATTCCCAAACACGACATTGTATAAAATCACAACGATTACTAAATAACACCTACGGTATATTTAAAAATAACCTGTAACAGAGACACTAACGCAACTAAGTAACTGGCAACATCCTGCAGCAGATTACAACATTGTAAGCATTGCAGACACCTTACAATCGCATAAACCCACTAGAAGAGATAATTATTACGCACATAACTAAAATCGACATAATTAAAAATAGAGAAGTTTTAACTGGCGCAACTAACGCAAAGCATTCAAGCAAGATAAATTACCACAAAAAACCACTCAGTCTTATTGAAACTTCAGAAATTAAAACTAACATCGGCAAATTAAAAATAAACGTAACCAAACCAATACCAAGC
Source organism: Platerodrilus igneus (assembly GCA_036346225.1). Lineage (NCBI taxonomy): Eukaryota > Metazoa > Arthropoda > Insecta > Coleoptera > Lycidae > Platerodrilus > Platerodrilus igneus. Next base: position 1,561,925 of record JARFIW010000800.1, on the reverse strand, counting down.
GTAAAACTTATTAAATAACTACACAACCGTGCAAGTAAACACAAATTAAGCAAATCAATTTTTAAATAATCCAAAACGACCCAAGCTAAAAACAGCAAGTAACCCGACGCAATCTAAACGGAAAAGTAATAAATCCAAGCAAGGAATAACACCACAAACTACAAAATAATTTCAAAATTTTCAAAAATCGGAGAATAACCAAAGTAAAAAAAAAACAATTTTTTTTTAAATTATCAAAACATTCCCCAGCCAAGATGAGTAATGGAATGAAACTGTATATGGACATGATCCCCCACTTTAATGGTGATCAATGTTTATTAAGTAATTATATTTCAGCCTGTGAAATATTCCTATAAACATTCTATAAGCCCGGTGATAACGAAAGCAACACTTTGCTTATCCGCCTTATAATAAGTAAACTAACCGGAAGGGCACGAACATTAATCGCGAGTCGAAATGACGTAGACCAGTGGGACGAATACAAACGCATATTAATAGCATATTTTGGAGACCAGAGGAACCTAAAATGTCTAGTGAGAGATTTGATAAACCTTAGAATAGAACACAACCAATCCCCATATCAATTTGGAATGAAATGCCAAGATGTAAGAAGTTTAATCTTGACAAAACTCAAAATTGAAGAAACCGACTCAAATGTATGACTTTTAAAAACAAAAATGTACGACGAGATGGCATTAGACACCTATCTAAATGCATTAACCAAACGACATTCAGATAAAATTAGATTTCAACATCCCCAAGACTTAGAAGAAACAATGAATATGATAATCGAAGAAGAAAATGTAATGTACTATAGAAACCGACTATAATACCCCAACGCGAATAAAAGCTATACGCCAATAAAAACCATACAACCCGCGAGAAAAACAAGTCCACAACAAAAATTTACCCCGTTCAATGCACAAACCAACCAAATGCGAACTAATAATCCATATTTTAATAACTCAAACTTTAACAATCAATATAAACAATTTCCAAAACCAACGTTTTACCCGAACTTTTCAAAACCCGCATTTCAACCAAGATTCAACTAAAATGTAAATCAGCAAAGACCAGTATTCAACCCAAATCCTATTAGAAACTCACCGATGATAAACAATAATAATCCCAATAACTACTATAAACCCACACCAAAGAATACCTCATCTGGTAACACCAGACCCAACACAAAAATAACGCACATAAGACCAAACCACAATCAAAAACGCACTTTCACCTCAGAAGAGCTATTTCATCAAGAAGTAGAAGAATATGAAGATTACCAGAATAATTGCAATCGACCGTGTACAAATAACGAACAAAACCAATCAAACCACTATGAACGCGAAGAACCATACGAAACCTATGAAGAGGACGACGAAGAAAACGCGTGCTCAAATTTTCAAATGGTCCAATTTATAAACGACCAAACGTAATAAACCTAAATAACATGAATCACCTTATACTACCCTATATCGAAATACCCCACGCTGAATTTAAATTACTAATCGATACCGGATCTTCAAAAACATTAATAAGCCCGCGAACAGTAAAGAAACATTATTTAAACTATGTAGAAAGAGAACCGTTTAAAATTAAAACCGCCCATTAAACAACCCTACACCAATTCGTAGCAAACATACCTTTACCCAAAACATTTAACGTAAAGATGAAGCATAAATTCTGCATATTCGAATTTAATGACAAATATGACGGACTATTAGGAATGGACCTTCTAAGAAAACTAGGAGCCAACATAGATATAAAAAACCGTTTATTAAGGACCAAATATGGACGAATCCCCATTAAATTTTAAAACACCGAAATTGACGAAAAATACACAATAGGACCCCGAACAGAAAAAAAGATAAAAATCCCCGTAAATTCAAATAATAAATTAGAAATAATAAACTACATAACTTTTCAACAGGGAGTAGAAACCCCAACTGCATTAGTACAAATTAAAGATAATTATGCCACAACGACAATATTAAATTCAAATGACTACCCCGTAGAATTCTCCTTAACAAACCCAATTAACGTGGAGGAATTAAATTTTAACGAGATGGAAATAGACGAGAACTTAAACGAAAATTATAACCCCGTAGAAAACGACGAAATGTTAAGACAAAATTTGAATAATATCCGATTTAACCGCGACATAAATCAAGAGGAACAAAGAGCAATACAAAAATTATCTTTCGAATACCGCAACATATTCCATTGCGAAGGAATACCCCTAACCTTTACAAATACAGTTAAGCACAACATTGAGCTAACAGACAACAAACGGATATTCACAAAAGCATACAGATTACCCCAGGCAAGTCAGGAAGAAGCTGACAGACAAGTAGCCGATCTATTAGATCAAGATATCATACAACACTCCAATTCACCATGGAGCAGCCCCGTATTAATAGTATCCAAAAAACTGGACGCATCAGGAAAACGAAAATACAGAATGGTAATAGATTACCGCAAATTAAACGAAAAAACGGTAGACGATAAATACCCGTTACCAAATATAACTGAAGTTTTAGACAAGTTAGGCAAGTGCCAATATTTTTCGACGCTAGATTTAGCATCAGGATACCATCAAGTGGAAATGGAAGAAGGAGATACCAAAAAAACAGCCTTTAGCACACCTAGAGGACACTACGAATATAAACGGATGCCATTTGTACTAAAGAACGCACCCGCAACTTTTCAACGAGTATTGGATAACATACTACGAGGGATACACAACGAAAAATGCCTTGTGTACCTAGATGATATAATAGTGTATTCAACATCATTAGTGGAGCACATTGAAAGATTACGAGAAGTGTTCGAAAGATTAAGAACCTCACAATTTAAAGTACAGTTAGATAAGAGCGAATTTCTACAAAAAGAAGTAGCATTTTTAGGACACATAATAACACGAAATAAATGACGTGATCAGAAACCAACACGAAGGAAAGACCAACCATTGAGGAATAAATGAAACCCTAAAGCAAATCATTAGACGTTACTATTTCAAGGACATGAAAGAATTAACTACAGACTATATCAATCAATGTGAACTATGTGACAGAGCAAAATATGACAGAAAATCCCCGAAGATACCCTTAATGTTGACTAAAACACCAGACAAACCTTTTCAGAAATTACATGCCGATACTCTAGTAGTAGAAGCACAAAGTTACTTAACAATCGTGGACGCATTTACAAAAATAAGCCAAGCAATACCAATCACTTCTAAAAATAGTATAGACCTAACACAAGGATTTTTACATTATTTTACATTTTACGGAACGCCCGAGACCATAACGTTAGATAACGGAAGCGAATTCAAAAACGAAACAATACAAAACACTTTGGAATTACACAAAATAAAAATTCACTTTATAACTGAAAACCACCCTGAATCCAACGGACTAATTGAGAGACTACACTCAACCCTATTAGAACAAATCCGATTACTAAGAATCAATTACAAGAAGGAATACATAACTAACTTAATGTCATACGCATTAATCGCCTACAATAACACAATTCATTCATCGACAAATTTTACACCATTAGAATTAACTCTAGGACACTCAGATTCACGCAACCCCTATGATATACATTATAACAAGGAAATCTATCAACAATACGCTAAAGATCACAAAGAGAAACTAAAAATAACTTATGACAAAGTAAAGGATAAGTTAGATAACGATCAAGAACGCATTACCGCGACCCGTAATAAAAACACAGACCTAAACAAATTTTCCATAGGATAAACCGTATACGAGAAAAATTACCAAAGCAAAAGACACAAAACGGCACCCAGAAACTTAGGCCCCTTTAAAATCAAACGAATATCTGACAAAAACGTAGCCGTAGTAGACAACGGCGAGATAACAAAATATATTCATCTCAAAATTTTAAGACACCCTGTACTTCAGATGGACAATCATCATCCTTACCGTCAACCTCCACCCAGGTAAAACGGACACCGAAATAGTAATTGAAGACATTAAGAATAACCCCGGTATACTACCAATAAAATTAGGCAGTATGCAGAACACCATAGGCTTTTTGGCCTTTGCACAAAAATTCGATTTAACAGAACTGAAACAAGAATTTCAAATAATCAAAAATAATTATTACCGACTAAAACAATCGATGGACACAACAAAATTCGGAAAAGAATACGCAATAGAAATGATGAACTACGACAGTATAACAGAAAGTATTTTGAAAAACATAGAAGACAAATTTAATCGACTAATACCCACAGAACAAACGGCAAGACGAAAAGAGGACTAATCGACGGATTAGGAAACATAATCAAAGCAATTACCGGCAATTTAGATAATGAAGACGCAGAACGCTATGACAACGCGATACAACAATTAATAGAAAACCAAAACGACATCAAAACCATAATTAATAACCAAATATCATTAACGCAGTCAACGATCATCAAATTTAATGAAACCTTAAGAAAATTAGTTAGAAATCAAGATAGTATAGCCAATCGAATACAAACCTTAGAAAATAACATGCAAACTACCATGTTAGGCATGCGAGATTTAATCAGATTTAACACGATATACAACCAGATAATATCAACCTTTACCTTAATCCAACAAATTCTAGCAACATTAGAAAACGCAGTAACCTTTGCCAAATTAAATACATTCAAGTATCATAGAACCAATTGATTTATTAAGAGAATTATTGAGAATAAAATCTTTTATAACTAACAGTAGATTACCTTTCGATGTAATAGAATCAGACATTTTAATATTTGAAAAAATAGCTATAGTCAAAGGCTATGTAAAAAATAACGATATAACATTTTTAATAGAAATACCAATAGTAGAGATTAACAATTACAATTATTATCACTTATTTGCTTTTCCAATGAAAATGACTAGCACATACCAAGTTATTATTCCAAAAACCAAATTCCTATCCTTAATTGAACTAAGATATGGTTATACGAACGTAAAATGTGATGAAGTCACACCCAATCAGTACTTATGCCAATCATTGACAACAACAACAATTCAAGAAGACAGCCCTTGCAGTACAACTACTAAAATTTACCAATTGTTACGAAAATTGAGAAGCCAAACCTGTACAAATCACCAATATGAAAATTCAGAAAGTAACGGAAAATAAATGGATAGCCATTTTCCCCACCGAAGTAATCGCAACAATGTACTGCAATCAAGACGAGAGTAACTTAGCATTAACCGGAAGTAAATTAATCACCCTTAAGGAAAATTGTTATTTGAAATTGAAAAATGAAATAATTAGAGTTTACCAAGATCCCGTACAAACCAAGAAGTTAGCAAATCTACCCGATTTACAAATCAAGATTACCCAACACGAAGACGAAGAAACACTTCAAAAACCCCTGCAATTGGAACACCTGGAATTAGACAACCTCAACCACGCCATGAAACTCATGGAAGACTACAAGGAACACCTGAACAAAATCAAAACGCCCAAAGTGCACTACGATAATATTAGTATATGGACAATTATATTGATTATATTGACGATTTTATTGATTATTTATGTAATTTACAAAATGTATATTAGGTATAAAAATAATAAAGGAAACAATTTTAGATTTAAGGCAACCAAAGAAACAAATGTACCCTTAGAAAGTATGAATTTTAAGAAATGAGATTAAACGAATTTATTTAATTAAAAATCAAGAAAGGTAAAACCCCTTAATTTTTAATGTACGTCGGGAGGAGTTATGTAATCCCCATTTGATGTATATAAATAAAGAAACTAATAATTAGGAATTATTAGAAATATTAGAAAATGCGCAACAATGTAATTGAAGGACAATTCATTTCAGTTTATTAACGTTCATGGGAACGGAAACGCTACTTTGTAGCACAGAGATAAGTGACACTGCAGATGTCAGGTCACAGACGGTCGTAGACAGTCACGTACGGAGATTACTGAGAAGTAAGCTCGCAACAAAGTAGTTATGAATAGATTTAAGATAGCAACAATGTTTTATGAATAAGAGTCAAGTGTAAGCAGACATTATGGCTGGACGTTCCCACAGACATGTGAGGGGGTAAGGATATTATAAAAGGCCCAGGAGCTCCACTCGCAGTCAGTTTAATCCATCGTTCAGCTTTAACATTGCCGTTCGTTAGATAACTCACTTGTACAATTAATTAATAGTTTCGGACTTAGAGTAATTATTTCAAGATTGTCTAAATTCAACATTAATTTCTGTATAACAAATAAATAAATGTGTTAAGAAGTTTTGAAGTCTTTTTAAAAAAGCCGCTCCCAAGCCACGAACCTTAACTCGCATATCTGGGAAATATTGTGGTAGGTTCCCATATCTTTCCGCAACGCAGTTTTTAAAGATTTTAGCAAAAAGCCGTATCCGTCACGGCCAACCCTCAACAACCTTGTAAATTATTGAGGATCGCCCGAGACCAACCGACTCTCCTCCAATATCTTTTACCCAGCAAGGCTGCTGCTCCTTGCTGCGCCTTTTAATCGGCTTTTACGATAAGCAGTATTACTATAGTAGTTTTCTTTGTCCCCTACTATAGGAATGACAAGGTGATTTATAAGGATGCATTTAATTTTCTCTACTGCCTTTATAAATTCTGGGGTGTGTTCAATCTTGTTACCTTTCTTTAAACAGTTTGTTAGTGGTTTGGTTATTTGTGCGTAACCTTCTATGAATTTCCAGTAATAACCACCGAGTCCTAAAAATCCTTTAATTACCTTATTAGTTTTGGGTAGGGGTAATTTAGTACTGCGTTTGTTGTGTCTGGGTTTGGCATAACTCCATTAGGTGTTATTATGTGTCCTAAAAATGCTACTTCTTTCTGTAGAAATTCACTTTTATCTAGTTGAACTTTAAAATGAGCTTTTCGTAATTGTTCAAAAACTTCTCGTAATCTTTCGATATGTTCAGTCAGTGATGTTGAGTATACGATAACGTCGTCTAAGTATACAAGACATTTTTCATTGTGTATTCCTCTTAAAATGTTGTCCATTACTCTTTGAAAAGTAGTGGGTGCGTTCTTTAATCCAAACGGCATGCGTTTGTATTCATAATGTTATCTAGATGTACAGCTGTTTTGGTTGTGTCTTCGTCCATCTCTACTTGGTGATATCCTGAGGCGAGGTCTAATGTCGAAAAATATTGACACTTTCCTAATTTGTTCAAGATTTTTGTAATATTGGGTAGCGGGTATTTATCATCTACCGTTTTCTGGTCTAATTAATCGATGACCATTCTATACTTGCGTTTGCCTGAGGTATCTAACTTCTTGGGTACCATTAGTACGGGGATTCTCCGTGGTGAGTTTGAATGTTGGATGATATCCTGCTTCAATAGATCTGCAACCTGTCTATCTGCAAGGTAGTCTGTATGCTTTGGTGAATATTGGCTTATCGTCTGTTAATTCAATGTAATGTTTCACTGTGTTGGTGAAAGTTAATGGCATTCCTTCACAATGGAATATGTCTCGGTATTAGAAACATAAGTCTTTAATTGCTCTCTCCTCCTCGTTATTAATATCTTCGTTAAAATGAATGTTAATTAAAGTTTCTCTTAACATCCTGTCGTGTTCTGTAGGGTTGGAATCGTTTTCATCTTCCTCGTCTATTTCCATCTCGCTGAAATTTACTTCTTCTACGTTTATTGGGGTTGTCAATGATATTTCTATGGGGTAGTCGTTTGAGTTTAAAATTGTTGTGTTGGCGTAACTTTCGTTTATTTGTACTAACGCGGTGGGTGCTTCTACTCCTTGTTTGAATGTCATGTAATTTATTATGCAATGTCGTTTTTTGAGTTTACTAAAACTTTTATTTGTTTTTCCGTCTTGGGTTCGATCGTGTATTTTTGGTTGGTTTGAATATTACTATTTTGATATTTAATAGGAATTTGTCCGTGTTTCGTTCTCAGTAAACGGTGGGGCACAGCACTGTGCGGCTATGATATAGAGCCATTAAGAGAAGCAGATAAGAAAAGGTAGAAGCTTTTTAGAATGCGGTGCTTTAGATGTAAGATGATCGATCGCATGAACAGAAAAAAATAGTAACAAAGATGTTCTAGAAATAGAAGGGAAAGAACGATATTTGTGAAAAACGAAAAAAATATGAGAAATTGAAGGACACCACACGTTTTAATGCATTTGAGAAACAGTAGAGGATATATTATAGGCAGAGATATGTAGCTATATAGACGTAGCTTTAGATCAGACTATTGCACGCAGATAGTGAAAGATGTAAGCTGTGGGAATTTCAAAGAAATGTGTAGGTTAGTTCAGAATAAGAAACAATGGAGGTACACGTCTAACCAGTTCCAGAACTGAAAAACCTAATGATCATGCAAACGTATCAAAACTGAAAATAATGTCTAAAGTACTTTGGAAGATATTAAAAAATAACGATTTAATCCAACAAATTTCAACATCTGTAGCACAAAAATTAAGCTGTTGCGGACATATGTTTGTATAAACTTTTTTTCATAAAACAACCTAAAATATTAACATGTGATTAGAAACTGCCTGTTAATCAAGTTACTGATCGATCCATTACTCAAAATATTATTTGTTGAAGAGTTATTTATAATTATTACAAACTAATATGCTATTCATCTCAGAATTATGTATAAAATCAAGTTTAGCTCGTATACGATATAGAAAATACGGAAGGTGTACAAGATCAAAGCTAAAGATATATTATTACAGTAGTTGATTGAATGAAATTGGTAATCGTGTGCATGCTTTTACTGGGCCCACCTCCTTCCTTAGCTATTAATTAAGATCTTTAGAATAAATTTCTGTAACTAATTAGTTCATTTGATTGACAAAATTATGCGCAGTTGATAGGTTTCTCAAACTATTATAGATGGATGTTTATGATCACGTCAACCACTTCTGAAAACGTGTGCATTGGCAGCCAACATTAAATTTCTAATGTGGGTAAATTTAAGTCTAAAGCTACATTTACATTCACTTCCATGTCGAATTTTAAATGTAATTGAAGTGGTTGTCAAATTGTATTGTCAGTATCATGTACATTGAAATAAATTCGAAGTTGACTCGAAGTGCCTTCAAAGTTGGTCAAGCTGCTTGCCGAGGGCAAGCACGTACTAAATTTTTAGGTTAAGCATATAAATTTCAAGGTTATGTTTGTTAGCTTATTACATTGAACCAGAACCAATTGTTCAGAAGCGTATTTATTTAAGAAAAACACAATGAACTTTTGAGTCTGATAGTGAAGTGGAGGTAGATATAACTAATTGATGGTGGATTAGAATTTGACAAATAAACGTTTTTCAAGGTTATTTGCAATTATAAGGCTTTTACAATCTCATGGACTGTGAGATGCGCAATGAAGGAAGTGGGAGGTATCGGATAAAAAGAAAGAACAATACAATATTAGTGAAATCTAAAAGCATTGATTTTTCGGATGCGTATTCTGAATTAACTAAATGGGTGTGCTATGTGAATTGCATAACCAGTAATTAATCAACATAATATAAACTATAAAACTACAATGTTTTGTATGCGGTACCTGTAACATTTTTGGTGTATTGTTTATTGTTCTTTTCGTGTGTCATGTTTTCATGCGTGTGTGGATAAAAATAGACAGGCTAAATGTTTTAAAACTCTTGGCAGCCAAAATACTGCCCTCTTATTATTTTTTAAGAATGCATATTTCATAGAAATTTAATCTAAAAAATTATAAAATTACTACCACAATCCTCAAATTGGCCCACGTTAGATTTAGGACTTCTCTTATTAATTTTCTTCCTTGGTGATACAAATTTGCCACACTCCGGTTTGCTCTTCGCTTCTAAAATAATTCGCTCGACTGTGTTTAGTCCAACTCCAGTTGCTGTTGCTACTCGTTCTTGCAAATTATTCATAAGAATGACAGGCATTCCATTCTTTTCTTCTCTTATAAACTTATACACACTATTCTCTCGCAGGTTAGGGGGTTAAGGAGCGGGTATAAAAGGTTTGGTGCCTAAAATTTCTTGTAGGAAAATGTAGAGGAAGGGGAAAGTTAATGATTAGGAATTTTAAATCAGGTAGTGGAAGTAAGGGCGAGTCGATGGTATAGTAGGTGTTCTGGAGTTTCTGGAGAATCAAGATTGCATGGCCATTGTGGAGAGTTGGTGGAGGGAGTGTAGTTTGGATCGGAATTTGCCATCGTCAGTTAGGAATTGGATAGTTGTATGTTTGGGGATGTCGGTGACGGTGGGAAATATTTGGTTGGTGTATCTGTCGGTATCGGAGTAGCACCATGATTCCTGCCAGAATGGCGGAGGGAGTTGCAGATAGGGGACTTAAGGTTGGAAGTAGAGATTGTGCGCTACATACCTCGGGATACTGTTTCATCATGGAGGTTGATCGGACGAAGGAATTTTAGGTTGCGGGTTTGCACGAAGTGATGTAGTTGTGTCGATTATAGTCCAAACTTTATCATATCACAGACCGCCTGTTATTTGTTGTTTGTTACTCCAAATATGTTGGATTTTATAGAAATACAATGTCTTTGGTCACGTATTCATGACGTCTTTGAACGCGTTTGCTTATTTATGCGTTAATATATTTAATGATATAATTAAATAGCTAGTATGCCAGGTTGTTTATCTTCACTGATCACGTGTTTATTTTGATAAAACTTGATGCGTTTAAAATTCTATTTTTGCTCGTTCTGGCCTTGTATATTTAACTTGGAACGTATTATACGACGTACACATTATTATTTTTGCTAAATAGTATCTGATTATTGAATAATGAGCTCTTTCTTATGAATTAAATTGTTTACGATTTATATGCAGTGTGCTCGCTATTGACTTTATATAAAATAGTCGATTTACTCCTATTTAATGGTGGAATTGTTTGGTTATCTTAACGTTAATCATATTTACATTTATCTTACGACCCCTATGACTTAATATACCCTTAAATCACCCCCTTATCTTAGCATTATATATTTTAAGATGCACCTGCGTCTGTTTGCGACGGTAGCAAGCTTAGTGCTTTCACGGCTCATTGATACGTCTCAACGACATGGATCCGCTGATAAGACTTGACTGGTTGACAGCGTTGTCGAGTTGGGCTTTGGCTCTTCAGATGTAAGCGAGTAAGGGCATGGTCAGAGTATAATTACTGACCCTGTAAAGGAATAGAATAATTGAATATCTATCACTGTGTAAAATGATGGACTAACGAAGTGCTGCCAGGATAACAATCAACGACAGTGTAATGTTCAAGCCGATATAACAATCACCGGTTGTGTGATGAGAGAATTAATGTGTGTTTTAACAAAGGTAACAATCGCTGGTTGTGTGGAGTGTGATTTAATTATCAGAAACTTGCACGTAACGTACACTAGATAACTTTTGGATCTGCAAGTGAGCCAGTGGTATAGTAGTATTATTATCTCATGGCGGGTGACCTTGAAAAAACCTGCGCGAGGAGGAACTATATTAATAATCAAAATAAAAAAGTGAGACTAGAAAACATCGACTGCTTGCACGTCCAGTGTTGCCAGAGCAAAAATTGTCGAGCAACCAAGGAATGTGTTTTAAATAGTTTTATGTTGATTTTTGCTTTTCTATAAAAATGATCTGAGCTTATTGTTGGATGTGATACCCCAGATTATTGATTGATTGGATCAGTGTACACAAGATATTTTATCACTTATAGTCACTGGTAGAACAAAAACAATTTGGTAGTACTACATATTCGTTTTTTTCAAATCAATAGACGTTTTTGTTTTAAACACAAACTATAAACTATAAACACTATAAAAATGTCAAATGCCCACCTCGAAAATATTACTAAGATTTATTACATAAACGTTTTAAGAATATGTTTATACAATAACACTCATGGTGTTGTAACTAACAAAAACAATTTTTAATTAATACCAAAAGGTTTTTATATCATTTGTTATATTAATATTATTATAAATTGCATATATCTCGTGCTTTATTTTAATGGATCATAGAATCAACAATTCAGTGCTGTAGAATTGAAGGAAGAGGAACAGTTATAGTATGAAAAGAAAGGTAATTAAGGTTTGCATCTTGTCAGGTTATATATTTTTGACATAACCTCATTTATAGTTTAGAAATATTTGCTAAATTAATATGTTTTTTACGCACTTCATCGATAATCTAGCTATAAATTAATTCCTTGAACAATTAATAATCTTAACCTTTCTGACTAAACAAAAGCGATATTGCTTATACGACTGAAGTTAGATATTCTACACCGGCCTGATCAGGTGCTGTTGATATTATAATCATAGATTATTTAAATCGTCAAGCCTGCATAATGTCGTCGAATGCGGAATTCAGATCCGATCGAGTAGTACAATCCACTTGTTTTAATGGATTGACCGGAGACGCTGCATTGGATCGAGAACTGGTTTATGTCGCCAAACTGAAGCGGATTAACACGATCGGATAGAAGCGCCGAGATAAATACAGCCAATAAGGATCCCTTTTGGAGACAAAGAATGGACATGCTTAACAGAATTGATTATGATTGGATTAAAATATAAAATGATTCAATCACTTTGAAAGCCAATCATTGATTGTTTCAGCTTTAAAAGTGATCGATTGTCACAGCACTACTGAACATAATTTGATATAAAGACTGCTTCCTCTCTAAGCAAGTTTTATTTCAACACCTCAGTAATAAACAATAATGTACAAACAAATGTATTTATGACACATATTTTCTACAACGCTAAATAAAGACCATCAATCAACTATTTTACATAAATTATATTTTAAATGGGTTTACATCCTAAACTTTCATCCCCATCATCAGACTCATTGCCTGAGGATAAGTATCCATATGAATTATAGCTATTATCATCAACCCGTATAATTAGGTCTTGAACCTCGTCTATTAAAGTTTCTCGTTCCATATAACCTTTTCAATTTTCTCTACGTGCATACATACTTTAGTAGTCCACTCGTTGATTCCAATATTTTTTATTTGTTTTTCTGCCAACTTCCATACACCATCTATTTTGAAGGTTACATTACATGCAGCGACACGGTTTTTAAGTAACGCCCAAATCATCTCGATAGGATTTAGTTCTGGGTGATATGGAAGTAAACGCAATACTACATGACCATGTTCTGCCAGTAGCTGGTCAATTACAAACAGCTGATGAACAGGTTTATGTGCCTTAATTTTGGAATATAATTCAGGATTGGTTTCTTTACATTCAAAGAGGATATTTCGTTCCTTCAACCATTTCTGCATATCTGTTTTCTTCCAACTTGTAGTAGGATTAGGATGCACAAGAACATTATGATATGACTCATTGTTTATCACAAACACTGAATTTGGTCCAAATTTGGTATTAACTTTTCTTGCAGCCACTTTTTATAATTGCGATGATTCATGTCATCGTGATAATCCCCCGTTTTCAAACCAGACTTAAATATCAATTCTGCATTTGGAACGAACCCATTTTTTCCACCTGCACGAACAATTATCAAACGCTTCCCTTTTGAAACTGGCGATTTCAAACCCTTGGTGGTGCCGTCATCCCAACACTTTGATACACTGTGAGAACTGTGCAGATATGTTTCATCGTTATACACAATGCTTCTGCCCTCTTCTTTATACTTACTAAGATTTTTCAAAAATATGGTGCGCTTTGCCTTTATATTGCTTTGTTCAACAAGAATTTTCCTGTTATCTACAGTTCTCTTCCAACAAAACCCTGCTCTTACAACAATTTTGCTAAACGAACCTAATTTTCCCGTATAATGAGGGCAATCATTTTTAAATTCGTCAAACACTAACTTCAAAGTCGGTCTATGTTTATGTATTGCTGCAAACCGATACATAACGGTTCTTAGAATCTCTTCGTCAAATCCATTCACTGTTGACTTAGGGCTTGGTTTATTTACGGTTTTCCTTGGTGAACTGAACTTACTGCAGGGTGGTTTGTTTGTGCCTTTCTTTACAATTCTTTGCACCGTCCGCAATGACACGCCTGTTGCTTCAACCACGCACTCTTGCAAATTGTTCAGGTTGGAGGCGCCCGAATCTTTTATGCGTTTCAAATATTGAAACACATTAAAAACAATCTGTCGTCCTTGACTATGTATCACCTCCTTCTTATTCATAATATTACTCTAAAAAATATCATAATTAATCATTGAACGAACATTCTTTTTAAATACTTACATTGCTGAAGAAATTAACTATCAGTTAGTTTTGAAAAAAACTGTTTTGATGACTATTACTTGATACAAATATTAAAACGGAAAACTGGAAACAATAAGACCTTGATAAGAGCGAGAATGACAATGACAGTTACGGTTCACATTCGGTATATACAGTATTGGGATCCGCTGAGTATGTGCACTGTTGCCACAGCAAATATTTACGGATAAAGAAACTACGAACCTAGAATTGTTTATAAGTAAAAACAAGTAAAAGCTCCGATATTATATGGAGGTCTGGATTTATTTCATATATTTATGAATTTCTAGATACCGCCAGCATGAACGGGGTCCTTACAAACAATATTTTACTTAACGTATTAAATGGGATATTCGTGACGACGTATTAAAGCCACATTGCTAGCAAGATGTTTGTGGGTTGTACTGTAGCGTTGTGAATCTTGAGGTTTAAGTTTAAATTGACCTATTGCGCATGTGACGTCACCCGCCATGAGATAATAATACTACTCTACTGGTCTTCAGATATCGATCACAAAGACTGACTTCCTAATCGATTTGGAACTGCTTATGCATGATTTCCCTTAGGGGGAAAGGTGTGATTTTTACACGTGTAGGAAACAAAATTAAGGGAAGAAAGTTATAATTGACTCTTACATGGCAAAATTAATTTAAGTTTGTATACGTTTTTATGTGTGGTAACAAACCTAGCTGTTATTATTCTCCCAGGGGTAAACCGCTGACAAAATTGTACAAGGTTTGCTCTTTTATACAATGATTTGTTTTGAATTGCTGTGATTTGCTGCCGTTTGCTTTGATTTGCTGTAATTTGCTTTGATTTGCTGTGGTTTGCTTTAATATATCCTGATCTGCTGTGATTAGCTCTGTGCTTTGATTTGCCGTGATTTAATTTGATTTGCTGTGATTTCCTTTGATTTGCTTTCGTTTGTCTGATTTGCTTTAATTTGCTGTGATTTGATTTGGTTTGTTTGATTTGTTTGATTTGATTTGATTTGTTTGATTTGTTTGATTTGTTTGATTTGTTTGATTTGTTTGATTTGTTTGATTTGTTTGATTTGTTTGATTTGTTTGATTTGTTTGATTTGTTTGATTTGTTTGATTTGTTTGATTTGTTTGATTTGTTTGATTTGTTTGATTTGTTTGATTTGTTTGATTTGTTTGATTTGTTTGATTTGTTTGATTTGTTTGATTTGTTTGATTTGTTTGATTTGTTTGATTTGTTTGATTTGTTTGATTTGTTTGATTTGTTTGATTTGTTTGATTTGTTTGATTTGTTTGATTTGTTTGATTTGTTTGATTTGTTTGATTTGTTTGATTTGTTTGATTTGTTTGATTTGTTTGATTTGTTTGATTTGTTTGATTTGTTTGATTTGTTTGATTTGTTTGATTTGTTTGATTTGTTTGATTTGTTTGATTTGTTTGATTTGTTTGATTTGTTTGATTTGTTTGATTTGTTTGATTTGTTTGATTTGTTTGATTTGTTTGATTTGTTTGATTTGTTTGATTTGTTTGATTTGTTTGATTTGTTTGATTTGTTTGATTTGTTTGATTTGTTTGATTTGTTTGATTTGTTTGATTTGTTTGATTTGTTTGATTTGTTTGATTTGTTTGATTTGTTTGATTTGTTTGATTTGTTTGATTTGTTTGATTTGTTTGATTTGTTTGATTTGTTTGATTTGTTTGATTTGTTTGATTTGTTTGATTTGTTTGATTTGTTTGATTTGTTTGATTTGTTTGATTTGTTTGATTTGTTTGATTTGTTTGATTTGTTTGATTTGTTTGATTTGTTTGATTTGTTTGATTTGTTTGATTTGTTTGATTTGTTTGATTTGTTTGATTTGTTTGATTTGTTTGATTTGTTTGATTTGTTTGATTTGTTTGATTTGTTTGATTTGTTTGATTTGTTTGATTTGTTTGATTTGTTTGATTTGTTTGATTTGTTTGATTTGTTTGATTTGTTTGATTTGTTTGATTTGTTTGATTTGTTTGATTTGTTTGATTTGTTTGATTTGTTTGATTTGTTTGATTTGTTTGATTTGTTTGATTTGTTTGATTTGTTTGATTTGTTTGATTTGTTTGATTTGTTTGATTTGTTTGATTTGTTTGATTTGTTTGATTTGTTTGATTTGTTTGATTTGTTTGATTTGTTTGATTTGTTTGATTTGTTTGATTTGTTTGATTTGTTTGATTTGTTTGATTTGTTTGATTTGTTTGATTTGTTTGATTTGTTTGATTTGTTTGATTTGTTTGATTTGTTTGATTTGTTTGATTTGTTTGATTTGTTTGATTTGTTTGATTTGTTTGATTTGTTTGATTTGTTTGATTTGTTTGATTTGTTTGATTTGTTTGATTTGTTTGATTTGTTTGATTTGTTTGATTTGTTTGATTTGTTTGATTTGTTTGATTTGTTTGATTTGTTTGATTTGTTTGATTTGTTTGATTTGTTTGATTTGTTTGATTTGTTTGATTTGTTTGATTTGTTTGATTTGTTTGATTTGTTTGATTTGTTTGATTTGTTTGATTTGTTTGATTTGTTTGATTTGTTTGATTTGTTTGATTTGTTTGATTTGTTTGATTTGTTTGATTTGTTTGATTTGTTTGATTTGTTTGATTTGTTTGATTTGTTTGATTTGTTTGATTTGTTTGATGTGTTTGATTTGTTTGATTTGTTTGATTTGTTTGATTTGTTTGATTTGTTTGATTTGTTTTAATTTGCTCTGATTTGCTTTGATTTGCTTTGATTTGCTTTGATTTGCTTTGATTTACTGTCGATTTGCTAACTCGTGTATAAGATTTGCTTCTGCGGTTTACCCCTTGTTACTCTCAACGTGTTTTTGATAAATTTGGGTGCCATAAGTGCTCTACAGTTGAAATGCGCCAATCTTCTGACATGCTTTTAAACTTTTTTTTACCGTAGGGTCTCATCAACTATATCACAAGTAAAATAAAAAGTTACTCTGGCACTAGCATTTAGTAGTTCTTTGCTCTTCGGAATATTTAACATCAATCCTGAAGCAATTGCTCAAATGTGAAGTTTTTAAAACACCTCTATCACTTTGTGCTCCATATGCACTTATATCTACATAAGTGAAAAATATTGGGCACCACAGACAGCCAATAAAATTATATTAAAATACTTCTTACAATTAAAGTAAAGGGAACTAGAATGAGAAGGAGCTTCAATGTGCACATGCTTTCCATTGATGCACCCGAGACAATTTGCTAGCTGCCAAAATTTATTAAAATCATGTGCGATTTGCAACCACTGTGTTGTTTTTGGTCAACTTAAAACCATAAACTATATTATCATGTAGGTTGCAAAAAATATATTACAAATTGTTGATGGTGCTATCCTAAAACTGTAACCCAAGTGAGGATAGGAAAGTTCAGTTGCAAAATATCTTATGTGTTAATAACCTTGCTAGACGAGCTATTGCTTCTCTCGGAGAATGTTTTATTAGAGGTGGTGCACAGAGAAACAAAAGATGTTCAAACGTAACAGTACTTATTTCCTTAAGATCAATAAACAAATCTTAGCTCAGCAATTAGGTTATCATAAAACCCATGTTGCTTACATTTTACATAAATATCTCTTGTCCACAGTCTTCTTTTACTTCTGGACTTTTGCTTCTGCATTTCTGTTAATAGCAGAACAGAAATTACTGAAGCTCCTAAGTATACTATTCTTTGTGATTGATTTATACTAAAAATATCTACAATCTTTCTTCAAAACCACAATTTTTAACTTTGAAATATTTATTAATAAATCTTTACATAACATAGAAATTTAACAATGTAAATGGCTAATTTTGAACTGTTAGTATAAACTTGAACTTGAAAGTGAATGTAAATGTAACATAAGGCTGAAGGTACCAAAGAGCAACAAAACAATTGTCATTACTAACAAATTTGCAGAAATTTGTTATTCATTTGGTTTATACTAAACTAATTGATTTCCATCAAAAAATTATGATTAATTCTGGTATGAGATTTGCTTGAAATGTTACTCAGCCCCTGGTAGTTCTATTACGTCTGTTAAAGTTCCTATTGAGATATGTTACGATTGGGATATCCTACTTATGCATGTAATCGGTTGCTCTTTTAACGATATTCTGTATGCGAATAGGTACATTCATTTTTGTTATTCTAATTGGAAAAATTGTTACAAACTTGAATTCATTTCATATACGTGAACGTGCCAAATGTTGTTTTATGGAAATGACAGGAAATGTAATCATAAATTTGAAATTTAAAAAAGAATTTCTACAATGTGCGCAATATTAAGTTAAGTCGTTGGTATCAGAATATTTTGCAATGGATTAAAATGTTCGCAGATTTATGCTTAGATTTTTTCCTTCTTTATCATGACTGAGGCAGACTTCGTAAACATGGCAAAAGAATTTTAAAGAGAGAACCTTCCCAATGAACATTTTTGTTTATATAACTATTTTATCACAACTGTTGTTTGTATATAGGTATCTTGATTTTTATAAAAAGGTGATTGAATTTTATACTATCACCGTATAATTCTAGAGTTTTAGAAGTTTTAAAAGGTTATCTTAAGCAAGCAGTGCTGTTTAACATTTCAATATTTTTGGTGTCCAAAATATTTCTGGAACTATTGTATAAAACCAGCGGTGATCGCCATCAATGCAGTTTTGTTGAGGTTGTAGTAACTAAACAATATAACTAATCGCTTGTAATACATAGGCCCAGTTGCACGGGTTCCACTTAAAGTTAAACCTTAACCAGGTATTTGCTACGTGCTAATTTAACTTTAGTTACCAGAATTACTTCTACTCTACAAAAGAGCTGTAATAGTACATAATACACGAGCTAACTTTTAGTAGCGAGAAGTGGGTTCTGTAAAAGCAAATACAAATCTTTTTATGGGTATATTAACCTCAACACTTCTTTTACAGCTACCTAGAAAAGTCTTTAAACTTTCTGCCTAATAAAAAAGCGTTGAGCACCAACCCACCTGGATAATCTTTAATAGTGCCTGCTCGAAAAATGAGCGTTTCGAGAGGCGATTTAATGGTTTTTGCAGCAGTTGGAGGTTGCTAGAGCTTTGTTTATATCATTCTACTATTCTACTTTAAATACAAATAATAAAACAGAAACTCTACGTCAAGTACATCCAATATATATTAGCAAACATAATTATCGCAGCAGAAAACAGTAGAAGACAATAAAATACTAAAATCTAGTCCTGCTTTGGCCAAATATGTGTGGAAATAAAAACAACTTAAATTTATGAATAAACAGTCAACCGAATTAATTTCGAATTACCCTCAACAATAATGAGCGTTTATGTATGAAAAATTATGCTTCTACAAACCGATTTAAATAAGTGTGCTTAACCTAATCGTCCTTTTAAATAATAAGTTTTGTATATTCTTCCTACTACCATCAATCACAATTATTAAATACGTTTATAATGTTTATAAAATTGAAAACAAATTCAATAACTTACATTTATGTTTATTTATCTTTTGCAAACGCTCTGTCAATTTCCAGGGCAGAAAATTATTACGGCAAATTAATTTCTCCAATGCGATATGGAATGAAAGCTCCCTCACAGGTCAATTCACGATTGTTGCATATTATTCGACTTTGCTTAAGATGGTCTGACGTGTTCTGTTGTGATGTGATGCCTCCTGCTACTATCTGGGTGTTTTATAAGTTAAAATGTTTCATAGGTATCCCCGCTTTCTTCGTTCTCAGGGTTTATACGACTTAAACTGTCCTAAGATCGCGGTTGAGATTATTTTGGTGCATGAAAACGGTTATTTGTATTTTCACACTTTACATATAGTACCAATAAGTGTTCCATTTGTTGGTTACTACGCAATAAATTTTATACCGTTTTATGAATTTTTGACCATTGGGGTAATTTATTCTGGTTTTGGTTCCTTTAAACTTGTGTATATATTTACAAATACACTTTCTTAGGTTGGTGATTTACTGAAATATGTCAGTAATTTTGTAAATCAATTCGAAAGTGTTAAATTCTGATTTTTATTACTGGTTATATTTAATATGCATTAGGTGTTTCCTTGTTTATTTTTGTATTTTACTTTAATATTATGATGAAATAGCCATGTCATTAATGTGAACTACCCAAGCTTCTATAACACTTACAGTTTATTTTTGTACTAAAGCTCATTTAACTAACTGAAGTTTACAAATCCTTTTCTGTTAACTAATGTTTATTTAATTAGCGCACTAACGTTACATATTTCTTAAACTAAATTACCATTTAAATGTAAGTTGGTGTGTTGCAGAATATTTTAAGTCTTACTTAGTTGAGGGATATGATTACTGTTATGCCGCTTCTGCATATTTATAAATCTATCTTCACCTTGGTTAATCCGTTCAAGCGGTTAGAATCTACGAATATGCCAACGCATCCCACTTTTATTGGACTAGCCCTCATAGGGGCAACGTCGTTCGTTAAGGTGAACAGTTTGTATAAAATGCGGTTAAGAGCGGTCGCGCAATATTGTTGTTATTCGCAATGCTCCCTATGAACAATCATTCTAAAAGAATATGTAATTGTTTTTATTGTTTAAAAATGCCTCGCTTTGCGCGGCTGTTGTACTATTCTAACTAAACTAATTAATAAAGTTTATGTACATATGTTAACCGAGCACGCGTTGTTTTTATTTTACATACATGTCCAATCAAAGTGTTTCTTTTACTTAGATAACTAGTGTTAATAAACTATACCCTAAATCAATATCAGAAAAAGTCGACTTCCAATCCTATTTGTGAAGCAATAAACCTTTTCGTGCCCATGGTCCTTCGGGCCGGATTCCATCAGTGCTAAATAATGGATAATTATTACTTCAAACATCAATTCCAACGTGTTCTATAAACGCGGGAAGTGTGTTCGACTGCAAAAAACGCTATCGTATGTGCACCCTAACTAAAAGTATCGTGTATCGCATTCTACTAATGGTTGTAACAGCCCGTCAATGTCTCAATGATAAACAGCTTCATGCTACGCTTCTATTAAAGGTAAGTTACATCTTTCTACCTTTAAATGATAAGTAACTGCTTACCCCTTTATATAAAATTAACATTATTATCTACCTTGAGTTTGACTTAGCTTTACTAAAAAAGCTTTCAATTTATTCAAGCACCACAGCATTGAAATATGAGTGAGTGTTAGTCGTTTTTATACATAAAATTTAACTATTATTATTTAAATTAATGCTTATTGGTGATGTTTGCGTATCTAAGCAAACTACTGATCAATAATCGCTAAGGGGTTGCAACTTTCATTATGTTGAAGTTGTAATTAGTTAATACGTGTACTAAGCGTAATATTATATGTACTAAATATATTTATTACATTTGAGCTTCCTACTGCATTCCTAAAATTTTTAATTATGTTTTTCGGCATATTAATCTAGACAATGCCTAAACAATATCAAGCTAAGATTGCGTTGGCTACAGCCACATCACTAATTGACGAACTAGAAAACTTTGAGCGGTTTCTTGCTACAATTACTAGTGTGCCAATTACCCAAACTATTATTACTAATTTGAACTTACGGTTGGATAGTATTAAACCAGCCGCAGCAAAATATAGAGAAATATCTATTGAGCTGACTGCAAATTCAGTTACATCCGAAGAAATAATCTCTGAAGATGACTATTTTGATAAATTTATTGATCTTATAAGTAAAGCAACTAGCTTCTTAAAAAGTACTTCTAAGTTATCTAGAGCAAGCTCGTCAGAGTCATTAAGCTCTGCAGCGAGTCCAGGTAGTACTACATCTACCAAACAAATAAATGCTAAATAACCAAAATTAAGTATCACTAATTCTGGAAGTTTCACTGAGTTTCCATCATAACCTAGAAATTTTTATGGCACTCGTGCACAATAATCCTAATCTAACCGACGTAAAACGCTTTCTGCGCCTAAAAGGTAGTCTAAAAGGTGCTGCAAGCGAACTAATTGCAAATATTGCTCCTGAGGACGAGAATTACCATATTGCATTCAATCTACTTCAGAAAAGATTTAATAATCCTAAATTGGTTATACAAAATCACATAAAGGCTATTTTTGACGTTAAACCTATTCTAAAATTAATAGCTCCGAATTACGTTGTTTGTATGATACGTTATTCAAACACATCAGAGCGTTACGAAAACTAGACACATCTTTCGACGAGACTGGAATGTTTGTGTCGCACCTTTTAATGACTAAACTAGATGATGGTTCTAGAACTGAATTATCAAAATATAAACCAAACGCTATACTGAGTCTAAATGAAATAAACGACTTCCTAAAAAATCGTTGCCAATTACTAGAGAAGATTGAGCACGCCAAACAAACATGTACTAGTCAGAGTTTTCCTAAAAATAACAACCTAAAATTAAAACTAACTATAAACAGACATTTGTTACTACTAGTGAAAGCGGTAATGCATGCCCTATGTGCAAACTAAACCACTTTATCACTCAATGTCCTGACTTTCTAAAGCTAGCTACAAAACAACGTTTCGACAAGGTTTGAAATACTGACTTGTGTAAAAACTGCCTTCGTCATTCAAAGCAAATAACTTGCAGATCCAAATCTAGCTGCAAGTGGTGTAATAAACAACACAGCACGTTGTTGCATTTGGAAGCTAATGCTAGTGCTTCTCTCACTCAACATAGGAATAATTCCGAAATTGCTTCCACTGAAACTGTACTAAATACTAGTACTACACTTTCTTGCTTTCCTGGTAGCATGCAGCAAGTACTGCTAGGTACTGCCTCTGTTAAGGTAAAAATGTTCAAAATAAATGGCAACTAGCCAGAGCTATTTTGGATTCCGCTTCACATGCTAATTTCATTACAGATGAGTTGCTAAAAAACTGGGCTTAAAATTAAATATCACTAACACCAAAATTATTGGTCTAAATACAAATTCTTCTGTCTCTAATTCTGTAGTTAACTTGCAACTGACATCTACTACTTGTGGTTACACTGTAAACTTGGAGTGTTTAATCATTCCCAAAATTGCTGAAGACCTACCTCTGGTAGCTTTCGATAAGTCGCAGCTGGAAATTCCTAACGGGATCGAGCTTGCCGACGTTAACTTTAATAAATTTCTTCCTATAGAGATTCTAGTTGGAGCTAGTGATTTTTATTCCCTATTATGTGTAGGACAAATTTCACTAGTAATCTATAGGAACACTGTGGCACGATTTAAATAAAATTAAATAAAAACCCTTAACCACAAAAAATATTTAAATTACTAGATACGTATTTTGACCACTATGTGGTCATCATCAGTAGGAAACCTCTTAAAAAAAAAAAAAAAAAAAACAATAATAATAATAATTAGCTGTTGTTCTGAAACACTTCAGAGGATATTCTCCTCACCACTTAGGCTGAAGTGAACGTAGAAATAATATCAAGTATTATTAATGTGATTGCAAAAAAACAATTTTGTAAGTTCGTTCACTTTCTAGTTATTCCAATTTATGTGACTGCGTGCAAATGTCAAAAATCTACTAAAAGTCAAAATATCTCAAAAACGGCATTAGATAGAGGTATGGTTGTGTTATAAAAGTTCACATAAAATTCGACAAGGAATTCGAAAATGCATAAATATACAGGGTGTTCTATTTAAAATAACGATAGTAATACCGACTTCTGGTATAACCGGAAGTGCTAACATATCGAAACTATTTTAAACGTGTAGGGCACATTCGATAACCTCCTAGTGCAAATTTTCAGCTTCCTTCTACCATTGGTCTTCCATATACAGATGATCTCCCACTTAAAAAAACACCCTGTATACTAACAAAACTTAAAAGAAATTATTAAATGCTCAGTTTTTAAATACCTATACTGTTTATAAGTGAAATAAGCCCTACCCTCTATTTCGCACACGGTCGCACTAAATGCACCGCTAGTCCTACATCTAGCAGATTATGAATGAAAGTTGTTCCGAATATCAGAAGAAGGGCGTATTTATATTGGGCAAATTTTCACGATTCTGAAACCATTTCTGTTCTTCCATATTACAAATAAATTTTGAAAGATAACAATTTAAAAACCTATAGTTAAAAACGGCGATACCTTATAATCTGCCCACGTAACAGTAAGCTTATTAATTAGTTAGTAACTCTATAAAGATATATACTCTACGGAGTTGGTAGTTCACAGAATAATATAAGCAGCAGCTTTGAACTTTAAAAATACTGTTTACTTAACCTCTTATATCATTTACCAGGTAGCATTCAAGGTTTATTAAATCTATTAGCATTCGTATTGAATATTATAATTTAATTGTGATCCACACTTGACGCCTTATCTCTATAAATTTATGGAAAAATAGTTTATTACCCACAAGCTTCTGCGTTGTTACGAATAGCCATATTGGTAATCACCTGAAATCATACAACAAATAGGTAATTAATCACGTGCCCTATTTATTCTAACAATGTGTTATAGGCATACATTACGAATGTGGTGGAAGGGGATTCTTCTCGCACCTGTAAATAGGTGAGCTTTATATATAAACTGCTTTTATCCCTCAACCATCAGTGTGTTTACGCCTAATGTTGGTAAAACTTGACACAGATTTATAATAGCAACCTCGCATCATTTAAGTTTTTTAATTTATCGTTTGTCGTAGCTATTCGTTGTTTTAAATAAAAAAAGACCCATAACTACTGTGTCCATTTTTCAACTTTTTTTGTGAAAGTATTGACGGTTTGTGCAAATTTATTAACACCATTTGCTTCAGTCACTGAGATGATGATAATATACGCTACAGTGGTGCTTGTAACCGCAACTGTTGTCTGTTATCCGTCTAGAAGAGTTCTTTATCCCAGCGATGTCGACGGAAGCACTGTTAATGAAGTATATGGCACATATTTTACATTATCTGTAAGTATAGCAATTGCTTTTTTATAAGGATTATAATATCTTTAATGCATACAACCAGGTAATTTTGAAATAATTGCTAACATTTCCAATAACCTTTTTTTCCGCTATAAAATTTGTAGATATCACATACTTATCACAGAATTAGAACACATCATCATCATTGGGTCTTCAGTCCTGAAACTGGTTAGACGCGTACCATCATTGTTTCCTATTCTAAACTAACCTACAGATTTCCCCGAAATTTGCACAGTCTGCATCTATCACTATCTGATCTAGGTCTACATCCCCTCTTTTTTCCTATCTCTGCTTGTCATATATCCCATACTATTCCCCAAAATGCCTTAGAACGTATTCTGCCCTTCTATTTCTCATATTCTTTTCCCAAAGATATCCTTACTGTTTCTATAACCTATTTGTTATTACCTTTGTCTATAAGAGCAAATTCCTTATTAAATCTGTTTTTATTTAAAGGAAATTCAATAATCTATTAATTAAAAAGTTAAATGAAGCCAACTTATGTTGTATGCTATGATTAGAGGATTTTTTTTTTAAGAGGTTTCCTACTGATGATGACCACATAGTGGTCGAAATACGTATCTAGTAATTTAAATATTTTTTGTGGTTAAGGGTTTTTATTTAATTTTATTTAAATTTCACTAGGTAAGAGTAAACCTACTCTGCAAAAAACGTTGCTTGGTTGGGTAATCTCTGGAAATTGTCCAGCTCCATCAAACACAAATAATTTAGCTTACACACATTTGGCTGTTAATGGTGCAAGACCTACTATTAAGAGCCTAAACGATTCTGTAGAAAAATTCTGGCAGCTGGAGGGCATAGAACCTCTTAGCGAACTATCTAAACTATCCCCCGAACAACGGTTTTGTGAAAATCATTTTTCGGAAACAATCACTCAAAACAATACTGGACGTTTTGTGGTTTCTATACTTTTTAACTCTAAGTTATGTAAACTAGGTTATTCTTTGGAGTTAGCAAAGAAAAGATTTTTCAACTTAGAAAAGAAATTTCTTTTGAACCCTAAACATAAAATTGAATATTCAAAATTCATTCATGAATATATTTCGTTGGATCATATGTCTAAGGTTTCAACTAATACAGAACCAACAAATCCAACGCCGCTAAAGACTCTGGATGCCGAACTAAATGTTTCTAACATACCTCCATACTATTTACCACACCATGCTGTTTTTAAGTCGGACTCGTTAACTACAAAACTAAGAGTAGTTTTTGATGGTAGTGCACCTACACACTCTAATGTATCTATTAACGATACACAAGTTGTTGGTCCCCTCATTCAAAATGACCTATTTTCTATACGTATACGTTTCCGTCAACATAAAATATAACAAAATATGGTAGGTTCCATTTGAAAAAACGGAATATTTGACATTTTATTAATCAAATTATAAAATGATTTTTCTAGCACCCTGTACATTGCAATCAGATTTTCTTTGCACGTAGAAATAATATCAAGTATTATTAATGTGATTGCAAAAAAACAATTTTGTAAGTTCGTTCACTTTCTAGTTATTCCAATTTATGTGACTGCGTGCAAATGTCAAAAATCTACTAAAAGTCAAAATATCTCAAAAACGGCATTAGATAGAGGTATGGTTGTGTTATAAAAGTTCACATAAAATTCGACAAGGAATTCGAAAATGCATAAATATACAGGGTGTTCTATTTAAAATAACGATAGTAATACCGACTTCTGGTATAACCGGAAGTGCTAACATATCGAAACTATTTTAAACGTGTAGGGCACATTCGATAACCTCCTAGTGCAAATTTTCAGCTTCCTTCTACCATTGGTCTTCCATATACAGATGATCTCCCACTTAAAAAAACACCCTGTATACTAACAAAACTTAAAAGAAATTATTAAATGCTCAGTTTTTAAATACCTATACTGTTTATAAGTGAAATAAGCCCTACCCTCTATTTCGCACACGGTCGCACTAAATGCACCGCTAGTCCTACATCTAGCAGATTATGAATGAAAGTTGTTCCGAATATCAGAAGAAGGGCGTATTTATATTGGGCAAATTTTCACGATTCTGAAACCATTTCTGTTCTTCCATATTACAAATAAATTTTGAAAGATAACAATTTAAAAACCTATAGTTAAATACGGCGATACCTTATAATCTGCCCACGTAACAGTAAGCTTATTAATTAGTTAGTAACTCTATAAAGATATATACTCTACGGAGTTGGTAGTTCACAGAATAATATAAGCAGCAGCTTTGAACTTTAAAAATACTGTTTACTTAACCTCTTATATCATTTAACAGGTAGCATTCAAGGTTTATTAAATCTATTAGCATTCGTATTGAATATTATAATTTAATTGTGATCCACACTTGACGCCTTATCTCTATAAATTTATGGAAAAATAGTTTATTACCCACAAGCTTCTGCGTTGTTACGAATAGCCATATTGGTAATCACCTGAAATCATACAACAAATAGGTAATTAATCACGTGCCCTATTTATTCTAACAATGTGTTATAGGCATACATTACGAATGTGGTGGAAGGGGATTCTTCTCGCACCTGTAAATAGGTGAGCTTTATATATAAACTGCTTTTATCCCTCAACCATCAGTGTGTTTACGCCTAATGTTGGTAAAACTTGACACAGATTTATACTAGCAACCTCGCATCATTTAAGTTTTTTAATTTATCGTTTGTCGTAGCTATTCGTTGTTTTAAATAAAAAAAGACCCATAACTACTGTGTCCATTTTTCAACTTTTTTGTGAAAGTATTGACGGTTTGTGCAAATTTATTAACACCATTTGCTTCAGTCACTGAGATGATGATAATATACGCTACAGTGGTGCTTGTAACCGCAACTGTTGTCTGTTATCCGTCTAGAAGAGTTCTTTATCCCAGCGATGTCGACGGAAGCACTGTTAATGAAGTATATGGCACATATTTTACATTATCTGTAAGTATAGCAATTGCTTTTTTATAAGGATTATAATATCTTTAATGCATACAACCAGGTAATTTTGAAATAATTGCTAACATTTCCAATAACCTTTTTTTCCGCTATAAAATTTGTAGATATCACATACTTATCACAGAATTAGAACACATCATCATCATTGGGTCTTCAGTCCTGAAACTGGTTAGACGCGTACCATCATTGTTTCCTATTCTAAACTAACCTACAGATTTCCCCGAAATTTGCACAGTCTGCATCTATCACTATCTGATCTAGGTCTACATCCCCTCTTTTTTCCTATCTCTGCTTGTCATATATCCCATACTATTCCCCAAAATGCCTTAGAACGTATTCTGCCCTTCTATTTCTCATATTCTTTTCCCAAAGATATCCTTACTGTTTCTATAACCTATTTGTTATTACCTTTGTCTGTCCATCCTCAAACATCTGAAGCACGGCATTTCAAAAGCCGATACTGTTCTTCTGTCTGCTTTTCAGACTGCTCGTATTTCGTAGGCATACTGTCTGTGCTGTGCTCCACACATATGCTTTCAACAACATTTTGTTCTATGTTTGTTGTCTTTCATCATAGGCGCCGTTCTTTCTTGTTAGATGCAGTTCGGTCACCTTCTATTGTTTTACAATTATATACCCTATTTCTCCGACATTCAGTGGTTGCGAAGGGGGGTAAGCAGCCTGTGGCTGCCAAGTTCCCCCAGCACTTGAACATTTACTGATTTAATATTTTTTCCAATATATCTTTTCGCACAGTCAACATTAGTTGCAGATATTTCACAACAAACAACTAGTTGTTTATAATAATCATCAGATTTATCTGCGCTTATTTTTCGTCATTGGGTTTCTCGTCTCAAAACTGGTTGGACATGTACCTGCACTTACTTCTTTTCTAAACTAACCTACATAGTTCCCTGAAATTCTCACACAGCAATACAGCTCGGTTCCCCTTATATTGTTTTCTAATATTATGCCCTTTTTCACCGAGATTTATCAAAGAGGGTTAAGCAACCTGTGGCTGCCAAGATCCCCCCAACACTTAGACATTTGCCGAAATAATAGTTTTCCAGTAAATGCTTTCACGCAATTACCATTATTCGAGAATATTGCCCGCCCAATGCTTGTAGTTGCTTATAATAAATATCATGTTTAAGTGCAGTTACTTTCTTCGTCATTAATTTATCCATCTTGGGACTGGTTGGATGCGTACCTCCATTGATTTCTCTTCTGAGCTAGCCTACACATTTCTCTGAAACTCCTACAGCCTACATCTTTCACTATCTGTGTGCAGTAGTCTAACCTAGGTCTACCTCTTCTTCTCTTTTTTCCTATCTCTGCTTCTAGTATATTCCGCACTATTCCCTCATGCCGTAGTATGTGGCCCATCATCCTATCTCTTCTATTTTTTACCGTTTTCCACATACTTCTTTCTTCCCTTACCATTTTTAGTACCTCTTCGTTCTTAACTTTGTCTGTCCATGATATCTTCATCATACGTCTGTAGCACCACATTTCAAAGGCTTCTACCTTTTTCTTGTCCGCTACTCCCACTGTCCAGGCTTCACAGCCATATAGTGCTGTGCTCCACACATATGTTTTGAGCAATCTTTTCCTTGTTTCTATGTTTGTGGTCTTTGAGCACAGTAGTTGCTTTTTCTTGTTAAATGTAGCACGACCTTGTGCTAATCTTTGTTTTATATCTTTTGTGCTTTCCCCATCTTGCGTTATTTGACTTCCTAGGTAGCAGAAATCCTTAACCTCTTGTAAGTTCGTGCTACATATTTGTATTCTTGTTTTCGATTTATTTTTCCCTCCTTTGCATACTAGTACTTTAGTTTTACTTTTGTTAATTTTCATACCGTATCTCTGTTAGAACCGTTTCCATTTCATTGAGAGCATCTTCTAACTCTTGCTTGCTAGATGCTAATACCGCTATATCATCTGCAAATCTAAGCATATCAATTTTTTGTCCCTGCATAGTAATTCCAAATGTCTTCCTGCATTTGACAGTATTCATTGCCTCTTCAATGTACAGGTTAAAAATTAGCGGGAATAGGGAACATCCCTGTCTCACCCCTTTCCTGATGTTTACTTCTCTACGTTCCTGCTCTAATTCTATTACTCCTGTTTGCTCTTTGTATAAGCTATGTACTATCCGTCTATCCCTAGAACTCATTCCAATCTTTTTGAGTATTTCGAACATTTTTTTCCATTTTACATTGTCAAATGCTTTTTCCAGATCTACAAACCCTATATACACGCTTTCCCCTTTTTCTATTGTTTTCTCCATTATCACCCTCAGAGCTAAGATAGCCTTCCGTGTTCCCCTGTTTTGCCTAAACCCAAATTGGTCTTCTCCTAATATTTCTTCAGCCCGTTTTTCCATTCGTCTTTGTACAATTCTAGTTAATATTTTTGATACGTGTGCTGTCAAGCTTATTGTTCGAAAATTTTCACATCTATCTGCGCCTTTCTTTTTTGGTATAGTTACTATGATGTTATGTTTGAAATCTTTGGGTATCTCGCCTGTCTCATACATATAGCTTACAAGTTGGAAGAGACGTTCTGTTACTGCTTGACCAGCGGCTTTTAGAGTCTCCGCTTGCACCTTATCTGTACCCGGCGCCTTACCATTTTTCAGACCCCTTAATGCTATTTCAAATTCATCTCTAAGTATAGGATATCCCAAGTCTTCATTTTCAATGTCTGATTCCTTTTCTAATGCAGTTAGTTCTTCTCCTGCATATAAATTCCCTATATATTCTTGCCATCTACCCGCTTTCTCTACATTTTCTATAATGACATTTCCTTCCGCGTCCCTTATATTTTTGCTATACATTTCTATATCCCTAAAATTGATTCTAATTAGTTTGTATGCTTCATCTGTCTTTCCTACTTCCATCTTAGTTTGTACCTCTTTGCACTTTTCATCAATCCATTGTTCTTTAGCTTTCCTGCATTTTCGAATAATTTCCCATTTTATGGCTTTGTATCTCTGTTTTCCTGTTTCGTCTGATTTATTTTTGTATTTTCGTCTTTCTTCTATTAAATTCAGGATATCCTTTGTTATCCATGGTTTCTTATTTACTTTTTGTGTATACCCCAGAATATCTCTGGCCGCCATGTCGAGGCTGGATTTAATGTTATTCCATTCTGTTTCTACTTCCTTAGTATCAGATATTTTCCCGATATCTTTGAGCAATTCATTTGACCTTTTTTCGAATCTTTCTTGAATATCTTTCTCTTTTAGTTTCTGTAGGTCCAAGTGCCTTTTTCCGTTACTTTTTTTCAAATTTTTAAATTTAAGTGCGGCCTTCATAATTACGATGTTGTGGTCAGTGTCTATATCTGCTTCTGGGTAGCTTCTACAGTCTTTTACTTGATTCCTAAACCGTTGTCTAACAAGAATGTAATCTATTTGATATCTTCCTATATCTCCTGGCATCTTCCACGTATATCGTCTTCTAGCATGATGTTGGAATAATGTGTTTGTAATGATTAAATTGTTCTTGTCGCAAAATTCTACCAGCCTATTTCCTCTGTCGTTTCTAGTGCCTAAACCAAATAAACCTACTATCGCTCCTTCCCTACCCTCACCTACCACTGCATTAAAATCCCCCGTAATTATAAAATTTTCATGTCCTTTTACGTGTCTTAGTATGTCTTCGATATCTTTGTAGATCGCTTCTACCTCTTCGTCACTGTAGCTAGAGGTGGGCATGTATACTTGAATTATTACTGTGTTTACCGGTTTAGATTCTAATCTAACCATGAGTACTCTTTCGTTCTTTTGTAAGTAATTTTCTACACAGTATCCTATCTTTTTCCGCATAACTATCACCACACCCAAATTTCCTTCCTCGGCTCCTGTATGAATTACCCTGAAGTCTTCACTCCAAAAATCCCCCGCCTCTGCCAACCGAACTTCGCTGATCCCTACTATGTCTAATGATAACCTATTCATTTCGATTTTTAGGTTGTCTAGCATACCCACTTGCTTCATAGTTCTAACATTCCACGCTCCGACTCGCAAAATGTTCCTGACTCTTATTCTTAACTTTCCGATCGCATCCTCCGAAGTAGTCCCCTCCCGAAGATCCGAATGGGGGACTATTTTAACTCCGGAATCTTTTACCCCAGAGAATGCCATCATTTTATTATAATTTAGGTACGCTGTGTACTTGGGAGGTAATGTGGTGGTTTCCCGTTGCCTTCCACATCGCGGTAGTGTGTCTTAGACTGCCATACCGACCCCTATGGTCTCTGCCAATCTAAGTACGGATAGAGCCGCTGCCCTCTTTCGGGGACCTGTCTTAGTCTGGTTCCTCACTAACGACCCTACTACTATGGTTGGACCTGTAGTTTGGCTCTTTAGCTCATTATAACACGCAAGCCATTTCACCTGTTCTAGTAATCTAGAACTTCGGCAAGGTGCAGGTCCATTCGAAATTAGAACACAATAGTAAAAAAATAGTGACAGCAGTGTACATATATGATATTTATAAGGTGCTAATTGTATAGATGTACGTACTTTAGAAATTACTTTAATTTTAAGTCTATTATTAAACACGTTCTCCTAGTATGGGTTTACGTATTTATTTATTTTATTAAGTGTTCGAGCTATTTAATTGTTAACATATGCGATGCTTGGAAATTTACATACTTTCTCATTTTATAAGCAGTAATTCGAGTAGTTTTAATTCGGTGAAAAACTTCTCTTTAATATACTACTTCGTTTGTTCGTACTATTAATTAAATTTGTCTACCGTTGTCTTGAATTTTTGCCACATATTTCAACAATAAATATTATATATATATATATATATATATATATATATATATATATATAATATATATATATATATATTGCTATGATAAGGGATTATTTAGGGGTATATTGAGACATAACGGTTACCCAATACATGTAAATAGTACTAGGAGTTTGAAAACCGCATTTATTTAGCATTAACAATACGTAATTTGTATATTATGCAAAGAGCAAACATTTAACACTCTGTATAAGGATCGCAATTGACTTTAATTAATGCCGAGTAGCATGTCATTCAACAATAAACACACCAGTAAAAGAAATAACTCTACACGCAATCAAACTTGTCCTAAATGTTCATACATTATATATTAATACGTGTGAAATGCAGTAGAAAAACCTAGAATAATCATAATACAATTCACATCAAGCAAGCGATAATGAAAGCAGATAGTATAGTGTCCTGATAAGAAACGCATCCTTCAAAACAAATACGCAAAAATGTAAACAGAAATATGTTAATTTACGTCACTTGGTCTACGTGATTTTCTACATGAAGTTAATGCAGATTCCAAAAGTATTATCTTGACAAACAAAGCCATAAGTGAAATTACGTGCCAAAGCGAATTAGAAACATCAAAACAGACGCTATAAAATAAATACAAACCAGAAATATACGAGTACCTACGTAATCAACGAATCGTTTCTATAAGGCAATATCAGTGATAAACCTGTAAAAGCCCAAGAATATCCAAAACGACCGATGGTTGGTCATACACTTTGAACAACAGCTAAGATAAACCAATGAATTTAGATGAGGCGTAGGCTATATAATGTACAAGTTTGATAAGCGAACAGTCTTAGTTTGAACCACGTACAAGCTGCATCACTGATACTTAAAAATTTACGCGTCGAGTAAATATTCGAATTAAACAATGAAATTAGTAGAAATGTATTAATTAATTTACCTAAAAGGTTTATAACTCAGGGCTCTAAGTACAAAATTCTAAGGACAATCTAAGAATAAATCTAAGTCTAAATACGAAAACTAATATATTACAAAAATTCTAAGAGACGTTACGAAAATCAAAGGACATCACGAAGTTATGAAAATTTAAGGCAGATCACATTAAATGTGGTAAAACTTGGAGACTAAGCAACTCAATTAAACGCAATATTGGAATACTGTGTGAATTTAACTGGGCTAGCCGAGGCAGATTTAAAATTTCAGGAGATTAAAATACACAGAGCGGTGGTGATCAGAAGACTATTTAAATAATTACATCGACGTGCGGCGTTATCATATCAATATATATATATATATATATATATATATATATATTTAATGCTGTAATTAGAGAGTTAATTTAGGGGTAGGTCAAGTTATAAGGGTCGTAGAATAAACAAAAGAAAACCCCAAATAACAAAAGCACATAATTACAGATATTAGAAGAGTAAATAGATCATTATAAATATTGTTAGTTGAGAGCACACTGTATATAACAGTACAAGCGATTAAACGCATATCCAAGAGTAGTTACGAGCAAATATAAGATTTAAAAATGTAATGAAATGCATAAAAATTAAATCAACGGAAAACCTATATGAATTGGCTAGATAAATATTCAACAAGTGCGTTAAATATATCATCATTTACGCAGGCTAAATTATGCATTATTTGAAGATCGTACGTGATAGAAAAGTAATACATTTGTTCAAAAATCCCATTTAACTAGGAAATAAACAAACACCAAATTTATTTCTATTTAGATTAGATTAAGCAAATAACAAGAATACATGATTTAATAAACGAAAATTCCTGGGATTCCTAAAGTAAAGGTAATGTTATATAAATAAATACGTGAGAACTTGAGCGTTCTTCCAAGTAATTAAACTACACAATTGGTAAAGTTTCCGAAATAACACAAGAGATAAGACAATTGGTGTCGCCCAACACGTGGAATCAACGAATCGCAAACAAAGGGGCAAGGCCTATAAATACGATAACAATTGAACAACGAGTTAGTATACATTTGAAACTGGGCAGTCACTATACTCAAAAGTGCTAAATTATTCACGCAAACAGTTAAATAAAAGTAAAGTGAAAATCATTTTTATAAGAGTGTAAAAATTGTACAGACGTAAGTAAACCAGATTTAGTGAAATTATACAATTTCTAAAAATAAATAAAACAGGGCTCTTGGGTACGATCTTGGGTACGAGTTTTGGATACGACTTTTGAATACGAGTCAGGAAGACTCTGGAGATTACTGCCGGTTAAATTAATTTGGTAATCACCGACATGATAAATATTCTATTACTGTTTTGTTAATTACGGAGATGGAAAACCTTTTATTGGAATAAACTTATTAATAACGATTTGGATAGTAATTTGGTTGGATGTCGATTTTCAAATTCGACTCAAAACATTCAGACTGGACACGAAACCCCTTGGTGATGCAGAGAAGCTACTGAACCATTCCAGGTTAGATATTTTGATATGATTTATTTCTATAAACTGTTTTAATTCAATAATAATTCAAAAATGTACGAGTCAACAAGACAGGGGTTTCTTTGATAAATTTATGAAAGGCAATAGGCAT
This sequence comes from Platerodrilus igneus, assembly GCA_036346225.1. Classification (NCBI taxonomy): domain Eukaryota; kingdom Metazoa; phylum Arthropoda; class Insecta; order Coleoptera; family Lycidae; genus Platerodrilus; species Platerodrilus igneus. The sequence continues at coordinate 1,526,437 of JARFIW010000800.1, read as the reverse complement.
CTTGAAACGTTTCAAAAGGCCTTTCAATACAACAAAAAGCTCGTTTTGCTGGCTTGATTTTCTCAAAATCTGACAAATTGTAAATATTCTGAAAAAGGGGAAGATATTTAAAAAGGTTGTAAATATTTAATCATTATACTGCGTATTGTAGAATTGCTTGAATTAATTGAATCAGCTAGTTGAGGCAAAGAGATCTATAAATTAACATTTTTACAAGTGCTTGATTAATAAAAAGAATATAACACAGCATTTTATGACGCTCATCGTAAAGGCTGAGGAAGTATCACAGCATTTTATTGCGCCCAAGCGTAGGGGCGGGAAGTATCATAGCATTTAATGTGCCCATCGTAGGGACTTGTTAACCCTAAATAAAATAATCACAGCAATATATATATATATAGATATATATATATATATATATATATATATATATATATATATATATATATATATATATATATATTGCTGTATCCACCTATAGGTTGTGAGCCAGAAATTAATGCTGTGACTTGTGTACAGCCAAATTCTATTAATGAGGATTCAATAGAAAATATAAAATCACTGACTATGTTTACACGGACAATTAACGCAGATTTTATTAAAAACGGTTTTATTAAACTGGTTTTATAACATCCGTTTATACGTATAACTGCAAAGGGTGTTATTTAGGGCCTAAAATCCAACTGGTCTTTAACTTTCAATCCGTTGTCAGTGATACCAATGGTAATTTATAAACAACATTTTTAATATTTATGTATTTTCCCTTTGGCATATATTAAGACTACATATTGCAGTCCTTAAGTTTGTGTATAAAAGAAATAAAATATTTTTAGGTTTATCTAGTCGACTATGGATACGCTATCCAAAATTTGGGTCGATGCGCGGGTTGGCAATACTACTTTATACACCGGTGTTAATTGTAGGAGTGTTTACACGGCTTTTAAAACCGGTGTCACGTCTCTTGCCGAAGCGGTGTAGTTTTATTAAACCGGTTTAGTAAAACTGGCGTTATTTAGTGTTTACACGGGACTTAATACCTGTTTTATTAACAACTGGTTTTAATAAAACCTGTGTTAATGGTTTGATTATTAACGATATAATAAGAAATAAGCAATCTGTAGTTACGTATTGAACGAGTATAACCTTTGATTCAGCAACAGTTTGTAATTATTTGTATTTTAATAGTGAAACATTATTTTTACGAAATATGTATATGTTTGTGAACTTACTGTATTTGATTTAAATCAGATACCAGTTGCGAATTCATAAAATAAACCTTTGAATTTTTTAAAGAATTAAATACGTTGTTTTCATGCATGTGTTGAGGTTTTGACTTAATTTGAAATACCTCGAAAATGAAAAGCTCTACAGAGATGAACCAAGAGTACCTTTTTTGTTGCAAATTGTATGAGGAATATTTATGAGTTTTAATTTTTATGAAATACAGGGTGTGCAAAAAATATAAGTCAAAACTGTTTGATAAACTCCCTTATTCTACGGTTTATCCTATTTTGTCAAAATGAAGTGTAATAATTTCGTATTAGTAAACAACTAACTTGTACCTATTTTCAAGTTAAAGTCTCTACCCTTAATGAAAATATTCTAAAAAACGTATTTTTCAATATTATTTCATCGCCCTGTATAATGGAAACGGGTGGGTTTACAGAAAACTGTTATCTAACTTTTCTTGATAACTCGTCAAGATCTATATATTCCCCAATTTATGATACTTTATTTCGAAACACCTTGTATAAAGAATATTTCAAGCGATTAGGAGGTAAAACGGTAACCTGTAATGATGTAGAGTTTCTTTTAATAAAACTGCATCATTTGCTTGATAAGGTTAAATTGGCCAACTTTTAGTAGCTACAGAGAGCTAGTTAGTCAATCGCTAGTTACATATCTACCATATTAACATGTATATAAAATTAAACGCAATTATTGTGTCTTAGTTATAGCATGATACATTGTATTAAATGAAGGTTATATATTAAGTGTCAATAGAGTTCAAACCAGAAACAAGAATAGGAACCGACTTCATTGTAACCCAGACTCAGCTTGATAGCACAAGTGAAGAGACAATGAGCTGCAATCAAGCAGACTCATTTATAATTACTTAGAATAGGACAATGTATAATTTATCAAGAAACAGCAGACAGCAAGATTTGCACTTTCCCACAAAATGACGTGAGACCAGAGGCTTCATGTTAAATGTAAGAAGCCCTGATCGCCAGTCAGTCTTCTAACTTCGTAACTTTCACATTGTTAGGTGTTCAAGCTACTCATTCGTAATTATTAATTATTGATTTATTTAAATATTAACTTAAAATATTTTTCAATTACTTTACGTTTAATGAACATAAGCGTTCAACTTGTTGTCAAAGAAAATAAAAGCTTTTTTGTAATTGTCGAATTAAAACAAATTTGATAGTGTTTATAAGGATAAACTTTAAAAAAGCTGCCAACGACTAAAAATCTATCTCGCTGAGTTTAAAAATTGCGACGCAATTAATCCACGGGAAAGACAATCAGCTGTATTCTTTCGTCCTTCAACACGATGGCAAACGTGCGACGGCAAAAATCTGGAATCTAAGAATCCCGATTCATAGCAAATATATTCCATCGGTGCGTAGATGCATGTATCCAACTAAAAACAACCATAGAATCCGTAAATGTGTAAATTTCATCAAGTTCTATACGAATACTATAAACCAATAACGTACCGCAGTAGTTTTGTTAATTAAAGAGACCACAAAGTTCCAAACGTCAAATTGAGGTTATTCTCAGTGGTGAAACTTTAAACTTTGCACAAAGCAACCTGATTTTGACTTCTCTTTTAGCTGGTGTATTGAATCAATAAACTACACTATCTTGGAGGCGTAAGAATATCCAATAAGGTTAACTTTTGCATTTTTAAACACTGATACATGTCGTGCTATTTGAACATTTTTCAATAAATGGAGCTCAGAGTCAAATTGATTCCAAATATGAATGATTCATTGTCGATTTTTATCCCAAACAACCTGAGTAGCTCCAAGTTATTTAATTAATATTTTTGCATAAAGTATAACTGGTATTAACAAATCAAGTGGATCTAAAATCCGCCGCTGTAATCCTAGAACCTCAGGTATGGGTCTTTCCAAATGTCATGAACCTGCGCAGAATTATAAAAACGCGGTTTTCCTCACTGAAAAAATTAGTTTTGACATAGTTAGTGGATAAATTACAACCAGTTGTGGTTAATATACAGGGTGTTCGGAAAATACGTGTACAACGTAAGAACAGAGATTCCTTGGCTCAAAGTAGATCGATTTCGGCCAACTTACCCTAAACACAAGTTGTTTCATTTAGCTGCTTTATTTACGTTTCGATCCATGACCTAGAATCGCAGTCAAAATAATAAAAATTCCAAGTTTGACATTTATTACACAAATTGAAGGTAACTTTGATTTATTAAAGTTTGATATATTTGGTTTGAATACATTAGATGAAAATTTTAAAGTTTAATTTTTACGTACTACTTTGCCTCTATAATAATGAAGGTTTCCATATAAGAATTCTGTGTTTACAATACGCTTTAAGTAAGCGTGTACCAAAATGAACAGAGGTTCTTAATAATAAGCTTTCCATATTATTATTAGTATCATTACAGTTATTGAATACCAAGAAACTAAACAAACAGCAAATGGTGATTATAAGCTGTATAACAAATATTTAAATGACAGGTTTTTCTCGCTTAAAACTCCATTGACCTTTAAGATTTGAATCACTGCAGGTATAAAATCCAACCGTTAATGTTTCTAAAAGCTCTCTCACACTTGCATTTCACTTAACTACTGATATACATATTTGTGTTTTATTTTCGCATCCAAAACTCTGCTATTTTACTAACAACTTCGAGTAGAATAGCGTCACGTTAACTATCGTACCTGTTTTCTACGTGTCGATCAAATTCGCAAGCTCCGGTCGATTATTTGTCGTTAATAATCTGATCTAATCTGCTCTCTCTTATGTTGTCACGTGCAGTTTCTGCACTTGAGTATTTATTAACAACTTCGACCACCCCAATTCTAAACGATTGCTTATTCATCACCCTCTAGGATATTATTAAAATATTTAGTTGTAATTTAAAAATGCTTTAATCTATTCTATTTTGATATAACGTTGACGATGTGCTATTCGATTATCAGTAACATTTGTTTTTTAAAATTTTACAATGAGTTTATGTATGTGTTTTCTGCGTGGTTATCTCTGGCTTGCTTATCGTTACTCCGTATCCAATTTAAGGTATTAATCGATACGTTATAGTTTCTATAATTTTTATGCAAAAATTATGCAACTTTTCTTAGACGTCGTACATAAATCCACGAATTTGATGTATATTTGTGTTGTTTAGAGCATTACGAACTGTTCTACTTTGTAGACGTTAACCGGGTTTTTCCATTATCGATGGTAGTGTCGATTGTTAAAATTAAATAATACGTGTTGATGTACGAGTTTACCGACGGGCTTTCCAAGCCAACCGCAATGCAGTTAGTTTTTTGGTTATCTTATAAACAGATGTGCGTTTTTGAGGAAAATACTATTCACATGATTTGTATCTACACATGGATGTTTTCGAGGGAAGTTACGATTTGATTATTGGATTATTGTACGTGCTTTCCTTACTTGGACGCAAAATAGAATTGTTTTCCGTTATAAAAATGCGTGTTGTTTGGAAGTTTGTTACGTGATACAGTGTTGTGGTTTTCAAGTGACTTACTTATATTAACTTCGTTTCCGTAAACGCGTTTATTTAGTAAAACTATAAGTTCATTAATATTGGCATTCAACTTCATGAACAAATAGTTGTCTTTGTACGCATCGGCGATCATGGGTCGAAACATGTGAGAGTAGTACGAAGTCAAGCCCTTATGTTTATGAATTGCTTTGTGATATTGTCGTAGACTTTCACGGCCGGAGTCATTATAAATATTTATGGTTCTGGGTTGGGACCGGGTCATTCTATAAACTAAGGTCGACGTTTTGCCCACTTTTGTAAGATGCTTTATCAAGACAAAAAAAGAAAATGAAATATAAATATAAAATAATAATAATAAAAATAAGAATGATAAAATATTAATTAGACAAGTGTAAAAAGTATAAGCGATTATTTCGACATATTCTAATACCGAATAAAAGTATAGTTAACGCGATGGTTAGTGAACGTGAATATCGCTATATACCAATTATCCGATAATATAATCGTCACAGACTGTTTGATTTTATTGATGGCTTAGAGTCGCGAGGATTGTTTTTTCTGCAGCTACAAATTTTATATCTGTCCTTGTACACATTGTCGATCATGTTTTCAAAACATGGCAGAAATTGGGCGACCATATCATGAAAGCGCTGTTGTTTGTTTTGCTGAATTAGTTTGAAGATGTTTTTCTTAATCTTCTTTGGGAATGAAACCACTCATAGTTTTTAAAATCTAAAAAAAACGCGTTTATTTAGTAAAACTATAAGTTCATTAATATTGGCATTCAACTTCATGAACAAATAGTTGTCTTTGTACGCATCGGCGATCATGGGTCGAAACATGTGAGAGTAGTACGAAGTCAAGCCCTTATGTTTATGAATTGCTTTGTGTATATACAGGGAGTTTGAAGATGGTTCCATTGTCGTAGAATGCTCCAGAGACGAAGACATGACGTCTAGAAATGCACATTTTGAAGGCCTCATTCTACCAGTGAATGTATATATTTCCTTTCTGTGTATTGATATTTTGGTTTCTGTGAGTCATCCCACATAGTTGGCTTTATGTATTTATTTATATTGTGTTTATAATTTGCACGATTTGTGTGGTATAAACATTTAACTTTTAAACGTACTTTATTGTGATCAAAATATTTCAATGCTTTTTATTAAACAATAGCAAATAGGTTGTTTACCTTTGGTCATTGCATGATAAACTTTACAAATTCAGGTTTCCATTAATTATTGAACGTAGTTTTGAGACATACGGAATGTATTTACGTGGTTGTTTTTTGAAATAAACAAAGTTTAGGTAGAAACAATCTGATACATTTTAATTGCTTTGGTTTAATGTTGTAAATATGCTAATGGCAACTGCTTTTATTGTTTGAAAATTAATGATAAAATAAGATTAGCATTGACTGTCAATAAGATTTTCCATATAAAATTTAGAATTATTGTTTAGGTACGACGTTATTACCAAATTCTACATCGCTGTTACGAAATGCATTTCGGCCAGTAGATGGTATTCCGTATTGCTATTACTACTACTATTACTTTTAAGGAGTGCTTGTGGACACTAAGTAAAAATATAGACATGTATATTTTTTTAATTGTTGTTTTATGTTAATATAAAGTATTTAAAAATTGGGTTAAACAAGTGAGCAAAATCAATCCACTATATATTTTTTTATTAATCTTGTTTTATGTAAATATTAGGTTTGAGGGTAATAATTAGTGTGAGGCAAGTTAGGAATGTATTAATTACCCTCGCATCGATTTTTGTACTGTGTAAATCCTCCGGAATATTGGTACGTTCATTTTCGGCAATAATTGGTTATTTTATTTACATAAATTCCTTTTCTAGTATTAATTTCTCCAACAATACCCGATATATTGTATCTGTATCAACTGCTCTTGCATGTAAACCGCCGTTGCAATTACGGTAGTAACATGGTTGTTGCTGACTACCGCGGCGATGCTGTGTCATTTCGTTTTCGAGGGCTGACAAGATAAGTATCCCGACACATGTATGTGTCTTGTTTTCCTTTTCTAACATACCTAGGGATAAATCCAATTTGAAATTAGATACGTTAATGTTTGTTCTGGTAAAATCCTTACTAGAAAGAATTCCAACTTTAATGCTTTTACTTTTTGTACTTAACCCATCTGCTTATACAAAAGTATGAGCAGTATTCTTTTTTTTACTGATTAGAGTTATAACAAATGCTTCGTATAGTAAAATCCTTATTAGAAAGGTTTCTAAATTTAATGTTTTTTTTTAATTAACCCATCCGCTTATACGAAAGTATCAGCGTTATTCTTTTTGGTACTGATTAGATTTATTGCCTGTTAGCTACGAATTGCGCACTTCGTGGAACAGTTAGTAAATTTGTCCATAGAGTAAAACTGTTTTATTAAATAGTAACCTTAGTTAATTTTGTTTTGCTGTTTCGATAGATATTTCTATATTTGTGTTTTTTTATTATTGTAAATAGAAAATCGTTGGGGAAGTATTATTTTTGTGTTGCTAGGAACCCCTCCCCTCTCCGCAATGGTAGTTAGCCTGGTATATTTACGTTTTCTTCCGGCTACGTAGCAATATGTTTAGTAAATATTGTTTTTCCGCGGGTTGTTTTTCCTTTTTTTTGTAACTTGTTTATTTTTCTAATTAGAGGTGTGTAAATAAATTTTCTCTCCTGAAGTTTTATTTTCTTCTTGTGACCCTACTCCTCTACGACTTTATAGCTAGCATGGTATTCTTTGGATTTCTCCTTTTTTTGTTGCGGTATTTGACGCGGGCTAGTCTCGTTACTTACGTCGCTTCTGGTTTGTCCGCACGGAATACCGTAACAATCTACATTTTTTCGTGGAAAACTGGTTGCTAAAGTATCGCATCTAATTGCGCCAATTTATGGATTTTAAGTCTCTAACTGTTTTAAATATACATGATTTTGCTATACTTGGTATTTGCAGTATATACAATCAATGGTCTCGTGGTCCGCGACGCTATTTGGTAAAACAGCCACTTCATGCAATAGCTCATAGTTAGAAACCAAACAGAAGTTAATTAACGTTTCTGTAACATTTGGGATTTTGTAGAATCTTCGATTACCGGCGTAAACCTAATTAGGTATATTGTTTTATTATTGGTTAGATTCAGAAAGTTTATATTAAAATCCCCCATACAACATGTTAGCTCACTAACAGCAAAAGCAGGTAATTTACCAAATTATATACAGCTTCCATGAACTTTTCTTTTATGTTTATTTAATCGGTTACGTTATTTAATAGGTAGCATTCAAGGTTTATTAAACATTATAACTTTCTTATTGGATATTACAATTTAAGATGAACCACGCTTGACCTCTTATCGCTACAAATTTATGGAAAATTACTTAGTTTTGATTTATAATGTATAACCTATAAACTTCTGCAGTATTGCGAAACAACGTGTGAGTAATCACCTGAAATCGTAAACCAATAAATTATTATCATATTGCCCAATTTGTTTCGGCCCTGAGTAAAAACACAGAACTGAAGGTGATCCTTTGCACGTATATTTTAGCGAGTTTTCCTCTAGCTTACCTGTATTACAGAACAACCCTAGTGTTAATACTTTGTTACCCTCGCTGACTCCAATAGCTTTTCGGAATTTCTGTTAATTGTAGGTTTACGTTTTCTTAAATTCAGGGGCACTTTCGTTACGATTACGCTACGAAAGATTGTGTTTATTGCGAAACGAATTAGAAAAGGGTACCCTACTTTGAGCAGAGATATTACGATCAGTTTATAATAAATCTTCAAACGCTCAAGTGGAAACATTGAATGGTTTGAAATATTATTTATCGGTGTATTTGTTGTTTACAATATTTATATTATCCCGATTCTGAACACTAAAATGATAGTGACATACGCTGTAGTACTAGGTATGACTTCAATTGCTGCCTGTTATCCTTCTGGAGTGATACGTTACGCCAGAGCCCTCAACAGGAACACTGCTGAAGAAGTACCTGGATCTCATTTTACAGTACCTGTAAGTATCTTAATTGTTTTAGTTTATGGGTGGTATTGCTTTATTATGAGAAACCCTATGATTTTTAACTAATCCATTTGTTAACCCTTCCATATAAATATAAATATTTAATATCGTCTATTACATAATTAGAACAGCGATAAAAATATTTAAAAAGTAAATAAGCCTATACTCTAACATTACTGTTTGTTATTTTTATTATGTTGCTTATTGATTTTAGTTGCAACATTTAAATGTATACAAATTAATTGATCCATGATTTAATGTCACTCAGATAAAAGGAATTTAAATTTTTGACATGTTTGTTATTTGATATATTTTGATATACTCAATTTGTTATCAAAATCAAGTGTTATCTCAAAATCTTCAAAACAAATAATATCGCCTGAACGGCGTAGTAAACACAGACATCCTTAAACTGTTACCAGCGGAATAACGGTGCCTCTTTTAGATAAAAATTCTTAACTATAAGCAATCGGTTAAACTGATTTCATTATCATAAATAACATATATCTAATGAATGAATATAACCTTAACATGTATTCAGGTTATGACATATTTACAAATCACTTTTATTATTAATATTTAAAACTATTTTGACTGTTTTCATTTTGCAATACTTGTTCACAAATTCAAATTTTGTATTTTTTCGCCTATCGTTCGAATTTCATACACTAGGTGTTCATAAATACTTTTTTTTTAATATTTCGTTGGTATACTGCATATACTTGATAATGATAGCAGTCCTAACTAAACAATATATCTCCTACTGCTCTTTAAAATTCAACAAAGAAGTTGCATGTGATAACTCAAGAAACAATTACTTTAATTTTTGTCAGAAATTACAACTGCATGACCCTGAGTAAATCTTAATTGCCATTTCTTTTTAAAATTTATCATTCATTCGTTCTATCCTAATCTAAATTAACTTTATATTGCTCTTTAACTTTGTATAAACATGTCGACGAACCGAAGAACTTCCTGGTTTCAGAGACGAAATGTTTTCTTCTTTTTTTCTTAATTGTTTGTGTTTGATATTAGATAGCTCAAAGAACGGACTGTATGAAACACTTTTTTTTAAATAGATTTAATGAGAATATAATTGTTACATTTTGTATACATGAAAGAGCACGGCGACACCTCCTTACTACATTCGTCGAGTTGTCCTTCTTGAGAGGTCGCTATGCGTTCCGAATAACGATACATTTTACAAAAATCCTAAACGGCTTGAGTTTGCAATGAGGATATTTTGAGAAACAATTCCTCCTGTATTATTACTGTTAGAGTCCAGAAGGTATAATTTCATTTGGCTATTAAATAGATTGATCTGACCATCGAAAATAAAAAATGTGACTTCCGTCAGTAACGAAAATGGCCTAAATATCTAGCCGTATCAGCGAAACCACATAACAGCATATCGTAAACGAAAAAAGATACTTATAAAACAAACTAAAAGCAATTTAGAAGAAAAATCTGTCCTGAGCCTCACATCATTGTTCTCTATAGTGCATTTAAGGAACAAATTCAGTAATTAAAATAATAGGATGGGCATTAGTTGCGCAGTACAAATTGGTACAAGTTTGATTCATAGCGAACAAATTAACACACTGCAGTAACTACAAATATAGGTGTTTTAAAATCTCAGCGACCTGCGCATATACCACAAATATTACTGAAAATAGTAATGACCAAACTGTAAATATAGTTGTGAAATGATAGTAATGCATAAACAGCGATGACGTTACTCCAGTATAAGTTAAAAATGGATGTTACCATATAAACATTATCTTTACAGTTTTCATGCTGAAATAGACTAGTGGGCGTTTTATAACTTTTACAAACTTCTTTATTTCACAACTACTGAGTATACAGCAAAAATATGACTAAATAATTAATTTAAATAATCGCCATAGCTGCGATGTAGTGCTTCTTTTCAAATTCTTAACTTACCGTCGAGCCGATACTGCACATACTCTGATTTTTACATTTGCGAATCCTGCTCCTTTGTATATGTTTTGTGTATTTGGTTTAATTTGTTTTTGCTAACAATAATTATAAACCACTCTTTTTCAAGACTACGCCAGATAGGTTTTGGGCCTTTGGGAGCTTCTTTTACAAAGCATTTATTTCCAAAAACACCTATAAAATTTGTTTTAATTATAAAAATTACTTATTTTCTTTACAATACTTGAACGTTTATGTTCCAAAGTAACAGTTACTTTGCCACAAGACACCTTTTGGCTTAAATGGGCTGGTGAATCTGCTAGTTCAGAAGTAACTTCACATACTCTTTACACTTTAACTTGTCCACTTAATATTATCATCCTTATCTTTATTAATAACTTTTTTTTAATAATTAATTTTTTCTTTTCTGGTTCTGATGAAGCCCCTTACAAAAGTAGACGAAACGTCGACCTTAGTTTATAAAATGACACGGTCCCAACTCAGAACCATAAATATTTATAATCACTCTTATCCAGTTGTACTTTCAAGTGAGCTTTTCTTAAACGTTCAAAAATTTCTCTTAATCTCTCAATGTGTTCGTTGAGTGACGTTGAATATACAATTATGTCGTCAAGATACACAAGACATTTCTCGTTATGTATCCCTCTCAAAATATTATCCATAACCCTCTGAAAAGTGGCGGGTGCGTTCTTCAAGACAAACGACATGCGTTTGTATTCATAGTGTCCTCTGGGTGTACTAAAAGCTGTTTTTGTCATGTCTTTCCTGTCCATCTCCACTTAAGAACTTAGGTTATGAATCATACTGAATAGATTTTATTATTAGCATTTGCCTATTCACCTTGATTATTTATAATACAGTTGAGTAGTTTCTTATACATGATACTTTTTTAATAAGGCTTAAAATTACTAAGTGAAAGATCCTATTGCATAAGAAATTTATCAAGATTGTACGTTATTTGATCAGTACTGGAAAAATGACAAAACTAATAATTTTGTTAATGAAATATATAATGCCTATTTACTTTAGAGGTTTTCATATAATCAAGACTATAAATAGAATTTGATAAAATTAATTAAGCACTCACAAAATTTATAGTAAATTCCTGTCAGCTTGAAACAAAAATTTTCTTTAGTTAATATATGTCTTGTTCTCTAACAAGTCTAATATTTTATAACTTTAGAAGTGGTTAATCACATTTTAAGAGAAACTTAAGAGGTTGTGTTTATACTACCTCACACATATTTTTGGATTTTATAAATCTTATATGAACCAAAGGTGCATAAATATAGTAAGTAGAGTGTCCATGCACCAATGGCCAGTATCAAAATCTATAAGTACATATAAGTTGTCTGATTTATTGATTTTATTATTTTGAGGCGCAAACTGCTGTCTCCAAAGCATTTTTATATATTTTATTTTATTTCAGAATAAACGTCTGTACCATCTATGAATACAAAATCTTGTATTCCAATAACAGAATATATTCGTTGAGGTTCCTGTATTTTTCTTGGCGATTCACCTTGTTTCTATACTTTGCATAAGTACAGTGGCGCCCTACCTATCCGTATTTATTTAACGACCCCCCTGATAGTCTCTAAAAACAGCTGAAGATAGAGTTTAGAGTTAGTACGGAAGTCTACAAAAGTAAGTTTATGTTAATACGGATAAATCAACATCTTCTGCGCGACTTTTGTTAGAAATATGTTTCTCCGTCACTGATGAGGTGGTTTGACAATTCTGAGAAAATAATAGTTTAGTTTCACTAACGCCCAGAACGTGGGGCTGGAATGTTTCACTAACGTCCAGAACGTTCGGGCCTTGATTTGTTTCTACGTATGGTCCCCAATTTTTTTAAATGGTCGCAAGTGAGCGATTTGATTTTGTTGTTAGACATTTTATCGATTCCCAATAAGTGGTCGATTATGCATTTTAGTTGTGAATATAATTGTTCATGTTTGTTCCCTCTTTGATTATTGTTAAGATATACAGAAATTATATATATATATATATATATATATATATATATATATAATTGAATAGTGACAGAGCTAACCCGGTTGTTTGATTGATTTCTCAATATAAGGAATAATGCTCTAATAATTTGGTACACTGGTTTTTACTGTAGTTATATCGTTTAAAGGTTGCTCTTGTACGATTTTGTTTTCATAGCAATTTTTTGATTTATGTCGGCATTGCAACGCAGCATATTAAGTTCTATTTGCTCTAGGCGAGACTTGTCGTCGTAGTTGGTCGCTCAGCAGTACATTAGTCTAGACGAGACTGACGAAGAGTTGGTCGCTCAGCAGTACATAAGTCTAGACGAGACTCGTGGTAAGTTTGTCGCCGTAGTATTTTAACATCATTACTTGAGGTTAGTCATAATGTAATTTTTTGTTTATTAGTCTAGGTGAGGCTCATAGAGAAGTTTGTCATTCTAGCAAATTTATGCGTTGTAGGGTACATTTTTTGTCTTTCGACAGTTTGATTATGAGTAGAGTAAGTGTGTACCAGAGCATGGAGTTGTGGTTAGCCATAGTGGCAATTAGTTTTTATAGAAGATTTGATTAGTAAATTGCGAGTTGTACTTTTGGACAAAAGTTTTACGCTAATTAGTTCCCAAAGTTTAATGTGTTGCTCACACTTCGAGTACGAAGACAGATATGTATTAAAAATTTCTAGAAGAAGAGGTGTTCAAAAGACTGAAATATAATAGCCGCCTTTCTGTTATTTCTTTGAAGACTATTTCTGAGAAAAATAAATATAAGTTGTTTAATGCTGATGGTTGGTCCAAATGGTTAGAAAAAGTTAAAACATTTTATTTATCATCTCGCATGTGTAGAACGGATAAGTTATTTAAAAAACATGAAGCCACAGGCTATACGCCTAATTTTTTAGTTTTTGGGCGTCATGTTCCCGTTAATGGAAAATTTTATGGTAGCGGTCTAGAGCCACTAGAGAATGTTGAAATCATCCTTGGAGACAGGCCTTTATATGTTGAAGACCGTTGTGGTCTGTTTAAAATGTTTAAAAATGTACGTGCTAAATTACATTTAGCATATGAGCGATATAGTAATCGCTACAATTTAAGAAGAAGAAATATATCTTTTTCAGTTGGTGATAAGGTGTAGAAAACTAATAAAGTACTTTCACACGCTGGTGATAAGTATGTTGCAAAGTTAGTTCCGAAATTTGTGTTAAGTATAGTTCGCAAAGAAATTTCAAACTTAGCGTATAAACTGGAAAATGAAGATGGTTCTACAGCTGCACTTTTGGCACGTAAAGGATCTGAAGCCATTTCATGCACAAGATCCCTCTGTCGCTGATCCAGAAGTTCAAGTTGTCGATGTTTAATTTTTGTAGATGGAGTTATATATGTCAGATCTCAAAAAAAATCTTTTTGATATTTTATAAAGTGATTGAAGTGTTGCGTATTGATGAACTGAATTTGTTGCAGCAGGATCGATGATTATTGAATTGTTTTATTTTAGGTTTGAGCTTCACTTAGCTCGTCAAATTTTTTTATGTGCTCGTGGGTAGGTACGCGTTCTGTATCTGCTTGAGTAACAACCCCTCCCGTTATTAGTGTATTGTAGTAAAACTATACAACTGATGGCCCCCAAGGATTATTTATGCTATTAAAGCATGATAGTCGAGTGGATAAAATTTCTTTTCGTCCAAATTATAGTATTAAAAATTTATTGTAGTATATTTGTGAAATGTACAATCTATGGATGTAATAAAATTTGAAAAATTTCCTTCTAGACTTCACAAAAGTTGTTAATATTGAATACTTAACCCCAAATCACTTAACCCCCAAGCTTACTCCCGTGACAGTTACCCCTGTACATAATATGTTGCTAAAGTTAGTGTTATTTGTTTGTGCAAAAAGGTACAAAATATTTTGTGGTGTTGTATAATGAAGAGTTATACAATATAATGTTTTGTTATACAATTTTTTTGGAGTGCTAGATGATTAGATTATGACTTCTTCCCGGTTTTGACTTCCCAATTTTGATCTGCCGATTATGTCTCCAATTTTTGGAGGTGTTGTACACGAAGTTACAAGCGCACTCCCAATTCAATTTTGATTTATGTTAAAAACATTCTAAATGGTTTAGAACTATTTGTGTTAGGAATTTTCTCCTGATATGTTTAAGTTTATACATAGTCTTAGATTTAGTTTGTGCTCACGTAGCGTTGTGGTATAAAAAAAAATTTTTGGTCACTTTACAATTTTCTGTTACCTCAAGTTTTTTTCTTTTGAAAGCAGGCTGTGTAACGTTTTGTTTTTCCTCTCCAGCAATAACGCATATAAATCCTGTATTGTTGTACAAAAATTTTAGATTCCCTTTTTAATTCAATATAATTCGTATGTCAAGAACTTATAAATAATTAAAAGAAAGTTATCATAATTTTAACTTTATTTATAGTCCCTTTATTCTAATTATGTAGTAAACAAAATTATCGTTAAAAGTACTCCAGTTTTGTGTTTAACATTATGTTACAAGTCGTACGTGCTTGTTAAAAATTCCATAAATTATCTTCAAGGCGATGTAATTTAGAGCGATTATGCGCACCTGTTGTTTTGAATACTCAAGTGTTGAGGCCCCGTTTGTTCACGGACTACGACAGTCGACCCTTTACCGTTCTTGTAATAAGATGCAGAGGTTAGTATTGAAGGGTGACTTGCGACTCGCATTTCAGTTATGCAGTAAATCGATCCAAATGAGTTAGATAGTTCATCATAATTTGTATTTGCTGCTTTTGTATGATTAAAACTAATTTTAATTGGTTTCCTTTAGCGCAACACAGAAATTGTTAATTAACACCGAGATTTTTAGTCAACACGGAAGTTCCTAGTTAACACTGAAATTT
Source organism: Platerodrilus igneus (assembly GCA_036346225.1). Lineage (NCBI taxonomy): Eukaryota > Metazoa > Arthropoda > Insecta > Coleoptera > Lycidae > Platerodrilus > Platerodrilus igneus. The sequence goes on along the minus strand of JARFIW010000800.1, from coordinate 1,510,821 downwards.
TTAATTAACAGAGAGATCTTTAGTCAACATTGAAGTTTTTGGTTAACAAAGAAATGTTGGATCAACACGGAAAGTTTTTGGTTTATTAATGGCTATGCGTAACGGCTAATTTATAGCGTACAAATTGTATACGAATGGAAACCTACAGTTAAGAGATTTCAACGATGGTTCTCCCCTAAGGTGGATTTCACTTTCCTATTTTTATGGTTCTAATCTTCAGGATAATGACGTAACAAAGTAGACAACGAGTTTTTGCTGTTATTATGCAGTATTAGAGGCGCACACATGTTTCGAGTTTATCTACCAAAGGGTTTGTATCAATATGCACTCTACGTTTGAGGTCAGTAAGTCAATTTTCCTTTGTTATGAAAACCATCTGTTTGACGTACAACGCTAGTGGGTATTTGTGTCGAAATAGAAGATATCCAAGGTTAAGTTGTAATCTTTGTAGCTTAAGCTATTGAAAACTAATACCTTAATAATCACATTTAAATATTTAGACCCTTGAACACTAAATTAAATTCTTGCTTTAGAATTGTTAACTAAAACGATCTGCTTAAGAACTTAGGTTATGAATCATACTGAATAGATTTTATTATTAGCATTTGTTTATTCACGTTGATTATTTATCATACAGTTGAGTAGTTTCTTATACATTATACTTTTTTTAACAAGACTTAAAATTACTAAGTGAAAGATCATATTGCATTCGAAATTTATTAAGAATGTACGTCGTTTGATCAGTACTGGAAAAATGACAGAACTCATAATTTTGTTAAAGAAATATATAACGCCTATTTACTTTAGAGGTTTTCATATAATCAAGACTATAAATAGAATTTGATAAAAATTAATTAATCACTCACAAAATTTATAGTAAATTTCTGTCAGTTTGAAACAAAAATTATCTTTAGTTAATATATGTAATCACATTATAAGAGAAACTTAAGAGGTTGTGTTTATACTACCTCACACATATTGTTGGATTTTATAAATCTTATATGAACGAAAAGTGCATAAATTTAGTAAGTAGAGCGTCCATGCACCAATGGCCAGTAGCAAAATCTATAAGTACATATAAGTTGTCTGATTTATTGATTTTATTATTATGAGACGCAAACTGCTGTTTCCAATGCATTTTTATGTATTTTATTTTATTTCACAATAAACGTTTGTACCATCTATGAAAACAAAATCTTGTATTCCAATAACAGAATATATTTGTTGAGGTTCCTGTATTTTTCTTGGCGATTCACCTTGTTTCTCTACTTTGCATAAGTACAGTGGCGCCTTACCCATTCGCATTTATTTAACAACCACCCTGATAGTCTCTAAAAACAGCTGAAGATAGAGTTCAGAGTTAGTACGGAAGTCTACAAAAGTCAGTTTATGTTAATACGGATAAATCAACATCTTCTGCACGACTTTTGTTAGAAATATGTTTCTCTGTCACTGATAAGGTGGCTTGACAATTCTGAGAAAATAAAAGTTTAGTTTCACCTTCGCAATGGAATATATCTCAGTATTTAAAACATAAATCTTTTATTGCTCTTTCTTCTCCGGCGTTAATATTGTTGTTAAAACAAATGTTAATTAGATTTTCCTTTAACATTTTATCGTAATCTGAGGGGTTGGAATTATTTTCAGAGTCTTCATCGATTTCCATTTCACCAAAATTTACTTCTTCCACGTCTATGGGGTAGTCGTTTGAGTTCAAAATTGTTGTAGTGGCGTAGTTATTTTTTATATGTACTAACGCCAGTGGCGCAACTACGGGGGGGGCTATGGGGGCTGAAGCCCCCCCCAGGAGCTCAATATTTTTTAAAATGTATCACTTTGAATTGCGAAACCGTGTTTTGAAACAGCGGCACTGACGAGCGACGATGAATTAATAGCGGATTGACGCCCTATATTCACTTTCCATAATAGTTATTTTGGCCCAAAACTTTGAATTTAAAGTTGTAGAGATAACCTTAATACAACCTCACTTTGCATGCATTGATAGTGTAATTGTTATGGACGCAACTATAAAAACAGATTTCAATTGAATCGTTGTGCCAAAATTACAATCATGAATAGAGTAGATATTCTGTAAGGTCACCCCGAGTCCCGAAGTGTCGCTTGCTTATATTCTATGGGACTATTAATACTATATTTACCTGCTACATAACTTGCATGCGCATGCTACACCCCCAAGCAATTTAACCCAACGTTTATAGTTCGTTGAACTTGAAACGGTACTTCTTTTCTTATCACCTACATCAAGTTGTAGAACAGAAAATACTTAACTACCCCACCAGCTTCATTGTGTGTTCTCGGTAACGAAATAATTTTACTGCTACAAGGCTACAACACTATTTCATGTGCCAATTGCGTTGCGTGTGTTTGCGTTGAATTAAAATTTAATTGAATTATTGTCGAGATTTAGTTGCATTAAAGTTAAAACTAAGAATTAAGTATTAAGTGTCGTATTTAAATATAACATTTAAGTTATTTTCAAAAGTTCGGTTAAGTTTACGGTATTAATTTTAATTTGATTTCTCTGGTGAATTTTATAAATCAAAAAATGAGCCAAAGTACACCTACCGGTAAGAAAAGAACTATTCACGATTTTTTTAGCGTAGCTTCTATTTCTAAAAAAAAGGCGACTGATTTAAAGTGCGATTCCGACTTAAATACCGGTGCTGATGTGCAATCGAAAATACTTTTACCAGTAGCTTCTTCGTCATCTTGCGCTACACCACAGTTAGCTACTCCGATATCTTACTCTCATATGGATATTTTTAATTTTAAAGGAAAAATATTGAAGGACGAAGAAAAGTTTGAAGTTTTGAGAAATGTGTGGTTCCCGAAGAAAACTTTCAGTTTCCGTTGTTCAAATTGGTAAACAAAACAGAAAATTTAATTACTCATGGCTCAATAAATACAAATGGTTGGCTTATTCTCAAATTGAAGACGGTGTGTATTGCAAATATTGTGTTCTGTTTGCTAAGCAAGAGGTTGGAATAAGTGCATCGCAAGCAACAGGTCAACTAGTTAATAAAGCTTTCAAACAGTGGAAGAAAGCTACAGAACGTTTTTATAATCACGAAGTGTTGGAATACCACAGAGCAGCAGTGCTTCGTTCAAAAACTTTTGTCGAAATTATGACGGGCAAGACAATACGAATTGATAGAATGCTTGATAGCGCTTCAAACATACAAGCAGTTGAGAATCGGTTGAAAATATGTTCTATCATAAAAACCGTAATTTTCTGTGGACGTCAAGGACTATCCTTGAGAGGTCATCGAGAATCAAGCGCTTTTGATGTAAATGAAGAACCGGCCAAAAATGAAGGGAATTTTCGAGCATTATTACGATTTCGCATTGACGCTGGTGATCAAAATTTGGAAAAACATTTAACTGGAAGTGGACGAAATGCTACCTACATAAGCTGGAAAAGTCAAAATGAGATTATTGATTCATGTGGATCAATAATCATGCGAAAAATAACCGAAGAAGTTAATGCTGCAAAATGTTTTTCAGTACTAGCCGACGAAAGTACTGATATTTCTAATATAGAGCAATTTGCACTTTGCGTTAGATATGTAAAAAAGGACGAAAACGAATACAAAATTTGCGAAAACTTTCTTAAATTTGTTCCAGTAGAAAATACAACGGGTGCTCATCTTGCTGACACTATAATTACTAGCCTACAGGACTGCCACGTGGAAATGAAATATTTAAAAGGACAAGGTTATGACGGAGCAGCTTCTATGAGTGGTAAATTTAAAGGAGTTCAAGCAAGAATTTTAGAAAAATACCCTACAGCTATGTACGTTCATTGTGTCTCACATAACTTGAATCTAGCCATTTCCGATTCCGTATCCGTTTCTTCTATTAGAAATTCTTTTGCAATAGTTGGAAAGATTTACAATTTTTTTAACTATCCAAAAAGACAAATAGTGCTTCAAAAACATATTTCTAATTCTGAAAATGCCTCCAAAGCTCAAAAATTAAAACAACTATGTCCAACTCGATGGGTACAACGGCACGATTCAATTTTGATTGCAATTGAATTACTTTTGTTCATAGTTGACGCTCTAGAAGAAATTTGTACTTCTTGGGATGATAAAGATGCTTCATCAGACGCATTGATTTTAATAAATTCAATTAAGCAATCCGAATTTATAATAGCATTACTGTGCGCGGAGTGTTTATTCGGTTACACACTTTACTTGAGTAAGGGTCTTCAGCGTGCAGACATAGAACTTCACACGGCTATCGACCAGGCTCAAATTGTTATTACTTCTATCCAAAAAATAAGGGATAACTCAGAGACAGAATTTAAACATTTGTATCAGAAAGGTTTGGAAATGAGCAGATTGTTAGGGTTTACAATTACTGTACCAAGAATAACAGCAAGACAAACAAAACGTTGCAACATTCCTAGTAGTAATGAAAAGGAATATTACAGAAGAGCTATATTTTTGCCCTGGGTAGACTCTTTTTGAACAATATGTCTGATAGATTTGAAAACACAAAACAGTTCTCGTTAATTTTTCCAGTCTATTGACCAAATCATCTCAAACAACTTTTTCTGAACAAGCAGCCAACTTTATTAGCTTAGCATCATTTTATAAAAACGATCTGAATGCAACAACGAAGCAGCTCTTAAAGCTGAATTTAAAATGTGGCAAGAGGATATGATTAAACAACCAAACGAAAATAGAAATGCTATAGACTGCTTAAACATTTGCAATGAACATTATTTTCCAAGCATTCATAAATTGCTCAAAATATTTTGTACGTTACCTGTTTCCATTAGTACAGCTGAACGATCATTTTCAACACTAAAACGAACGAAAACATATTTAAGAAACACTATGAAAGAAAGCAGATTAAATGGTTTAGCACATTTAAATATACATCGAGAAATCTCTATATCCGTTGATGAAGTGATTCAAGAACTTCAGAATCGCGGTCCTCGCCGACTTGATTTCAACCTGTAGCGACGAGCGCGCATCCGCGCGTCGCTATTAGAACACCTGAGGTTGAGGATGAAATTTCCGAACGACACTAGACCATCTTATATATATGTATATTTATATATATATATATATATATATATAGTGGCCTATTAGAATCACTTGCAAATAAATATGCTTACTTTTGTTAATTTTTGACTCGATAACTTACTTTTTAATATATATGTATATATATAGTTTTTTGTAGCCCCCCCCCAGGGTGAAATCCTGGTTGCGCCGCTGACTAACGCGGTGGGTGTTTCTACGCCTTGTTGAAATGCCACGTGAATTTACTAAAAGGTTTACCTGTTTTTCTATCCTAGATTCGATGGTGTATTTTTGATCAGTTTGAATACTGCTGTTTTGGAATTTAATTGACACTTGTCCGTGTTTTGTTTTTAATAATCGATTTTTTATGTCAATGTTCGCTTCTAATTTTCTATTTTCTTAAAAGATCCATGCCTAGCAATCCGTCGCATTTGTCGTTAAATTCAAAAATACGAAATTTGTGTTTCTTTTTTACACTAAAAGTTTTAGTAAGGGTATATTCGCAATAAATTGGTGTAGTATCGTTTTGTGTGCTGTTTTGATTTTAAAAGGTTCTCTTTCTACAAAATTTAAATAATGTTTATGCACGGTTTTGGGGCTGATGAAAGTTTTTGAAGATCCTGTGTCGATTAATATTATTTAACTTTATTACCTCTGATCGTATATGGTTCTGTCCATCTGAAAATTTGAGTATGTGTTTTCTTCATCGTCCTCTTCGCAATTTTCGTAAGGGTTGTTACGTTCGTAGTTTTCTGAGTAATTGGTCTCATCGTCTCTACTTGGATTTACATAATTACTTGTGTCTTCGGGTATAGCTTGATTGTTGAAATCTTCTACTTCTTGATGATACAGTTCCTTGGAAGTGAAGTTTTGTTTTTGTGTATAGTTGGGTCTAATTTGAGATATTTTAGTGTTCTGTCTGGTGTTATCAGATGAAGTGCCCATAGGGGTTGGTTTGTAATAATTATTGGGGTTGTTGTTGTTATTCTTCATGGGTGCATTTCTGTTAGATAGAATTTACGCGAAATGTTTGCCACGTTCGATTTGCGTTCTGATTAAACTTGGGTGTAAATGTAGGTTTAAGAGATTATCGAAATTGATTATTGAAATTTGTATTATATACGTTTGGATTATTAATTCTCGATTGTTTTATTGGTATATTAAGTGATGGAAATTTGGGTTGTGCCGGTATTTGTCTCATTGCTTGTATAGTTTTAATTGGTAGGTAATTTTTGTTAACGTTAGGGTTGTAAATCCTGTTTCTATAACATTACGTTTTTTTCCTCTATAATTAAGTTCAATGCCTCTTCTAAGTGTTGGAGATTTCTAAATCTTATTTTGTCTGATAATCGCTCGGGTAACGCGTTTATATACGTATCTAAAACCATTTCGTTCTACATTTTAGTGTTAATTAAACATACGCTAGGATCCGGTTCTTCTAATTTCAGTTTGGTTAGAATTAAACTTCTCACGTTTTGACGTCGCATACCAAATCGATATGGTGAATGACTGTGTTCCATTCGTAAGTTTAATAAGTCCCGTATCGGGCATTTTATATTGCGCTGGTCGCCGAAATACGCGATCAATATCTTTTTATAATCCTCCCAATCAGTTAGATCATCCCTACTGGCTATCAATGTTAAAGCTCTGCACGTTAATTTACTCAGGATCAATCTTAAAAGCCACATATTCCTTTCAAGATCCCATTGTTCGTAAAAACTCTTCAGAAATGTTTTGCACGCGGTGATGAATATACCTAACAAAGTCTGATTGTCATCGTATGTTGGAATCGAATCTAAATATAACATTAGGTTTTCAGAATTCATCTTTATAAATTATTTATTCTCTGTTACCTTAGTCAAGTTTTCACTAAAGTTATTTAAAGAATCACTTACTGCTAGTTGAATTGCATGTAATTATAAACCTCTGCTATAATTACATCAATTTACTGAATAATCGTCTCATAAAATGTGTATAATTATAAATCTTTGTTATACACTCATCAAGTTCAAACTTTTACTGAATAATTATTTCAGTAATAAATTGTATATAAAATTCTTTTGTTTCAATCTTACTTGCTAATATCAATATGCAATTGAAAAAATAATGAACTATAGGTACTCACAATAATTTGATTGCCAGTTCCATTAGCCTTCCTTCTGTATTGGATTCGGTCGATTCTGCACTTCGTCCAATCTTCGTGTTCTTGTTCCAGTTAAAAATTGAAATTCACGGTTACTAGTTCTTCGATTTTGGAATTGCTAGTGCCCTTCTGGAATCCGTTCCGGCTGCGCCAGATAGGTTTTGGGCCTTTGGGACCTTCTTTTAAAAAACATTTATTTCCAAAAACACCTATCAGATTTGTTTTAATTATAAACAATGACTTATTGTCTTTACAATACTTGAAAGTTTATATTCCTTAAACATTAAGTAATTGAAATTGACAAATACTATGAATCAATATTTTAATAAATCAATGATCAATAATTATAATGAATAGCTTGAACAACCAACAATGTTAAAGTTATGAAGTTGGAAGAATGACTGACGATCAGGGGCTTCTCACAGTATTTATGAAGCCTGTGACATCACTTCATCTTATGGGAAAGTGCAGAACTTGCTGTATGCAGTTTTTCGATAATTATACAATGTCTTATTCTAAGTAATTTTAATTAAAACTTCTTTATTGCAGTTCATTGTTTCTGCACCTGCAGTATCAAATTGCGTCTGGAATACAAAGTAGTCGTTTCCTTTCTTATTTTTAATATGAACTCTGATTAATCTTTAATTATAACCTTCATTTAATACAATGTAACATGCTATTACTTAGACATAATAATTACATTTATTTTTATATGTATTTTAATATGGGGGACATGTAACTCGTTTCGTTATTTATTTTAAAACTGTAAGTAAACGTTTTTAAAGTTCATATTGTTTTATTTTAGGTGAATTATGAATAATGCTAAAAAAAATTGTTCGTAACAAAGGTTGCGAGACTATATATAATCTTTACAAATATTAAATGGGCTGAAACATGCTAGTCTAGACGTCATTTGTCTAAACAATTTGAGCAATATTGCGTCGGAAGCAACTGCTGTTAGGTTAACGATTGTTAAGAAAATTATTAAAGATGACAAAACGCAACCATAATGTGCTAAATTACAATTTATACTTCACCAAGGAAAACCATCAAGAAAAGCAGCACATAGTTTACATTAGTAAATTTGAAAAAGAAATTGTGCGCACAATTATTTCTCGACTTGCCAGCATCCACCATAAACACCTACAATGCTTACTGTATTTGAGACTGTCGAATCGGAAGGAATTGATTTCTGTGGCAAAATAGATTCGTTTAAAAGATTGGTGCATAAAATGGGGCTTTATTGCAAGAAGTGCCAGGCAATCGTAAAGTATTAATTGAACAGCCAGAAATCCGAACAAAACGAGTCGATTATTTACCAAAAGTTCAGCAGTATCCAGTAGAAGGAAAAAATATTATATATTGTGATGAAACTTACTTGCACAGTTCACGTGCTTTATCGAGAGTGTAAGATGTTTAAAAGGCGCCGTTAGTTAAAGAACACAGTTAATTATTGTGCATGCTGGCAGCAGCAACGGTTTTGTTCCTAATAAATTGCTAATTTTTAAATCAGTACTTAAAACGGTAGATTATCACGATAAAATGAATAATAGAAATTTCTGTAAAAAGTTACAAAATAAATTATTACAAAACCTTGAAGCAAACTCTATATTAATGATAGATTATGCAGCACGACATAACGCAACTGCAGAACCAAATCCAACATTGGCTTAGAAAAAAGAAGACATGAGGTGTTGGTTATTGAAAGAAAACCTACCTTTGACCTTGATATACAAAAGCAATACGATATGCAAACATTAACCAACATAAACCCAGATGCAAACTATATATTGTTGATAAAACGATAGCCAAACATGGTCACACCTCCATATTATCCTGAACTCAACCCCATCTGAAAAAATATGAATGACATTAAAAAACCAATGTTGCTGCACATAGCACCACTTTAAATTGGAAGATGTATGGAGGTTGGCTGAAGATATGTATGAGAACGGTCAATAAGGATGGGTAAATGTTAATTCTCATGTGGAGAAAATTGAAGAGGATTGATTACCTTGCCAGGGAATAGTGATTATTCAGGCTTTGGTTTACCTGATGATGATAATGATGACGATTTTGGTTGTAAACCATTTATTTTATATTACTAAATAATATTAATAACTATTACTATTTGCTGTTGTAATTTTAATGTTTTTTAACTGAAACATTTATAAACAAATAACTTGTTTTGTATTGAAGTGAATTTTGCTGTCAAATCCTTCAAATGTCTCTCTATCTATGAATTTCTTGATTCTTAAAACCCTACTTGATGTTTTTAGGTTGAATTGAAAATACCATGTTACATCCTTTTCTATAGATTTCTCGCTTCCTCCCCAGGGTCGTTGAGATTTTTAAAGACCTATAGGTGTGAGAAACTAATTGACAATTGTAGGTTAGTGTTTTAGCCTAAAGCCGAACAAAGGGAGCTGTTTGAAAAAATTAAGTAAAATTGGCACAATAAAAATGGCGTAGAAACTTACCGTCTGGAAAATTAAGTACTGCACTCACGCACCTGTTTATAAGCGATATTAGGTAAAAAAAAAAGTGGATTAAACATAAGAAAGTGAGGGATAATTTTTAATATTTGAAATTTGCCATAAACCGGCGCGCGAGCATTGAATGGACTGTCAAATTGATACTGAATAGCAACGGTCTTTATTAGTTGCGATCAAAAGCTCAAGTTTGGTCAATCAACTATAGATTGCGCACTATGATTTGTGAGGAACTTACTATAAAAGCCTTTGATAAGCAAGGCCTTAACATCAACCGCCCATCTAAACGTTAATATGTTTTACTAACACAAAGAAAATAAAACAATAATAAAGAAATTTCAAATTTGTCGCTACAAATATCTTAAACTATAATCCAACACTAAAGTAAATTAGAATAGAAATGAGCTAAACAAATTGAAGAAAAAAATAATTGTAATACAAAAAAAATTCTACTTAAATTTAATCATTCAAGGGAAGTACAATACGTTTATTTATGGGACGTGTAAAAGAACTGGCAGCAGTTTTCACTGATGCCACCCTGGTATACCGTCACGACCAACAAATAACTTCTCTATTCTACCAAGAGGCCAACACAATGGAGTGGTATTTATAAACCCTTGATTATAACCACATCATTGACCTTTGGTGAACTAGTAAGACAGTTCCATTTGTGGACTTGACCGAGTTGGTGAAGATACAGTCTCGACCACCGACGCCAAATGAAGTGAGTAACTTGGCACAATTGCTGTGAACGAGAACATACATTTAATTCTTCCAGAATAATGATTTTGGGCAAAGACACCAGGGGACAACCTATTAAAAGTGACTTAGTGAAGGATAATCCGTATCATCATTTGAATCAGAAGACAAACAAAGAGCTCGGCTATTACGTATAATTTCAATCTGAGAAAATATTATACATAGTTCCTCAAAAATCCGAGATCGCGTGCCGAAAGTGCGCACAAATAAGGTTTTGACCGCCTCTACGCCAGAATCCCAGATGCCTCCAAAATTTGAACCGTAAGGCCACTTAATATGGTAAGAGGCTAAAGCGAATAAGATATCTTCGTTGTTGCATTTGATAAAGGTAGCAGCATCCTTAAGGAAACGCGAGGCACCGAAAAAGTTCAAACCTTGATCAGAATATACCGTATCAAGAATTCCTCTACGAAATAAAATCGTGTAAAAGAAGCCATAAAAGCATCTGTCGCCAATTCTGATACCACCTCAAAGTGCATGGCTGTCGTGCACATGCAAATAAATAGGCATAAATATGTTTTAGAAACCGGAGCGTTACGACGATTAGAGGATTTTGCCATAAAGGGCTCTGCAGAATCTATTCGCGCGTGAGTAAATACTCTAGACTGCTGAACCCAAAACGACGGTAAATCAGCCATAAACGACTTACGAGATACAGCCCGAAATCGTGAAATAATAACACATCTATGGATTCGCTGACGAACTCAGAAACGTATTCCAACAATCCAGTATTTACGCTGAATAAGAGATTGCATCATAAATGCACCTGAATGCATAGAAAGGAGGTACTAATTATCACACAGTAACCGGGATAAGGTAGCTTGCTTGGATAAAAGAAATGGGTATTTATTATCATATGACAAGTGAGAGTGACCCAAGCGTCCGTCCACCCTAACAAGACCTAAGAGATCAATAAAGGGGGGATAAACTTTGAAGCTGCTTGGAACGCCCTTTATTTAACTGTAGTTGATTAATTGCTTCATATTAGAACTGCCGTTGCGTAACTTCTATGAGAACTAGTAATGAATTTTGCAGTTCTTCAGAGGAAAAAGGATCTGATAATTTTTTATCCGAGTTTTGGCAATTATACACGAAACGATTTACATATGCAACCGTACGCTGGATTAATGTAAGAGAGATATGTTTAACTAGAAATCGATTAAAGTTTTCTTATGCAGTACTAACAAGTACATTAGGGAAAATTTGAGATCTGGAATATTCTCTAGGGGAATGAAAAATTTCATATTCCTAGTATCAGAAAGGAAATCATCATGTCACAAGGAAGCAATAGCATCAATTAATTACTGTCCGTCATCACTTCGCTAAACCAGCCAGCATAGTTCGTTATAAAAATTTAAAGGTATATAAATTAACTATAATCCAGGCTTACAACCTAAATGATTCGCTCATAGTTCATAACAAAACGTTTCATTCGTCGAGCGCTGTCAATAAGATAAATTTAACTTGCTGGCACGTAAATTCCCATCATTTTAATTTCTAATTTTATCCAAATGTTGCCATCCATTCTGAATGGACTTGCACCTTAAAGAAGTTCCAAAATACTAGAATGGGTAGAATGGTTTGCGTGTTCCTATGATCTAAAGAGCCGAATTATAGGTATAACCAAATTAATGGTGTCTTTAGTGAGAAACCAGACTAAGACAGGTCCGGAAAGAGAGCAGCAGCTCTTTCGGCACTTAGAGTGACAGATACCGTGGGTGTCGGTATGATACTTTAAGATACACTACTGCGATGTGGAAGGCAACGGAAAACCACAACATTACCTCCCAAGTACGCAGCGTACTGAAATTGTTTTAAAATGATGGCGTCCTCTGGGGTAAAAGATTCCGGAACTAAATTGTCCCCCATTCGGAACCCCGGGACGGGACTACTTCGGAGGATGTCATCCACAAGTTTAAAGAAAGAGCAGGAAACATTTTGCGAGTTGGAGCGAGGTATGTCAGAAGCAAGTAAGTAAGCTAGAGAATTTGAAAATTGAAATGAATAGGTTAGAATTACACGTAGTAGGAATTAACGAAGTTCGGTGGCCAGAGGCGGGGAATTTTTGGAGCGGAAACTTTAGGGTAATTCATACAGGCTCAGAGGAATGGAATTCAGGTGTGGGAATAGTCGTGCGGAAAAAGATAGGACACTGTGTAGAAAACTTTTTACAAAAGAATGGTAAATACGGTAAATACAGTAATAATACAAGTATACATGCCCACCTCTAGCTACGGTGACGAGAAGGTAGAGTCAAATTTATTTAAGAAGAGCCTGTACGTCATTTGACATATGCGCAAACCTTGAAAATCAGTGCCGTAGCGGATTTAAAATTTTTTATCGAACTCCCATAGAGTAAATATTCTAAAATAAAGTTTTATTTTGTTGGTAGTTTAAATTAACATGGCGAATACGCGAATAAGCAAGGGATACAACACAAAGAAATAGAAAGAAAAGTATTAAAGCGTTACAAATAAATATAGAATATCAACGTCGCAAATATCAATTGACATTTAACAACAAATTATCTACGCCACTGATATGCTGAACGAACACTCCTATTTATAAACAATGGACTAATCTGACACCGTTTTAGCCGTGTGCGCATGATGACGTACAGCTCTTCTTAAATAAATTCTACTATAGAAGCGATGTACATAGATATCGAAGACACTAAAATTTGTACAGCGACAGAAAATTTAATAATTACTGGAGATTTTAATGCAGTGGTAGAAGTAGGTAGTGAAAAAGTGGTAGTAGGTTTATTTGGTTTAAGCACGAGAAATGACAGGGGAAGTAGGCAGGTAGGGTCTTGCGACACAAACAATTTAACTATCACAAACACATTATTTCTACATCACGCTAGAAGACGATATATGTGGAAGATGCCAGAAGACATAAGGAGATACCAATTAGATTATATTCTTGTTCGACAACGGTTGGGAAATAAGTAAAAGACTGTAGAAGCTATACAGAAGCAGTAATAGACACTAACCACAACATAGTAACAAAGGATATTCTAAATTTAATAGAAGGAAGGCGAAAATATAAAAACAAACCAGACGAAGCAGGAAAACGGAGATACAAAGCCATAACATAGGAAATTATTCGCAAATGCAGGAGCAATGGATTGATGAAAAATGAAAAGAGGTACAAACTAGAATGGAAATAGGAACGACAGACGAAGCATACAAACTAATTAGAATGAATTTTAAAGATATAAAACTGTATACCAAAAATATAGGGGCGCGAGAGGAAACATCATTATAGAAAATGCAGAGAAAGTGGTTAGAAAGCAAGAATATATAGAGAATTTATATGCAGAACAGGAACTAGAAGCACTAAAACAGGACGACTTGGAATACCCTATACTTAGAGATGAGCTTAAATTAGCATTAAAGTCTGACAAATAATAAGGCACCGACCGGGTATAGATAAGGTGCAAGTAGAAAGTTTAAAAGCCACTGGACAAGCAGTAACAGAAGATTTCTTCCACCTTGTGAGTTATATGTATGAGATAGATTTCAAACGTAACATCATGGCCACTATACCAAAAAAGAAAGGTGCGGATAGATGTGAAAACTTTCGAACAATAAGTTTGACAGCACAAATATATTAACTAGAATTGTACAAAGATGGATGGAAAACGCGCTTTTTAGTTTCTTTCCAATTTCAAGAAGCGCTTAGTCATTTTTCCGACCCGAAGTTGTCCGAATATACGCGATTTGTTTTAGGTTCGTGTACGTCATTCGGTTGGTTAATTGAGTATCTGCATATTTTGTTTGAACGAATTCTCTCCTTACTAATCTATAATTTATTAATAATAACTTTAAATTAAACTTGTTACGTTATTTAGTGTTTTTAATAGTGATTGTAAGATTTTATGTGTTTTTCTTATTATTAAGTGATTATTATAAAATAATAGACGTTTTATTCTGTAGGAAATGTTTTCGTGTTTACGAAGGTATGTACGAATCCTTATATTTAATTTCTTATACATACTAGGTAATTCTTTTAGGGTAGGTATCGAAAAAGTGAAGTTTATTTGTATGATAGAATAATAATACACTTCGCTAAGAAATGACACTCTTCATAAATTACATTGCCTTTCACGTACCAAAATACATGAGCTTCAGCTATTATTCTGTAGGTACACAGATATAGCGGAAATTTAAAAACGTTGGCTTAGAAATTGCTTTAAATATTTAAATTGATTATTGTATGCAAAACTGCATAATTTACGCTCTAACGTAATAAAGGAACCTATGGAAGTGAAATTACAACGTAGAACAAGAACAGTACAATAAACTAAAGGGAGGTTGCAAAATATGTCATAGAATAATAATACGCTACGCTAGTGTGACTATTATTATTCTATCAATGTACCAACAAAATAATGGCGGATTTTAAACATATGCAACGAAATTTGGTCTCCCTAAAAACGCCGAGTGTCACTTTTTGCCGTTACTATTCTATGTGTACTAAAACCCCAACTTTACCTATATTATCACATAGGAGATATTAAATGAATACGGATGATATTTCAATATTATCAAAAACGCCACTACTCATCCTGTAATTCCAATGGTATATAATAAGGAGGCTATTGTTTCTAGCCCTTTTATTATTAAATATACCATATTGTGTCATTTCACTTTAATTGTATTACGGGCAATGTACATTATATACATACAAATATTGAATCAAATAGTTAAATTCAATTTCAGTATATGCATTGCACACCATGTGACTAATAAACGTTATTATTATTGTTTAGTATTTTAAAACATATACCTCTTTTAAATAAAATGTTTACTTTTGAAATTGGAATTTTAAATTAAGTCTACCTCTCTTAATCTTAAATTTGAATTGTCCCTTCTTTATCAACATCCAATCAAAACCTCTGTCTAACTAACCAATCAGAAATTTTATGATAGTTTTTTCCAAGATGCAGCGATGGCGCTATATTTCTAACACAAATAACTGTATTATCCACTTATTTGGTCTATTCTTATACAGTGCCACTAAGCAAACATAGAACCCGGAAAACATGTAAACTAAAATTTGACAAGAGCTTATGGAACCAATCAGAAAGCGATTTGTCTCAAAGTACACTGCGGGAACAAAGCATTTTTAAGCAAATTTAAAATTCCATGGTGTGTGTTATGTCATGTCACTGTTAATTAAATCTTGTAAAATTATTAAAGATTAAAAATACATGAATGCCATCAATGTTGAATATTAATAACCTAATCTTACAAATATGTCAATTTGACAATTAAAAGCTTTCTACTTTGAGTGTACTTCTTAGTAAGCAGCGACACCAAGGATACACTTCCCAAGTACTATGTTTGCTTGGTGGCAGTATACACAAATATGTTTGATGGCGAATTCGGTTGAAGGTTGATGGTTATACTCATTTGTCAAAGATTTTAAACACGGATAAATGTGTGACACAAAACACCCATAAATAGAAAAAAATCTACTATAGAGTGCGATAAAACTATATTACAGCCCTGAAGTGGATTTGATAACTGATTTTTGGATTATACATTCTTGTACTGGCTCGCCAGCATTACTAGCCCTCACTAAATATCAATGCTCCAAACCAAATGACGAGTTCCAATGTAGCACTTTATCAACAATTTTCAAGTCTAAATTCTCCAATTAATCGCATGTGTTGCACAATTAATAAATATACGAATATAGACCTGTTTCATAATGATTTTAATGTTGGAAAAACTTAATAATTACACTTTTAATTCATTCATTAAAAAGATACTATGATGCTAATCAATGAGTAGTTACATTTATTTTTAATAAATAGTTATTTACAACAAGACCGTCTTCCGAAAATAGTGATAACAGTAAATATAACTTCAGTTATCTTAAAACTTGTTTTAATCAAGTGTGGTACATGGTTGGATTTGAAATTCATGGGACTTTTAAATTTCGATTTTAGTTCCAGACCCACATATAAAATTAAGTTGACGACGGTTTCCTAGATACGAAATGTCTCAAAAGAAAATTGAAACCGTCAAGTTATAACCCATCTGAAAGTGCTACAAGAAAGTATTATTTGTTTTCTACTATTTTAATTTATAACATGAGAAAAAATATTTTCTAAAATCAAAAATTTACTTTTCTCAAAGTAACCAAAAAAAGCAAAAAGAAATTCAATAAATGAATACTATTAAAATTGCACAACTTTTTCTCCATTTAACCTACTCTGTATCTGTTGCCATTACCAAGATTCCCATGTTATGCATTCTTATATTTGACACCTTGTACAGTAATTATAAAACAAGGATTTTATTCTACAACAGTAATATACTATCATGGAAGAATGCTTTCATTCTAATTCCAAAGTCCTATAAAGTACGATATGTAAAACTCAAATAGGAAATTTCTATGATTACTTTTCTATCATATTATTTATTTTTAAAGCTATATGGAATATAACCAACATGTATAATGCATAAACAACTATTTTTAATTATGCAGCACTTATAAAAATCCCTAAGCCGCTACCAGTGATCTCTCGCATTTAAAAACAATAATAGTACCATAAAGATAAGATGTTGTCTAATAAAAAGTAATCCCGCTGAATTATTATCCAATATTTACTGAATTGATAAACTAAATCCCCTTTAATTCAGGTCAGATCGCTTTATGTATATCTGTTACACTCATCAATTTGTAGTTTGAATGATTATATGGATAATTATACAAATTTATTTTTGAGCATCATTTTTTACTAATTTTTAGTATTTATCGGGATTTTGAGTTAATTTTATTTACATATATCGTTCAGGATAGTTAACTGAAATACATATCATGGAAATTTCTTTGGTAATTTTTTATTTACTCTTATTTACATTCAAATCATGGCACAGGAACGTAAATCATTGTCTAAAAATGGCTATGTTATGAATATGTTATTACTAAAATGTGATCAATAAAATATTTTTTTCAGTGGATCTGATATAAACTGAATTACATATCATGAAAATTTCTTTGGTAATTTTTAATTTATTCCAATTTACATTCTTAATCATAGCACAGGCATGCAACACTTTCCCTTAAAAAATGGCCCTCATATGAATATGTTTTATTAATATGTGATCAGTGAAAATTGTTATTTCAGTTGGCCTTGATATAATCCCTCCTGTCATAATCTGTTAATTCTACTTTTCTTTTGACTTTGGCCTACACATAAGGTGTATTTATTTATAGTATTCTTGAAATGAAGACTAAGAAGTAAGAAAATAAATTCTTATAGAAGATGTGTTATGCTATCACCATTTTGTTCAAAATACTATAATTTTTTTAATACCATCAATAACATTTTGAAAAATGTCTGCTGAATTATTTATTTTTTAATTTTATTTCTAAATCGTTAATATCATAAATGCTAGTACTATAAATTTGACCCCATAGAGAAATCACAAGGTGTACCTGAATCACAAGACCACATGGAAAAAATGGTGTCCTTATTTAAACTTACAATGCAATCTCCAAAATATTTCACGAAAAAAGTAGTGTTTATGTTATTAATGTGCACATAAACTTCGTCCTGCTGAAAATATCATGATGCAACATATTTACAAATTAGATTAGAATTTCTAAGAGGTAGCAGTTAGAATTTAATGTTGCGAAAATGTAGAAGTTAAATTTATCAAGCCAATTTTTACAAGAAATGGGTTCCTTTTAACGGACCCTTAAATAATATGGGGCCAATGACAATCATTCCTTAGCTAACGACAGCTCAAACACCAACTCTTTAGGAATATAACAGAGTCTCAATGTAAAATTGTGAATTAGACAGTTGCTTCATATTTTGGGAGTTAATGTAATTAGAAAGGTAGCATTATGTTTTCAGCAGCATTATTGGCATTATTAAATCTATTAATAATCAATTTACAGAATTATATTTTCCATTGTATGGCTATAACAAGTAATTCACGTATTACTTGCAAAGGATAGGGAGATATGTTCAATCTTATTTAAGAATACCTATATAAAGATCATAAGAAACATCATTTTTATTGTAAATGAGGTGTGTCAATTGTTCTTTAATTTCGTGCTTCACTTCTAGCATATGGATTACCACTGTATTTTTACAGTTAACACTAAATAGTGCAACAAAGGGGAGAACGTATTTCTTAAAGTAATCAAATATAACAGTTTGAAAACTTCATATGCATTCCACATCAAGTAAATCCATTCACTTGATTCTTGTCTACCATTTCTTAAGTATATCGCTACGAGATATCACTTTTATTTATTAAATTGAAAAGTCAATGTTTTATTCAATCTCAATAATATAACAAATTCTTTTTATTTAACAAAATCTTGATTAACGTGTAATTTGTCATGACTTTTATCTTTACCTTTGTTGATCATGGTTTACTACTGTGAAAAACAACTTTGTGAATAATACATTATAAGTAATAATAATCAAGAATGACATCCACCATCTGAATGTCAGTATTCCTACTACATATTTACTGCTGGTGTATATTTATATAAACATATGTTAGGAGTGAATGAAGCGGTAAATTCTTAAATTTGGAAATGCCCAGAAGGGACTAACTACAATGGTGCGAGAGTGGGCCCCTGTAGAAGCAATACAAAAAAATAAGAAAAAATTTTAACAATTTACTATGTGCAATCTTCAATAACATTTACATTGGACAAATTTTTAACATTGTCAAATTTATGGACGCCAACTTGTTTAGTCTAATAATCCTGTGGACGACGAGTAATCCTTGGGGATTTTAATTGCGTTAACCTCCTGGTGAATTTGATTTCCTTTTCTAGAATGTCACCTGTATGCTTAAACAAATAAAACAACAACTTTCAACTTACTGCATCACCTAAATCTATTTTACTATAACATTATTTAATTTTCCTGTAAATATGTAGACATACAACAATTTTAAAGTTACTTACATCAATGTAAACATCAACAACATAACGATATTCCTGTAAACAAATACATGCACAAAATGGTATCATTTCATAATCAGTTTGTTCTCAATTAATCATAACCTTGATTATTCAATTATAAGAATTTGCAACACATCTCTAATTTTTCAGTAAAACATGCAATGTCCCGATTTTATACATCTGATAATTTAACACTATACTTTAACTAAAAGTGCATGTTGCATAAGTCTATCAATATTTTATGCAACAAATATCATTCATAAATGCCACAATAAAAAACAGTTTTTAATGCGCTTATAACTTACGGTTTACGCCTTTCAGATGAACAAGGAATTCCATTTGAGCCTAGAGTAAATTCATTTGTTAGCGGGTGCTTATCTCCAACATGTTTATTGCTTGAAGCCCATTCTTCCAAATTTGTTAATGTTATGGGTATGTCGAAAGTCTGATTGATCTCACCACATTAACGCCCGATCATTACTTCATAACTCATGGAGTATACTCAACTAACCTGATCATGTTACTGCCCTCACATCTGCTCTTGTTAATTGCTCTCGAATAATTAATTTAATTGTTCTCTGTCCACTGTCTAGCATTCTTCCTTTTTCTCCTCTTTCTTGCGTTCAGAGACGTCTATGTCATTTTATAACATTCCTATTGCATGTGAATCAAGTATAATGTCACATGATTTACTTAAGATAGCCTTACGTGTAAATGTCTTCGATAATATCAATGAATACATTGTACTGTATGAAAGGATTAAATTATCAGTAACCTAGTATTCGTGAATTTACCTAACGCATGACTGTGTTTTAAGTAATTACTACTTTGTATGAATATATTTCTAATCTGGTCTGGGGTTTACTTGGCATTGTAACTTTGTAACATTAATTCTACTTCATTTAATTAAAATTTGTGAAAGGTTTTTCTATATTTGGAATAATTATTATGTGGAACATACCTATTAACAATTTTACGGATATTAGCTTTTTATTTTGAAAGCTTCATTAAAATGACATGATCCCATTATGAAAATTTACTGTAATAAATATTTTGTTTATCGTGTTTATGGTTTTATAACAATTTATAAACCTAAGCTCCGTTCCAATATGCATTTAAAAGAAAAAAAACAAGGTTTTTGTGGTTATTTAAGTTGATTTCCCTTAATAAACTAAAATTTGATTAATATGTCTTGCTTACTGAACACTACTATACATTCAATCAGAATTATACAAAATACATCAATATTAGTTTTATTCATTTAAGATTACTCTTTCCTCTTTTTGCATCTGGTTTCTATTTCACGTAACGAAGATGCGTTGCGTTATACATACACACAAACGCTCGCGTGTGTCCACACACACACGCATGCGCGCACTCACACATGCACCCGCCCTTTCATGCGTGGGTGCAAACACGCGCATACACATGCACGCGTGCGCACACATACACACGCGTTTCTGGTTATGACATCATATTTCTTCGTTTATTTTGATAAATTCTGTAGATAGCTACATAATAACGGGTGTTTCAAAAGGATGCAGCCCTAAGATGAAGAAGATAGAAGTTGGAAATAGGTAAATGATTACTTCTCCCGCATGTCTCTTGGTAACATTCTACTCAAGGTTAACATTACATGTGATTTTCCAATGCTCCACCCGAAGGTACTACATTGGCCAGGAAGCGAGTTTTTTTTTACCTGGAAAATTTTGAATTTTGCCGAATCCTTGCTGTTCCAAGCAAGGTAGGGATCTTTAACGTGCGTGACAACACTCACACACGGGACCTCCATTTTACCTCTCATCCGAACGAGGGTGTATTTTTGCGAAAAATGCTCGCCTAACATTTTTCAAGCGGACCGTGTCGGGATTTGAACCCGGGACCTAGGGCGTAGTAGTCACACACATACCACTACGCCACGGAGCCGCACTCAAGGTTAACAGCTTGTAATAGTTGATGTCTTTCTCATGTACTAGTACTATTTCTGTACCCAGTTCCTCTATTATACCAATATGTCATTTTTTTATGGACAAATTTGTGTTAATAAATAATTCCTACAAACAAGTGAAATACAAGTGTTAGTTAAAATTCCTCAACTCTACAGTTCCTAATATCGCTCTGGATTAATAAATTTCACGAGACTGTGAATGTACATGTTCAAAAAATCACAGGTCAATCGTCACTATTAAATGTGAAAGTTTGGGAGGATTTGAAAAAACGTTAGACTTGCTAACTCAGAAAATCCCTTAGAAAGTTATCTTTACAGGCTGGCCTTTCACTATCTATTGCTTTCAGGGTTACAAAAATTATATTTGCATGCCTTCCGCATCTGTATTGTTCACAAACTGAAAACAGTGGACCATACAAAATGTTTATGTTATGGTCGTTCGTTTTATTCATGTACGTTAACGGCATCAAAATGTGGGATTGTTTATTTTTAGCAATGAGGCGTTTTTTGCTTGAATGCCTACATTAGTAGTGAAAACTGCTGAATATGGAGAGCTGAAAATCCACAAGCGTTTCATGAACGACTATTACAAATTTTTTTAATTTTATGTTTGATGCGCTTTCTTGTGACATTATTTATACGACCTTTATTTTTTGATAAAATTATGAATGATAAGGTTTTTAATATCTTAATTCAACAGTTAATTGCAATGTTAAATTTAAATGAGCGAGAATGATGCTTCCAACAGGATTACGTAACATGTAATACTGTTAATGAAATGTTGGATATATTATGGGAATTTTTTGGCCGTTTGATATTCATAGGGTTATGGTTTCCAAAATCTTGAGATCTTACACCAGCAAGCTTCTTCCTTTAGGGATATACAAAAAGTGTAGATTTTTAATACAATCTCCATACACTTGACGAGTTGAAGGTTTTCAATAACTTAGAAACAATAATTCTTAGAAACCAAAGAGCATTTGCTGATGGAACTCGAATATTCAACGTGGAGGAAACAAGTACCACAACAGTTGAGAAGTCCTAAAAAATTGTTGAACCAAAGGAGCGCTCTTCACAACCTGCTGCATAATCAGTGCTACTGGTCAGGCACTACCACCAGCCATTATTTTCTCCTGCAAAAATACAAATGCTAAGATGGGATATGGGAACACCGTCTTATGCATTAATATGATCAACACTGTCCAGCTGCATGAATAGCTAGCTTTTTGTCAGAGTCATGCAGTATTTCATCAAATATAGCCACATCACTTCAGACAATCCAAGCGTTTTGATCACGAATAACCATGAATCACATTTAAATATTGAAGCTCTTGATTTGGCAAAGATTTCTGGAGTAACTGTTCTTACTATTCATCCTCATACATCTGCAGGAATTCAGCCTTAAGACATCGGGGTTTATTCGCCATTTAAAAGTTATTACAATAGCGCCATGGATTCTTGGCTTATGCGACATCCAGGCTATCCTGTACTATATATTATGTTAGGGAACTAATAGGGATAGCATTTCCTAAAGCAATAACTACTTGCAACATAACTAAACCTTTTAGGAAAACTAGAATTTTAAATTTTGATAGGAATGTGTTTAGTAAAGACATTTTTTTACCCACCACAGTAACAGATCAGCCGAAGACATAAGGTTTAAATTGTGATCAGTTGATCAATCAACCAGTTATTCCCGGATCTTCAGTCACTACTCCTATGTGCAGATTTCTATGCCACCAAGTTCATTGGTTAATTTAAGCAGAAATTTAATCTGTCAGAATAAAGCAGTTACAGGTCCATCGTTCTCCAACAGTGCATTTATAAGACCAGAAGAATTTAGACGTCAGCTGAAAGCCGAACCTACAACAAACAACGTAAATCAAGAAAGTTGGGTAGAAGCCTGATTGCCACAGACATGCCAGAAAGGAATGAAATAACACAGGTTAGATATACAGCAGTAATTAGAAAAATGGAAGCAGAAAATAAAAAAGTAAGACGTCAAGTTTTGTTACATGCCGAAAATCGACTATGTAAACATTTCTGTAAGTTTCTAATTTGCAAGTGAATTCGTGCCAATATTTTAAAAGACTTGTGCGTGCATTTCCGTCACTTTAGATAGTTGCGTCGGCACCCTAGATTGCGCAGACGCGGAGTGTGGAAGAAAGTGGTGATTTCCGTCACGTCATGGACTAGTCAAAGAATCGTCAAACCGTGTGGTTATCTGTGTGCCGTTTATCTTGTTTTCTCTTTCAGATATGTAGGTTTCCTGCCTTGTATCTGTTATCGTTTCTCCTACCTGTATCCTTTACCGTACCTCTACACAAGAAGAGAAAAGACAAATTAATCTGGTTTCGACAAGGGGGCAAAGGACGACCCACGCCCAACAACGCTCAACCAACGCCGAGAGCCTGACGCCAAAATAGCTGCAATGTCGTGACGAGTTCCACAGTTTACGTGAGTACATTTATCTTTTTCTTTGTATGTGATAATAATTTGTAACATAAATATGACGTAACCCCTTATTGCGCAACATTATGCATGTATTTATTATGTTACCAACTGTCGTAGTGGCTCTTATAAATTACGCGCCGGGACTTTAACAGTATACCTTAGAGTATAGAACCTTAGAGTATAACAGTTTTACAAAGCGACTCTGTAGATGAAAATGAAGAAGCACTGTGTAAAGATTCTGATACTGATGGTGACTGGTATGAAGAAGCGCAATCTGAAAACGATGGAAACGTGTTGACTGAAAACAGATTACAGAATTCCTTATCTTATACTGCAGAAATTGGTGAATATGTACTTGTTTTATTTTGTAAAAAAAAACCAAAAAGGTTTTTATATTGAAAAAGTGTTAGAAACTCTAAATAATCATATGGACTATTATGTTAGTTTTCTTAGACTCAAATTAAAAATTACAACAGCTGTTCTGTATGCCTGATGAGCCGAATTTATTGTACGCAAAGAACAAGATGTCAAATTCATTCTTCCAAATCCTACAGTTTGTGGTTCAGCTACGAGACAATCGCATCATACGTTTTTGCAAAATTATTTGTTAAGTTTGCCATAATATTGTTATTTACCTTGTCTTTTAAAAATGTTTTAATAGTTTTTGAGAACTGACTGAAATGTATTGTAAACTTCCTGTTTTTTATGCGTAAAATGTAATAATTACCTTTTTATCTGTTAGATTTTTTGCAAGCCTTGTTTTTATATTGAAAAAGTGTTAGAAACTCTAAATAATCATATGGAATATTATGTTAGTTTTCTCAGACTCAAATTAAAAATTACAACAGCTGTTCTGTATGCCTGATGAGCCGAATTTATTGTACGTCAAAGAACAAGATGTCAAATTTATTCTTCCAAATCCTACAGTTTGTGGTTCAGCTACGAGACAATCGCATCATACGTTTTCGCCAAATTATTTGTTAAGTTTGCCATAATATTGTTATTTACCTTGTCTTTTAAAAATGTTTTAATAGTTTTTGAGAACTGACTGAAATGTATTGTAAACTTCCTGTTTTTTATGCGTAAAATGTAATAATTACCTTTTTATCTGTTAGATTTTTTGCAAGCCTTTAACTAAACACTGTTAACATAGATTTGATGCAGTATATTTTTTTAATATTCTTAAGTGTTTTCTGAACAAATTAAAATAATCATAGTGATTCACTGTGCACTTTGGGACAATTCACTGGGTACCAATAAGGATCAACAACAGATCATCATGCACCTAAATTATTAATTTTTTTAATTACTACTTTTGGCTGAACTAACTAAAAATTACTTCAGAATGTAAAAATTAAGTGTAATGCATGCTACTAAGCCAAATCTGAACAGAATCCGTTGAGTTTTAACTGAATGTGTTTCAAAAAAATACATGAACCACTGTCAACCACTCTACCCTACCTACTTAAAGACATAAGCTATCTAAACAAATATTTTTTAACAAGTAAAGAATAGAAGGGGTAAGGAAAGGATGAAAATAAATTATTTTCTAGTAATTGTTCAATGTGTCAAGCATCAACATTCGCACGCTTTTACTTATTTTCATAACCATAAACAAAAGTCTGTATTATACTAATATTAACATTGCAGTTCTTAAACTACTAAAAGTGTGTTGCTCAACATACTACACTTACAAAAGCATTTTCAATACATTCTTTCAACCACACAATATTGCATAAAATTCTTTATCTTCAAATATACATAATTTAATTAACATGTATAAGTGAATATGTGCATATTACATATTTAATTAACGGTCAAGATGTTTTGATAGTGAGTCACTTAAATATTTTTATTATCTAGTTGTACTGGTAATATAGTTTAAATAACTACAGAAAGCATATTTATTAATCTAGTTCATGCAAGGAAATATTTCCTATTGTAGATCACATCCCTTGAACTAATGTCATCTCATTATCTTAAGTATTAAAAAAATTATATTAATCTTTTCTCAAATTTTTTTTATTCAACAGGTCAGTATTATTCCATGTCTACGAGAATTTTATAATCTTTTAAATAAGGCATGTCATTTGAATTAATAATCATGTCAAGATGAAACAAAGACATTTTGTGATTCTTCATATATACAAAATAAGTATTTCAAATCATTGTGCAAGTTTAAATCACATTAACAACTTTATATAATCTACATTTGTAAATACACGAATTGTAAGCAATTTTGAAATTGTACTATTCACAGGGTACTGCTACAACAAAAGGGTGGACTGCCTATGATTGTAACCCAATTATCTACATTATGATTTATCACCTACAATTTTTAGTTAGATCCCAATTTAATAAGAATGAATCTAATGAGACTAATTTTTCCCAAACAAGTTCCTTTTGTGGCTTACTATATTGAAGACTTGCAGACTAGTTCTACTATGTTGCCATATATTATAATAGTGTGCCCAAAATGTTCTCATTGCAGAACACTTTTTCAGTTCTAAAATTTTCAAGGAATACTAAAAAGTAAAGTTGGATTTTTAGTTATAGGAAATGAAAACACCGTTATACTAAATTACAGAAGAATCATTTATTCTAACATTTTTTTGTGTAATGCGTAGTGATTGTTTGCAGAACGTATGTTGCATGGAATGCAGTTTAGTAAATGCTGTATTACAAATATATATTTTTCTAGAAACTAAATAATGTGCATTTGAGGTATTCAGTAAATTATTAAAATTTTTGTTTCCATGCATATCACAAGTTATTATTTATATCATTGTGCAAACACGTAGTTATTTAATCACTATATAACAATACTTGACATTAACTTTTTAAAAAGTTCTGGCAAAGATATTAAACATTATGTGACAGGACTAAACAATGCAACAGTTGCTTATAATTTAGGTATATTTTTGTGGCAATGAAAAATTTTATCAACCCCAATCAGCTATATTCTGCTAAATATAATATTTGTGTAACATGGATACGTTTTTGCATTTGTGATTGAATGCATATTTATTTCTGGGATGTCATCATATTAATCCAGTTTCAAACATTATTTACGTACTAATTTATATATAGTAATTTTATTTTTCTTCTTAAAATAAGTACAAGAAACAGGTTTCGTACATTTCCTGTGACAAACCTAACCATTTAAAATTAATAAGTTAAGTAGTGTAATGTTATTGTAAATGAGCAAGTAGACAAATTTCTGGGTTTGTTACATGCACTTTTGGCATTGAAGCACTGTGAGAAAATATCATGAACAAAAATTTTAATGAAGTTCTGACTTAAAAATATAAGTACATGAGTAAAGATTATGCTGACTAGCTACTGTTTTGGAGTGGCATGCAGAGGAATATTAGGAAGCACTCATCATCATTAGGTCTTCAATCCTGGAACTATATAGACGCGTAACCTTGTTTCCTATTCTGAGCTAAACCATTCATTTCCCTGAAATTTTCACAGTCTGCATCTTTTCCTACCTGCATGCATCAGTCTGATCTAGGCCTACCACTACCTATTTTTTCCTATCTCTGCTTATAATAAATCCCGCACTATTCCCCAACAATGCTTAGAACAAATCCTGCCCTTCTATTTCTCCTATTTTTTTTTGTTTTCCACATATGCTTTCAACATTTTTCTCCTTGTTTCTATGTTTATTGTCTTCGAACACAGCCGCTACTCTTTCTTGTTAGATGCAGTTTGGTTCCCCTTCTATTGTTTTACAAATATATACCCTATTAGGAAGCACTAAGAAATTTCAAACATATGTAAACATATTGCAGTTGAGAGCTTCGTGGTATGTGCAGCCTTTTCCTGAACTTAAATTATAGGTCAAACTTCAAAAGGAAATTCATATTAGATTTGTGTTTGTTTGTCAAAATATAAATTTTCATGGAAGATTTAAATGTTGAACGTACACGTGACTGCTGGATCTGTTTCAATGCAAGAAATAAGAATAACGTAATTCACTGCTTGAAACAAAGTAGCAATGCTATTAAGCTACTGTAATATGTCTACTGTTAAAATTTTTAAGTTTCATACATATACACACATGCACCCGCGTTGCTCACACACACACACACACACAAATGAGCTATTATTAAAGGTATCTCAAAAACTACAAAATTGAAATTTTGCATGATAGGCTATCGAACAAAGTAAGTTCAGCTAAAATATTCCCAACTACATGCAACTTCCGGTTATACCGAAAATAGGGTTCAACTTTGTTATTTTAAATGGCACACCCTACATAATATTACATATTTAAATAGTGTTTGAGCAAAGAATTAATTTGATACAAGTTTTTATATAACCGGGAAATTTTTTGTCTTCAAAAAGGGTGTACTTTGGAAAATCATATAACCGGAACAATAATATTTTTCAAAACCCTTTGTACGTTGTGTTTCCATAACACCTTAACTAACGTTTATTAATAAAATTAGTAATGTGGCCTTCCCCGTTGTAGGGGATGAGAAAAAAATTAAATTGTCAATTTACTTAATTTTTCAAATTGAATTCCCTTATTTTCTGTATCGTGACATAAAAGAGCATACAATTTCCTTTCATTTGATACCAAACAAGCAGAATCAATTATTTGGAAAATCTAGAGTTATTTAATTTTTTTTATTAACATTTCAAACTTTTTCTGGAAATTAAGGTTTATGCATAATGTTTTTAATACGTTGTATTTAAATAAAGCATAAATATTTATTAGTGAATGAATTTAATTGCTTATTATTACATATTATAATTGAGTTCAAAAATTAAGGATCTGCAAATATGAGCATATCAATCATTTGTTCCTGCATAATAATCCCAAATGTCTTTCCGCATTTGACAGTATTCATTGCCTCTTCGATATACAATTAAAAATTAACGGGGATAGTGCATATCCCTGTCTCATCCCTTTCCTATATTTACTTCTCTACGTTCCTGCTCTAATTCTATTATCGCTGTTTGCTCTTTGTATAAGCTATTTACTATTTTTCTAGCCCATTCTTATCTTTTGAGTATTTCAAACATTTTTTCCCATTTTACATTGTCGAATGTTTTTTCTAAGTTTACAAATCCTATATACACACTTTCTGCTTTTTCCATGAATTTCTCCATTATTACTCAACTTAAAAATAACCTCCAGTGTTCCCCCTGCTTCGCCTATACCCAAATTGATCTAGTATTCCCCAGCCCATTTTTCCATACGTATTGTTAAAAAATTTTCGCATCTATTTGCCCCTCTCCTTATGGTATAGTAACTATGGTGTTACGCTTGATACCTTTGGTTATTTCGTCTGTCTCATACATATAGCTAACAAGCTGGAAGATACGTTCGGTTACTGCTTGTCTAGTAACTTTTAGAGTTTCTGCTGGCACTTTATATGTACCCGGTGCCTTACTATTTTTCGACCCTTTAATGCTAATTCAAACTCATCTCTAAGTACAGAATATCCCAAGTCATCCTTTTCAATGTCTGTTTCCTGTTGTAGTGCTTCTAGTTCCTGTATGTACTTTATTATTCTAATGGATTTAATTTTTTAAGAAAGGTAAATTAAAAGTTTTGAATGATCCATTCCAATAGGGTTTCTGTATCTACCCTTAAAACACTCCTTTTTAGTACTTGCTAGATATAGTGGCGTCCAACTTCACTTTTTTAATTTTCCATGTCACGAGTAATATTTTAATTCTGCCCTTTCTCATGGGTTAATAGCCAAGCAAGCCACCGGAGCAGCAAGTCTCTCTAGTTCCAATTCACACGCATAAAAAGTTCAAGTGCCTTTAAATTCCGAATCTCCTTAGGGGCCCGAGTTGGAAATAATTAAATATAGAAATTGTTACATTATCCCACCAACGTGGGATTAATAAAAAATTAAAACTGCTACATGGTCTATTCCAAATTTTTGTGTTTTAACTAATACTGAATTCCACCAATAAAACTTACATGTAAACTCAAGGCGAACATGTTTCTTAATGTTTTCAACTTCCAACTTCCCTTCACGATTACCAAGCTTAAATTTAACAAACACTAGTTCCATCGCTGTCATCGTCCAACAAAATAATTACTTTCACATTTGATTAATTTCCTGTTACAGAAATACAAATCATTTGCATTTACATCTGCGTGATTAATAAATATAAACATAAAGGCTTATATTTTGCTCATGGTTTAATTCTCTTTTAAAACGTTAAGGACATCCAGAAAACACCGGCTCTTCAATTCTTCCTTTAAACAATAGCTCACCTAACACAACTAAAATCCACTTATTTGAGCTACACCTGCAGGTAGCCTTTTATTACAGCACACGAGTTTTCATAAGCCCGTGCATGAATAATATCTGCAAGCGAAGTTATACAAAGGCTCGTTTAATATTTCCCTTCGGAGAAATCCAGGTCACATTATGAAACTGTGTTATGTCCACTAACTTTTAACCAGTCTTCATACCGATCCCAACAGAGTGGCCCTTCCGCTTTACTACCTGGTCATATTACTACATTTTAACCTTTCTAATTAAAGCTCATGATTATTAGTTGTCGTTGTACACTGTCTAGCTCCCGTTCGTTTTTTCCCACTATAAATGCCTTCGAGGACGTCATTGTATTCCAGTCTAATATTGAGTTTATATCAAGCCATGTGAAAAATTGATGATTTCATATGGTTTAATCATGTTTACATCACGTGCTTATCGTTATCTCATGTGTTCAGTAGTCTAAATGGATATATTAAAAATATTTTACAAAGTATGCTATTATTTCTGTTGAGATCATTTGTAACCTTATATTTGTGAATTTACAAAATAAGCATATATAGTTGTAATTAATTACATTGTAATGGCATTCTATTATTTCGTCTGGAGGTTACTTTGTATTATACGCATGTTTCTCTGTAACATTAATTTTGCTCAATTCTATTAAAAGTTGTAAAAAGTTTTCCTATATTTGGGATAATTATGTATGAAAATACGTATTAATAATTTCACAGTTATTTACTTCTTATTGTACAAGATTTCTTAATATAAGATTATCACGCTATGAAAATTTACTATTATAATTATTCTGTTTACACAACTAACTTCCATAATTATTCATGATTATATCGTTCTATATGACATGACAGCAGAATATTTCGTATCCGATGAAGCTTTAATACTAAAGTGAACGTCATACTCTTTGTGAATTAATGACATGAAATTATAATTTGGCTGCAGAATATCTTTCTTCCTTCTATAAAGATTAATACTCAGCAACTTCCTTCAAAATGAGCTATGTGCATTGACGTAACCTAGAAAAACCAAAAAAAAAAGAAATGGACCGAGCTCAATCGGCGAGTGGGCGGGATATTATACCCACAACAAAAATTAAGGGAGGTCTAAAATAAAGAAAAATTACACACATTCATACTCAAAACACAACATATCAACAAAAGAAACCTATAATTAAACACAATATGTACACGCAATAAATAATTACACACTAAATATATAAAAAATATCAACCAAAGGAACAAATCATTTTTTTTAAATGGTGAGCTGCCGGTTTTAAGTTACTCCTTAGATTGAGTTTCAACAAAGAAAGAAATTAAGCGAAATTACCCCTCTAAAAGCAACAGCTCTAAATCAGCATGGTAAATCTAAAACTAAGTATATACATCTAATGGCAACAACATTTTCAAACGTGCCAGCAAGCCTTCAAATCATTTTCACTTTAATAAGTTGTGCAGTCTTAGTTATTTAAAGCAAATAGTAATGCATTCATATAGTGTCAATAAATCTCAAACTAAGTCACTAATTGTTGTCTAAACGGATTAAATTTAGGAATGCATGAACTTAAACCAAAAATCCCAACTGATATGGTCGCAATCGTAATTGATGGAGAAAGAAAACACTCACCCTCGAAGTTGCTGACGTCGGGGTTGAGTCACTAGCTGGTCCCCGGCAACGAGTAGGTGGGTCTACACCCAGAAATAACGCAATTGGCCTCCCATTACAGCAAGGGACGACCATTCATCGTGGCTTTAAGGCCACCGGAAGAAGCTAGAACAATTACCAGTAAAAATTAATTTAATTTCGACGAAAAATACAATTTTCTAAACCCTCAATACTTAGCACGCCGTATTGCGTGCGCGAAATTTTCATAACGAAAAACGGAAACAACCAAACATTCCTACACGTGTCTCCGTTGTGTATATTGGAAAGCAAATAATTTCAATTTTGTTCAGCCAGTGACCAGAGTTCAAAGTAATATTTCTATTCAAAATTAACCTGGAAAACACAGTTTATATTGGGATAATACAGTTTTAATTCGACAAATTCTTCCGAAGGAAAACACATAAGAAGCAATTATTGGATACTTGGAACACGTTATCGACTATCTGAGTATAGCGTAAAGTTTACGTTATGGAATTCTGGGAAGTAGAATTTATTCTTAATTAGCAGAAGTATTTACCAAGTAAAATATACAGGATATTTAATTTATCGAATAAAGTTTCGTTTTAGAAGTTAAGTGGATTTTAGTTGAAAATTATTAGCCAGCGTATTTCTTTTTAATTATGAATCGATGCTATTATTTAACTGTAGACATGGAATTTAAATAAACGGATAATTAATTAGCAAAGGATTTGAGTTGAAAATTATTGTAAATAAAATAACCAATTATTGCCAAAAATGAACGTTACGAACGATTCATACATAATATACGTCTATGTTCGCTTAAGAAGAACGCTCCTTGGGGACTCTAGGTGTGTACTAAATTGCAAAGATGATGATAGAAATAAATATGGACAAAGCAAGTAATTGTTCATCTTAATGCATGCAAGGTTTGAACTTTTGACATATCTCAAAATAATCTCTTTAATTATATTAACTATATTATTTAAGTTTAATATAACTAAACGACTTTTACCAAATTATATTAATGTATTTAATAATTTTTAGTTTTAATAAGAAAATACATTAAACAAACCCAGTTTCCTTGTTACATTCATAGTGGTTGTATGATATCCACACCACCTATCAGTGCTTATAGCAAAATAATATAATTATAAGAAAACTTTGCACTTGATAGACCTAAAGTGCTATTTTAGAATCAATTGTGGAGTTGATGTAGCACTTTACTTGTAATGTGTTAATTAATTTCTTTAGATAAATGTGTTTTCTAGACGTCTTATAAAAGCTTACTTTCAATTTCTTAGAAATAAGTGATGACTTAACTTAAAAAGTATTTTAAATTTAGATGATAGTAGGTAGAGGGTAAGAGGTTAAGATAAAAATTACAAAATCATACGACATTTATGTGCAAATATTAAGTTTAAGCAATGCCATCTTGGTTATGTGCTTAAAAATGATAGGGCCGAAAATATACTTATTTCTATAAGAATGAAATTAGAATACTTATATTTAAAAACTGCTGTTTCAGTAATTGTAGCAATCATTTCAGGAAATATTTGTAATGCAAAATGTAGAGGCTTTACAGCATGAATAATGTACAGCAACCCATTCGGTTACTTACATACTTTCAGGCAGCTTCGCGAAACTAAAACGAACTTTATATAATGCAATATTAACATTTCAAAATTAGACGTTTACCGATTCATAAAGAGTTTGTTCATAACTATTGGTTTTGATGTTTTCAATGAGCACTTCAAGTTACACAAATTTGAAACCTTTATGTATAATAGTTTATTTTAGTTTAACAAACCCAATCATCCCAATTAAGATTTTTAATTTTAAGAAATTTTTTTAATCTATTAGCAATTTTCTCTGCAGCCATTTCGAAAACAGTACTTTTATTCAGTTCCCTGTACCAGGATAAATCCCTTACTGAACTAACACAGAGAAATTGCCTAGTTCTAAAAATGGGCAGATACTAATACCAAAAACAATTTTAAGCCATTGGAAGTATCAGTAATATTTTTCCATTAGTAAATTTAAATTATGACCAAGTATATTAAATAAGCAATTGCCAAAAGAACGGTATACCCGTAAGTTAAACCAGACTTCATGAGAATCCAAATAAGTACACTACAAATTAAAATAGTAAGTGCATAAACTTTGAATTGAAAACTTAGATTGTGTATTACTATATAAAATTAATGTTTAAATTAAAATATTTTTATGGGAACCACATATTTACAATACTATTTTTACATGTTTATCCAAAATTAACTTCGTTGGTAGAAAACAAAATTTAGAAATATAATTTACTATTTCAAAATTGTAACACCAATTATTCAATCAGAATTTTCGCACAATCTCTATTCGTACATAGTAACTACAGTTGCACAACTATGTGTACCCCTACAGAACGTAGGGAAACTACAACAAAGGATTTAAAAGATGTATGTTACACTGTTTAATCTATAAACTAATGAATAAATGTCGCATATTCAATTGAATCTATAACTGGCATGATTCTACCAACTTATTATGAAAATAATATTAGTAACTATTACGATTACTAATGTTTGTGCGAGTGTTGCCTACACCATTCTTCACAAATAATAAGTAGCCAAAGGAATTAACAGTACAAAAATTCTTGCCATCCCACTGTCTGCTTCCTACATTATAAACTTTATATGAATGTGATAATCGCATTATTTACCGACGAACCAAACAATAATTATTGTAGTCCTGGGTAGCTGTGGAATTAAATGCCAATGTTTATTCATCCGCTGCTATAGACGGAATCATCAAGACAACATGTCGTGTATTAAATGCCCAATTAGTTTGAGAAGTGTTTTGTAGTCAAATTATTTCCGGAGTACTCACTAGACCAATCAACCCAACATATGTGTCATGGCAAGATAACGTCATTGTAAACTCTACTTTGAGGCAAGATATCCTCGACTTAATTGAGCATATGAATCTGCATGTTAGAAATAGTGTTCTTGATCTTGTCCTGATGATGCATCTTATAATTGCAGGTAAAACAACACATTATTAATGTCTATATTACACAGTACAAATCCAAAACACACACAAGCTCCAGTAGTATAATTGTATTGACGTTTCAAATTTGGACTGTCAAACAAATATAAATGTTAGAATTATACAAGAATCTGTGTATTTTATATCGATAAAGTACTTCAATCTCTCGTTTAATAATTCTAGAGTTTAAAATCGAAGTGAAAGAATTCTCAAGAACTATCTCTGAAATTTATGTAGGCTTTACATATATAAGATTCAATAATGTGGAGCAAGCTTTTGTGTTAGATGCCACAGCCATCCAGGGAATGATACAATGTTACATTCATTAAATGTTCCTACCACAGTATTTTTCACCGTATTTCCATTAAAGATCAAAAGTTAGTAGATCCGACATAATAGAATTAGTTATCATCAAACATGATTGGCCCACATAAAAATTTTCCACTTAAGCCGGTAATAAATCTTTGACAAATCATACAACCTATTATAATTGATTATACATATATATGTATATATTTATTTAAAGGTTGATCAAATAGTGATCTAAGAGAAATTATCTTATCATAGGCTATTGCAAAAATGTCACCAACAGTCATCAACCTTATCAATTTTCCAGTTAAACAATTTTTTATAGGTCATACGGTATATAGTACAACAGATATAATTGCTATGGATAAGAACCCAACATGACCGTCATTAACAATATAATTAATGTTACCCAAACTTCTGATAATATTAATCATACGCTATCTTTGTATGGTGTCATCATAATTAAAACTAATGAGTAACAAAAATCATTATCAAGATTAATAATAAAAAATTCTTGGAATGTCTAATTTATTAATATAGAAACTTTTCCATTAATAAGAAAATTTTGTTGCAGGGACAACCAAATACAAATCAACATCCGCATTTCTATGTTAACAAATTACTACAAGAATCAGAGCAGAAAAACTTGGAAAATCTAATCAAACCCGAGGAAACCGACAAATCAGAAAAAACTGCTTATCTACATATTCAAACTAGCAACAAAAATAAAAGATATGCAGGTTGTAAGTATTTATCTAACTATAATTGAACTTCACTTGCAATATCTCATAGATTTGTATTAAAAGTAATGATCAACTGTTATTTCAGATCTCACACTTTGCCACTTCAAAATCTGCAATATGGGGCGTAAACGAACAACCAGATATTTCCACATGATAAGATCGCTCAATAACCAGACGTAAAACTGTTTCTATATTTCAAATGTATTTATTATAATTGTAAGTGCTGTCAAACTAACCCTTATTGTTAGCAAAATACAGAAACCTGTAAAAATACAAAGAAGTCATTTTTGGATCTAATAAAAATCTCTGCCAGTTAATACATTTTTGTACAGTTTTTATTGCAATTAATGTTATTATTATTTACAACTTCTGTATAAAGGACTGATAAATTGTATTACTACTAACACAACACACGCGTGTTGCATTTAAAGCACCTAAGTCATTATTATAGTTTAGAAATAGCTACGCCAAAAAGTATTTTAATATAAGTTACAAAGTAAGATACGTTCTGATTGTACAACATATTTATCTCACCTATTACAATAAATAAAATGAGCCTTCTTTTGATTTTTTTTATTTAGCACCAGAAGCACATAGAATTATAAAAAATTAACACACAATAATATAAATACAATAGCAAATTTTTGGCAAAATACCAACACCTTTACAATACACAGACAACTACGTTACAAATACTTATTTTATAAAATATTCTTCAGATAATATATTAAATACTTTTTATCAGCAAAAGCTCTGAGATTGAATAAGGCCACCAGGCTATAATATAATATTGATTTTATAGGTAGGTATGTTTGTACGATATTAAAGAAGAAACCTTCAGCAAACAAACAATCATTTGCTAGTAGCTTAACCATATGCAATCAAACTAACTAAAGTGTATCTCATTAGTTTGCCAACATCATCCTGCAATATAAAGATCTTACTTTAGGTAATATTGATTGGACGTGTATCTAATATTAAAATAATGGCAGTATGATGAAGCTATTGATGAATGTGCAAATACAATAAGTTTAAGGTGCGTTTTTATGAAAAAAAAAACCAGCTGTTGTTTAATCCACTACAGCGAGAAGCACCCTCTTGTAATCTCCAGAAGTGTCACCCTGAAATGCATAAATTGTTAAATGCAGCAAGCAAGACAAAACATTAAAATAGCTATACATCTAAATTGCTTCAAAGTACAATAATAAACAAAAGGTAAATGGACCACAAGAGTACTGATTTCATTTTATAATTTATACCTATTGTATAACACAGTTAACAAATACCTTCTTGAAAAAGATAAATTCTATTACTTTTAAAAAATTGATTGGTTTCACTTTAAAAAAATTACAATAGTATCATCATCAATAGGTCTTCAGTCCTAGAACTGGTTGGACGTGTACTTCCATTGTTTTCTATTCTGAGCTAACCTACACAGTTCCCTGAAATTCCCACAGCCTACATCTTTCACTATCTGTGTGCAATAGTCCAATCTAGGCCTACCGCTACTCTCTTTTTCTCTTTCTCTGCTTATAATATATTACATACCAGTCCCTCATGTTCTAGTATGTGTTCTATCATCCATCTCTCCTACTTTTTACTGTTTTCCACACACTTCTATTTTCCACCATTTCGAAAACTTTTTTGTTTGTAACTTTGTCTGTCCATGAATCATCATCATACGTCTGTAGCACCACATTTCAAAGATTTTTAAGTTTTTCCTGTCCGCTTCTCTCACTGTTCACGTTTCACAGCCGTGCTCCACACACGTTTTTAGCAATCTTTTCCTTGTTTCTATATTTGTTGTCTTTGAATACAGTAGTTGATTATTTTTGTTAAATGCAGCACGGCCTTGTGCTAATCTTTGTAAATCTTTTGTACTCTTCCCATCTTGTATTAAGTGACTTTGTAGGTAGTGGAAATGCTTAACCTACTGTAAGTTCTTGTTTCCTGTTTGGATTCGGATTTTTGATTTCTTTACCCCTCCTTTACATACTAGTACTTAAGTTTTATTTTTATTAATTTTCATACCGTATATCTCTGTTAGAAATGTTTCCATTTCGTTAAGAGCTCTTCTGGAAAAGTAAACATATCAATCGTTTGTCTCTGTATAATAATTCCAAATGTCTTTCTGCATTTGACAGTATTCATTGCCTCTTCGATGTTAAAAATTTTTGGTGATAGGACACATCCCGGTCTCATCCCTTTCCTAATATTTACTTCTCTATGTTCCTGCCCTAATTCTATTACCGCTCTTTGTATAAGCTATCTACTATTCATCTATCCCTATAACTCACTACAATCTTTTTGAGTATTTCGAACATTTTCTCCCATTTTACATTGTCAAATGCTTTTTCTGGATCTACAAACCTTATATACATGCTTTCTCCCTTTTCTATTGTTTTCTTCATTAACACCTTTAAAGCTAAAATGGCCTCCGGAGTTCCCATGTTTCGCCTAAACCCAAATTGAATATCTCTTAGTATTTCTTCAGCCCGTTTGTTCATCTGTCTTTGTACAATTCTAGTAATATTTTTGACACGTGTGCTGACAAACTTATAGATCGAAAGTTTTCACATCTATCCGCATCTTTTTTTTTTGGTATAGTGACTATGGTGTCATGTTTGAAATCTTTGGGTATATCGCCTGTCTCATACATAGTATAACTTACAAGTTGAAAAAGACATTCTGTTACTGTGTGTCCAGCGGCTTTTAGAGTTTGTGCTTGCACCTTATCTATACCAGGTGCCTCATTATTCTTATTTATTAAAGTTTTGTGTATCAGAATTAAACAAACTGCCCATAACAACATATATTACATATTTACAAGATCACATAAGATATTTTTCATATTCTTTAAAACACAATCAAAAAGAATAATAATTGTAAGCATCTTGGAGCATCTTATGTCACCACACTTGAAAAAGAACAAATGAATCGTATTCTGTATATAACTAAAATACCTTCTCACCGACGTTTCCTCTAGCACCACTTATATTTTTGTTATACGATTTTGTCCCTAAAATTCCTACTCATTAGTTTATGCTTCATCTGTCTTTCCGATTTCCATCTTAGTTTATACCACTTTGCACTTTTCATCAATCCATTGTTATTTAGCTTTCCTGCATTTGCGAATAATTTCCCATCTTATGGCTTTGTGTCTGCTTTCCTGTTTGGTCTGGTCTGTTTTTGTATTTCCGACTTTTATCTATTAAATTCAGAATATCCTTGTTACCCATGGTTTGTCGTTTCTTTTTGTTTATATCCCACAATATCTTTGGCCGCCATATCGAAGCTGGATTAAATGTTATTCCATTCTGCTTACTCCTCCTTAGCATCAGAAATTTTTGCGATGCCTTTCGGCAATTCGTTTGACTATTCCTCATCTTTGTGGATATCTTTTATCTTTTAGTTTCTCTAAATCAAAGTGCCTTTTCCCTTCCTTTTTTCAAATTTTAATTTTAAGCATGGCTTTTATAATTACTATGTTGTGGTCGGTGTCTATATCTGCTTCTGGGTAGCTTCTACAATATTTTACTTTGATTTCTAAACCCATGTCGAACAAGAATGTAATCTATTTGATATTGCACTCTTGGCATCTTCCACGTGTATCGTCCTCTAGCATGATGTAGAAATAATGTGTTTGTGATGGTTAAATTGTTTTTGTCGCAAAATTCTCTTAGCTTATTTCCCCTGTTATTTCTCGTGCCTAAACTAATAAATCTACAACCCCTCCTTGCCTATCCTCGCCTAGAACTGGATTAAAATTTCCCGTATTTATTAAATTTTCACGTCCTTTTACAAATCTTAGTATGTCATATCTTTGTGTATACTTTACATGTGATTTTTCCAATGCTCCACCCGAAGGTACTACATTGGCTAGGAAGCGAGTTTTTTTTTACCTAGAAAATTTAGAATTTTGCCGAACCCATGCTGTTCCAAGCAAGGTAAAGATCTTTAACGTGCATGACAACACACACACAAACCTCTATTTTACCTCTCATCCGAACGAGGGTGTATTTTTGTGAAAAATGCTCGCCTAACATTTTTCAAGCGGACCATGTCGGGATTCGAACCTGGGAACTTGGGCGTAGTAGTCACACACATATCACTACTATTTTTGTAGACATGTATACTTGTATTATTACTGTATTTAGCGGTTTAGATTTTAATCTAACCATGAGTACACTACACTTTCATTCTTTAGTAAGTAGTTTTACACAATGCCCCGTCATTTTTCGCATTACTATCTCCACTCCTGAATTTCCTTCCACTGATCCTGTATGTATTACCCCAAGGTCTCTGGCCGAAAAATCCCTGGCTCTGGTCGCTGAACTTCGCTAATCCCAACTATGTCTAATGCCAACCTATCCATTTCAATTTTCAAGTTCTCTAGTTTACCTACTTGCTGCATACTTCTGACAATCCACGTTCAGACTCGCAAAATGTCCCCCGGCTCTTCTTTTAAGCTTACCGATGACATCCTCCGAAGTAGTCCCCTCATGAAGTTCCGAATGGGAGATACCATCAACTTATATAACATTTTAAGTACACTGTGTACTTGGGAAGTAATGTGGTGGTTTCACCTTGCCTTCCACATCGCAGTAGTGTGTCTTAGAATGCCATACCCTATGGTCTTTGCCACTCTAAGTACCGAAAGAGCTGTTGCCCTCTTTCGGGGACCTGTCTTAGTCTGGTTCATCACTAAAGACCCCGCTAATTTGGTTAAACCTATAGTTTGGCTCTTTAGCTCACTGAAACATACAAGCCATCCGACCCGTTCTAGTATTTTAGAACTTATACAAGCTGCAGATCCGTTCAGAATGGTTCAACAATATAATTAAAAAAGAATATATACCTACAGTTAATTAAATACAATCGTACCTAACTGATATGAAATTTGCTATAAGAGATATTTGCAGTATGATCAAGGTTCTACATGTCAATGTAGTTACCAGGGTTTCCATATTTTAGATAATATAACAAACAGTGAAGTGTATCTAAAATTCACTACTCTAATCTCCCACCAATTTCGGTAATTTAATTTAGTCTGGACATATTCTTAATGGATTACGTTATTGTTAATAATCCCTAAAACATTTTGTTGATTCCGTTAATAATATAGCATCAATCATTATTACATATAGTCTAGGTTTAATTATTTTTGTGTCAAAGAAAATATTGAGGATGTCAATGATAGAATCATTATTAATATTTTCATTTACCTTAATAGATTTTTATAGCGTAAATACCTAACAAGGTCATGATATAATCGAAAGCAAGATGGCATTTTTAATAATGTGTTAAAAAAAGGAAAACCATTGTGAACTGCAATTATTTGGTCATTTGGAAGGGATTTCTATTTTAAGAAGGGCGATATGAGGCTCATGAATGTTTAGTTGAAAGAAACAAAAACAATTCAGACCTACTTTCAATGTGGTTTGCTGGTTTTAAATTATAAGCCAATATATAATTTGTTCTCCTCAAGAATGGTTGTTGCAATTAAATTCAGTTAGTTTACTTTACGCTCTTTATAAAATTTGGTGATAGGAACATTGTATAAAAATTTTACTACTCTTCTACATCATTAAACAAATAATTTGAATACCGTCATCTGAATAACAGGTGAGGTTATTAAACTTTCTAACAGATGTCTATAATTTGTGATTTTGGCACTGAAATTTTAATTTGATTAAAAAATTTCTAAGTGCAGAAAATAAAATTAAATATTGCTCAACTGTTATGGTATATTAAACTATTTAATAAAATATATAAGTGTAACAAAGAGATCAGCTGTGAACAATTTGAAGATAATTTTAACTTTAATGTAAATTATTAGAGCACCTACACATTTGATCATGATTATTGATATTGCTGCATATACAATGTTGTAATTCTTAAACTACAATTTCAAGTTGCTTGTTAAAAACGATTAAAAATTTAAATGGTTTTATTTTGCATATGAAATTTAATATAAAAAAAACAGCTTTGCAATAGTGAAAGGGAGTTTCAAGAAAACAAACCTAATGTTGTTTTGATGGTAAAACTTCGAAAGATGATTTCAGGTATAGAATGAAGTAGGTTAAAAGCATAGTGGACATGTTTATAATTAGTTAAGTTAGTTATTTATTTTATTAAAGACGGAGGTATAATCGGTAACCTCAATTGTTTATACTAATTATGTCATTCAGTTACAGGTATTTCGTCAGTATTTTAGTAAGATGCAAGTAAATAAAAATTGTAAGAATATGTTCTTATTAGATAACTGTGAAAGTTAAAATTATCACCCCTCGTTGCTTAAAATAGACAAACTTGTTTTATCAAAGTATAGAAGTAGATTAAAATTTACTACCAAATATTCACCTTTATTTATATTAATAAGTAGTTTTCTTTAGCAAATAAATAATTTGATTTTTGGCCAGTATTTAACTTAAACTAGACTTCTGAATAGGTTGCTCTCCATAAAAGTCATTTAGCAAGAGTAGAGCTGATTACTTTTATGTTTTAGGCAATAATCAAGTTTATATTGGTTTTGCAATTTTTACACAAGAGGTAAAAAATTTCTATAATTTTACCTTTAAGATAAAGTTAGACGAACTTATTAAATGTCTAATGTCATATATCAGTTCTTTGCTTCCACATTTAAAGCTTTGGTATATGGTTGCTAATATAAAAAATAATGTGTAGTAGTGTTGGATATTTTGAACATTTTTTCAGTTCCTATTAATCATGGATATTGTGTTGTTTATTAGACCACATTACATATTTATTACTATTAAGACGGCTGCACAATTAAACTGTAACGAGAACCTGAAAAGGACCCACCATAAAATACTTGTTGTTATATAGGGCAGCGTACAATACATTTACTAGAGCGGAAACTGAAGTTGGAGATAACCAGAATTGAAACGTTAGTCGAGATTTAACTTTTCCATTCTGGTTACCACTATTTTAGACGAGATAAAGAAGGATACAAGATACATTTGAATGTGAAGCATTTTATTATTAAAATAATAAGAAAACTTCTAATTACTAAATTACAATGTAATAAATACCTACTCCTAAGTATATGCCTCTCCAAGTTTAAATTTTGGGTTATGTCAAAAAAAATAATAAAAAAATGACTAAAGTGTTGTGTGGCTTCAGTTTCCGTTTACATTCTAGTTCTTTAACTATTCCACTCCTACATTTGACTTTCCAATGCTCCACCTGAAGGTATTACACTGGGCAGGAGACAGTTCTCTTTAATTGGAATTGTAAATTTTGCGGAACTCTTGTTATTTCCAAGCAAGGTAAGGATCTTTAACTGCATGATAACACTCATACATGGGACCTACATTTCACCTCTCATTCGAACAAGGGCGTACTTGTGAAAAATGATCGCCTAACATTTTTCAAATAGTTAGTGTCAAGAATCGAACATGGGGCCTTGCACTTAGTAGTCACATGCAAACCAACTAAGCCACGGAGACGTCCTAAGTGCAGTCCATAGGAAGGCAAGACTGCGAAATAAAATTATTATGGGCATCTGAGATAAAATGATACTATTTCGTAGAACCAAAACCAAAAGCAGGGTCTGAAGTTTACTATTTAACCAAAGCAGAAAAATTATCGCAGTTTACAAAAATTATCAAATAAAAACACAAAATTTGAAAAAGAAAAGATATCACAACACACACGGGTAAAGAAAATGTTTAAAATATAACCAAAAAAAAAACATTATGACAAAAAAATTATTGTTCAGTAGCATGCAGACGCATAAGAACAGGGAATGTAAAAGCCACAGTTACAACAATGCTAGTAATAATACAATTTCTGTAAATAATATAGATCTACAAAAATTCAAAATCCATTAAAGAACTATTTAAATGGGAATTATATATTTAACGTAAAAAAGCCATAGCTAAGGTTAAAAAATTTCAAGGAACTGGTTTAGTAGAAGATAAACATACAGTCATAGCAGTTGTTCACATGAGTATAATATTAATTTGGTTCATGAGTGTTGCCGAGGCCCAGAAATATTCATTAGTCGACATTCATAACAAGTTTGACTCAGTTGAAACAACAACATGGCATATTTTATTAAAGGATTTAGCTCAGAAGGCATATAAAGTTCAAATAACATACAATATATTTTTCAGTTACCAATAAAAAATTTTTTTTTGAATCAATGTCATCTGTGTTTAATTCAAGAACTAGCTGGAGAAGTCTGCTTTGCTGACAAGTTTTTTGTGTTTTGTTTTGTTCTAATTCTTTCTGTATCATATTCCTGGGCGTGTGCGGATGAGAATGGACAGACTGAAGTTTTGAAAAT
Source organism: Platerodrilus igneus (assembly GCA_036346225.1). Taxonomy (NCBI): domain Eukaryota; kingdom Metazoa; phylum Arthropoda; class Insecta; order Coleoptera; family Lycidae; genus Platerodrilus; species Platerodrilus igneus. The sequence continues at coordinate 1,466,722 of JARFIW010000800.1, read as the reverse complement.
GCCCCATTGGCAACTAAAATACTGTTCAACACAGAAGACAGTATTCCTAAAAAATAAAAAGGAACAATATTTTGGCTCCCAAGATTTTCAAAAATTCAGCCTGTCCATTCTCATCTACACACATAGGAGCCTGGTACAAGAACAATTAGAACAATAAACAATACAGAAAAAGTTACAATGCCCGTATGGAGGAAAATATTCCTCAAAACTTGTCTAACATGCAAAAATACACACCACCACAAAATTAAAAGTTTTCAAAAATTTCGCCTGTCCATTTTCATCTACACACGCACAGGAACACAACACAAAAAGTATCAAAACAGCATGGTATACAAAAAAAGTTACAGCGCCCGCGCAGAAGGAATCAGTCTTATAAAGAATGTTTTTTCCTTTGCGAACACTAACTTTTTGTGTTTTGTTTTCTACTCCAATTCCAATTCTTTTTGTATTGTACTCCTGGGTGTATGTAGACGAAAATGGACTGTTTGAATTTTTAAAATGGCCCCTTGGCAGTCAAAATACTATTCTGCACAGAAGAACATAATAATAAAGACAATATTTTGGCTGCCAAAAGCATTTTCAAAATTTCAGCCTGTCCATCCTCAACTATACACCCACACAGGAACACGATACAAAAAGAATTAGAACAATAAACAATATGGAAAAAAAGTTACAGTGGCAGCATGGAAGAAAGTATTCCTCAAAAACTTGTCTACCATGTAATAAATACACACAGACACCAAAATAAAACAGTTTTCAAAACTTAACCTGCCCATTTTTATCTACACACACAAGAACACAATACAAAAAGTATTAGAACAAAGTACAGTATATATACAAAAAAAAGTTAATAAAATGCACACAGAAGAAAATCTTATAAAAAGAATATTTCTTCTTTGCAGGCACCATAACTTTTTGTATTTTTGTTGTTTGTTCTGAATGTTTTTGTGTTTTTCATAATTCTTTTTGTATCATATTCCTGTGTGTATGCCTTGTATGTGTGTATAGAAGTATGTATGTTATATACTTCTTGGGCATATCAATGCTCTTTTGTTATATAGTTTCGAAGTAGACTGGTCAAAAGAGTCATGTATGTCATACTTGTAGTTAACGTCACCAAATTCTATTGTTTGTTATATTAAACATAAACCTTTAAAACGAACAAATTTAATATAGGCAACTCTTTATGCATCTGTATTATCCTCCAAATGCATGTAAATTAATAATTTTGATGACATAACTGTTACAACCAAAAAAGAAATTAAATTCAGAAACAAATTAGCGTTAACATCTAAAAAATTGATAAAAAGAACCTATCTTACCCCCAAACGGTGAAAATTTTAAAGATTTGTAAGCAAAGGTTTACTCTTATGTTTCACGTCTATACTTCTCCATTTTTTAAATACATGTGTGGTTTGTTTTCGAGACTAATTATGCATGTTAGCAAGGCAAACCTATTTTCAAATATTTAACATGCACTAATATTTATGAAAACTAATACCTAGATTTAGAGAATAATATCATGTACTAGATGGACTAAATGGACAAATACGAAATTAGAAAATTAGAAGTAACGCTCTCTTTACTATATTTCGGTATCATAATATATAGTTTGCAAAGAAAGTATGTATGTAAAGTACCATAATCCTAAGCTCTGAATCTTTTAAAACTTATATCATTCCCAAGCTTAAACGTAATATTAGAATATGAAATCCATAATATTTTTTTTCTTTGTTCAACCTATATTGGTGACCAATGATTGAAAAATACCAAAATGCCAGTCCAAGACACATGCTACATATATTCCCTTCAGGTCATGTCCTTATTGGATTGCCCACATTCTCATAATTTTACAATTTCCGTCCATCTTTTTGTATCTTAGCATACATCATGTTTCAACGCCTATAACCCGATCTCTATTATTCATAAAGTTTTAAATATTCACCTACTTGCACACTCATCTTTTGAGACTGCCCTTTATAATTCATTTCTCTAAATCACCTTTATATATTTTTTGTTCATGGAACAAAAGTGACAAGAAAGTTTATTACTGAATTTTTGATTATATACGTTTAACTATTTTTAGGAATATCACGTTTCTTGAATAAAATAATGATACCAATTAGATGCAATAAGCAATGTTTGTAATCGAAAAATGATTAACTTTGAAGCAATCTGAAGAGTAGCTTTTGTACAAGTTAAACATACTACACGCACAAATAAGATAGTTTTAAAAAACCAATGTAAATTTAAATTAATCACACATATCAAAAAGCAGCACTGAAATGTGGCACTTTTATAATTAATTAGATTACACATATAGATTATTAGCTACTGTCACCACAAAATCATATTATTTACCGTTATCCAACTTTCCAATGACTTTCCATACTTATCCATAAATGCTTGCTTGATATCTGCCATATCAATTTCAGATCTTGACACAATGATACGAATTAAGGTCTTATCCTTTGTACCCAAACCAGCCATAGCAGCATGTATACGTTCGGCAAAGAACCCAACTTTGCTTCTAACACACTTCACTATAAATTAAAAAAAAATTGTTTAAATACTAGTACATATGTTCATATTTTGCAACAATTAATACTTTATATCAAATATATAAACCAGCTATGAATTTTGTATACTAGAATTTAGATTCGTAGCAGTATTACAGTACTATTTTTAAGCAAAACAAAATCACATATGAAGACAAGAGATTGGTTATTACTGAACTACGAATACTTGGTACAAACTACACACAAAAAAATATATAACTTTCTATTACATAACATTTTGTACATCTCATACAAAAATAAAAATCAATATCTTCAAACTACGAATTAAAGTAACAATATTCCAATACTAACATACTAATTAAATTATCAATAATAGTTCAGACAATAGTTAGGTGTAAACTATTTATTTAAATTAAAAACCACAAAATTAGGAATAGAATTACTTATTATCGGGTGTAAATTAAACAATTTCCAACAAACAATAGCAACTTATAATAATAACAATAGATATAAATAATTTAATCATATATTTGTAAACGAAAGTTTGTACTCAAGGATGGATTATAAATGTATTATAAGTACTTGTTAGACAGCAGTCTCTATTTTGTTATCTTCTTAACAAAGACTTGATTAGGATTTGAACATACAAGAAAGTATGAATGAAGAGTTAAGACATTAATAAAATTATTGATAAAGAAAATACACACTACAAAAATTTTGGAAGATAGTGAGATGGTGGTGACAGGGGAGAGAGGCCTCATGCAAACAATCAAATTAGAATTAAAAATAAATTCCACCACGAGAATTTATGATTATATGCAGTGAGACCTTTAGTTTATAGGTCAGGGTAACACTGTCCTTATTAGTTGTTAGAAGAATGTCAAGGTATGTTAAGCGATGTATGTTCTTCTGTAAAAAAAAACAGATGGCAGAAAAATAAACTTGATGTAAAAAGTAAATTAATAAATCTCAGAAAATCACGTTCATCTGGTTTTATTTGGTTATTCAATATAGGGGAAAATATAGCGACTAGTCCAACAAACATTAGCTAAGGCGATTCTAGAAGTAAATACCAATTCTATACAGGTATCATGTTGCAAAACTGTGACTGCTGCTGTTGGCATTAATCAACGAGGTGTACAAAATTGTAAAAAACTTATGTGATCCGGTTTTACTAGATCAGTAAACATTTCTGGAACTTATCACTTTGTTGAAAACGCAATACAAAAAGTGTGTTAAAGTTTTTAGAAAACAAATTTTATCCAACAATCTAAGGCAGAACGAGGAGTCGATTAGCGATTGGTATTTGAAAGTAAAACAACTAGCAGCATAGTGCAATTTTGAAAATGATGTACTTAAGCAGTTAAAAGAAAAATTTGTAACAGGCCTAAGACATGGTCTGATTTTAGATGGGCTTTGTAAAGAGGCTGAAACTAAAAGAGGCTGAATGATTTATATGAAATATCGATCAGTAAAAGAGTCTGTATTAAAGGAAAATGTGCACAAGGTTCAGAAAGTTTATAAGAAACTGGAAGTTCAAAAAAAAGACGTGGCAATTGTTTAAGATGGAAGTGGATAAAGGAGCATGTTTAAGCTGTATGCCGTGGTATGTTTAGCAAAATTATTCTAAAGGTACACTACTTTTAGATATCCAAATTAAGTTAAAAGCGTACGATGGTTTTATTATTAAACGAAAAGGTAAAAAATAAGATTAAAAGTGGCATGAATAGTTTTATCAAAAAGTGCAACTTAATGGAGGTTGAAAAGGAGTGTATATTACTTCTCGACAGAGATATGTTAAACATTTTTCAAGTGAATTCCTCGCAGACTTAGCGAGAAACAAAAAATTAGGTTATGTCTAGATGTCAACAATGCGATAGTGAAATGAAAATTAGAAAGTTTGCTAGAAAAGTTCAATGATCTTCTTAAAAAGGATTTAGGGTGTTATAAGTGTCTCGAAATCTCACTGGAACCATAAATATTTATAATGCTTTTTGCTAAGTTAGAGTGTAAAGATGTGTACAACCAACTTAGAGCAGATGAAAATACAAGTTTGTTATTAGCATAGAGCACAGATTTTGGCATTTTCCAAAGAAATACATTACCATATGGAACCAAAACCGCTTGTTCCCTATTTTATTCTATCAGTTTCCAATAAGAAAACGGATATTGCAGGTAGAATATAGACCTCAAATACGTACAGACAGTCTGAACTGATACTACACTTACAATCAACAAAATTGATTCTACTAATAGTACTTCTAACATTTAATAAATCAACACTCTGGGATACATAACAACTCCTAATAGCAAGTAACAATCCTCCTTCTCTAACAAATTCAGTATCTTCATAACTACGATCAGTTCTGTATACATTATAAAGATGTGGAATATTTCTGTATTACTTATATCAACACTTAGCCAACTTTCAACTAATGCAATAATGTCATATACACATTCATTCATGGCAGCATAGAAAGGAGGTAATTTGGTTCTAATACCATGGACATTCTGGAAATAACACCATGAGACAGCAGGAGACGGATATTGCATGGTTTAACATAACAAGAGTGCCATAATTGTCATATTTTCCAATAGTTGATACGTGACTGTAGAATCTTTAGTTGTCTTTTTTTAGCATTGACAATCTTTATCCTTAGATGTGTTATTAACATCCAGACTCAGTTCATAAGTAACATTAGCAGTCAGGACATTGCCACATTTGATGATTGAAGATTTGCATTGTTTGTAATTGTGTTCTCCTGAGCATTGATGGCAAATTTCTCTTTTTGCAATTATTAGCTGTGTGATGAAATCCCTGACAATTGTAGCACTTCAGAATAATCGTAGACATTGGCACTAGACCACCCAATTGTTATTTTAGATCTCTCAGATAAGGAGCAGTAAGTTTTAGGGTCCACTTCCAAAATTAGAGTGGAGAAATTATACATTTTATTTTAAATGATTTTTACTAGCCTCATCTCAAGGTCAGCCGCGGTAGGTTCTAACTTGTTTTGTTTTAGCTTAGGTATTATCGAATCATGATCTTCCAAATCATCATTATTAATCGTATCAACTCTAAGTTTATGCCACTTAAATGTAGGAATTTCAACTTTATATTTGTTCTGCATAATGTCGGCAATTTGAGAATGTAAAGTATCGCGATCTAGTTTATTTTGACACCCAATTACTACAGCATCTTTAGATATTTGCTTGATTTTGGAAACATTAATTCCAATTTCTACTGGATCAATGATCTAGTTTATTTCAATTCTAGTTGCTTGGCCCCCTGCAGTACTTTTCTAGGCATAACTACAATTACAGGTTCAAATTGGGGCTTTAAGACTTCGCTATAAGTACGATTATTGGACATTTCAACTGAGGGAGTAGACTTGAGAGCTAGATTATCAACATAAAGAATCAATCTTAGATAAAATCAACGGCAATTTTCTTACAATACCTTTTATGCATTGGGTGCAAAAGAGACATAGGTTACGCTTCTGAAGTACAACACATTTTAGTTCAGAAGACGAAATATCAGCACAGACCCTATGGATTGATCGAAAGCACACATCACATTTAATGCAAGTATCACTAGTTTCAAAAGTTTCATGACATATTACACACAGCTCAGATCTTGACTCAGCCATTTGATGTTTTGGTGCACATTACCCACTCGGACAGTACTGCACTGGGAAAAACAAATACTTGGGAAAGCCCCTTATTTTGAGAATTTCTGTAATGAGATAGAAAGTCAAGAAACGTTTTAAGTAGGGTTACAAAAAGTAACAGCTGAGATTATGAGTTTGAAATCGAAAGCATCAAGGAGGTCTGTCCGGAGTAAGTGTTTCCTGGATAGTAAAAATATTCAACGAAATTGGTGGGTCGATGGATTGGTGTCCTTTAATTTTGAACAATTAGTAAAACCTTTCAATGTAAGTGGGTACTTTAAAGTAGTTTTACATTTTAACTGTTTTTACACGTTTATAGTAGTTTTTTATAATTTTGCCATAGGAACTCATACCTGCAACACTGAAAGTTAGTCTGCATGGGGTTCCTGCCCCTTCTAACTTCTAACCTATACTCATGAATATCTTTCTGAATCTCATCAATCCCGTTCTTGGAATCACATCAGTAAGACTAGTATGGCAGTAAGCGAAACGAAAAGCTCTTCTACAATCGAACAGTCGATATTCAGCACCGTCTACATGATACAGATTCCTCTAGAGCATAGTTACTTCTTATACTATTCTAACCTAAAAACTCGTTGAAATAATGAATCCTACTTCGCCGATAAAGCTTGTTTCACATTGCTAATCACATTCGTATGTTTGATGACACCGACATGGATGTAAATTAGTGCTATCCAAACGAGTTAATAATCTTTTCTGCAACGACCCAGAGCAATTGTTTTCATTCTCTGAAAATTTTACGTGCACACACTGTGTGGTAAATACTTGCAGTGTTAAAAAAATGTACTTTTCGGTGTAAATAAATTAATCGTTACTCGTACTTATTATAGCTTCCTCTGGTGGATCTAACGGCCCATTGAATTGCCACTCCTTTAGGTATGTGAGAACACCCACATTGCGTGATCCCAAGCCCATCTGTTCCGCCCTGTCCTTAAGGGAGGGTGTGACCAAACCCACACCGTGGACGCTCAGGTGAGTGTTTATGCATTATTTTCTTGTATGGGTCCTGTGAAATTGGCCGAAACAGTATATTTATCAGGCTCCGCGTGATGATTAAACTTATTAGTTTTAAAATGATTATCGTTGTGGGAGATGATGTTTATTATTAATATTGTATTTATTGTGACCATCCTATATATTTAATAGTATGTTTACGAGGATGATTTAGAACTGTGGGTTTTCCTTTTTTGGAGTTGTAAATTTTTGTTAGTTAAGACATTGTATTGCCAATGTTATATATGTACCTTTATGTTTACGATGACAATTTAGAGCTGTTGTTTTTAGAGTCGTAATTGTTTTTGTTTGTTTTGTTAATTAAGATTTGTAGTGATCTAAAAACCGCAGATCGCCATGTTAAACAGTTTGGGTTTTTTTTCCTGCTATATGTAGAACTGTAGTGATCGATTTTTTTTTTGCTTTTGGGTATACTACGCTTTTATGTCTCTCCAAAATGTCATTTAGGATAATTATATGTATTAATAAGCACTGTTAATTTCTTTTCTTTATTTCAGGCCTTCCATTTATTTTTAGTAATTATAAAACCCCGCCAACTCGCCGATTGAGCTCGGTCATTCTTGTAGTGTTCGACGTCGATGTACGTAGCAACTCTGCTTTTGCACAGTCATTCGAATCAGTTGAAAGTAATGGAGAACTGACAAGCATATGAAAACATGCTTTCAGGATGGAGCACCTTCGGATGGAGCATAGGGGACGTGTCCGCAAGTGTAGCGGTCCTTACTTACATTATACTATCAGGGTGGAGCAGAGATATACCAAATCAAGTTGATGTATAGTAGCATGCATACCTAATCAAACATACTGATGAAATAATTGGTACAGGGTATCTTGCTATTAACAATCCAGGTAACTAAAGCCTAGTATGGTAGGCGCAGATAAGTAGAGAGCTGAAATGTGTCTGTTTATATACCCTTTGAAGTGTAGATACAGTAGGCATAACAACGAATGCTATACTTGCAAATTGAACTATCATGGACAAAATGCTGACGTTGCTGCATGATAGATGTGTTTTATGCTCACCAAATGGGGCAGACAGATATAATAACAAATCACTACATGATTTCTAGTAAAGATGTTTGGAAGTGTACTTTGAAAAAATATCTATAAATATCAGGACCGCTGATAAAATAACAAATTCACACTTGAAAGAGACATTACTCATCAACACACAAAAGAATAATTAGAACAGAAGAAATACAATGTGGCTGAATTCGTTAGTATGCCAAAATAGATGTGTTAGAAATACAACACTAGAACAAAATAGTCTTCTAAATACACTAGAAATAAAAATTCTAGGGTTTCCCAAATAAAAAAATAATAATAAAATGTTGAAACAAATATTGCTTAAACAAAGAAAAGAGCGAGGCAGAAAAAAATAATTTTAACTAACCATTTATAAAATTTTTCAAATTGAAAAATACATTCAGAAAATTATAAACTGCAAAATACATTAAAACGAAATTTCAAAATATGTGCAATATTTATAGAACAGACAAATAAATATGCCGTAAATATCAGTTTTAAAATAAAGTCCAACTATACTTAAAGTTACATTTAAATTTCGTTTCATATGACACAAACATGAACTAATTAAAAATATTTACCAATTCCCAATAGTCCTTTTTGGATATCGCCAGAAAATTCCTTCTTAATGGACTCTTCAATATCTTTACCAGAAAGTCTCTCATATTCAGTAAAAACTTGGCGCAATTGCTGGTAGCTTTTGGTGACTAAAATACTATTAAAATCAGATTCTTCAGTGCCCCATTTACTTTCTCCCGACTGAATAAGTTTTTCAGCATCAGCTGTCGCTTGGGCTTCATTAACTCCTTGATTTTCATCACGATTACCCTTAAAAAGAAATTTACATGCATTTAGAAAAATAGTATTATATTTACTTGAACCAATGACACCAATAAACGTTTGAAATGGCCTGATGTATCTGCCTTCAAATCAGATTCTAACGATTTTCCATACACTGCAAAATATTAAAACATTAATAATAGCAATAATTTGTATATTGAATTACATATATTGTACTGTATAAACAATAAAGAAACATATAATAAAAGCAACTACACAGTTATTTGATACTGTTAACACAAAACTAACCGCATTATTCTTACGATAACTACTATACAACTTCAAACTAAAACAACTTTAACATTAAAAAGGTTATGTTACAGACACATAAAGATATCCATACTTTTTGCAGACAAACAATTACAATGAACCTTCAAGGTCATTAATGCACATATTGATTGATATGGTTTGATATTTCGCAAGGTAGACTGAACTTCGGCTATAATGCCACTACTTATAACGATCCTCCATTTATAGTGAACTAAATTAAAAGTTCCACCAAACATGTTAAAATACATGCCTATTGCAATATCATATATAACGAATTAAATAATGTGGCAAATTTGTTTCAAATTAATCGACTTTTGATTTGACTGTGCTGTGATAGCATTTCTTGTCTAAAGAAACAATTTACGTTGCAGCTACGCTATTTCGGCTTTGGAGTATGTGAAATATATTCACCAGTTTAGCATTCAGCAACACTGTCAGTCATTGGTCTTTAGTTGAATTCAGTACTAGGGTCTGCGAACAACAAAGTTTAAGTTCACAAAAGTAGTTTGTGGAAGAGTGCGTGTTGAACGCTTTACTTCTTTATGTGTTCTCTTAAATAAAATTTGTTTAAAAAATTGGGTGATTCTGATTTGAAGCACTTGCGGTAATCTTTTACATCTAAATGTGAGATAATCTGTGAATTGCTTAATGGTAAAAACAAACCGATATTAGTCGAGGAAAGAAATATTAGTAAATCTAAGGTCGGTACAATCTGAAAAAACTGCTATAATCTTTCAAAATGATTCGAAGGTATTAAATCGGATGCAAAAAGAAACTAAGAAAATTTGTGCATGATGAGATTGATCAAGATCTTTGGAAATGGCTTCATAACAAAGATTAAATAATATTACAATTAGTGGTGCATTTTGAAAATCAGGCTTTATATATATATATATATATATATATATATAAGTTCAAATGAGATAGGTAACGGGTTTATAGGTCTATGTTACTTTATAGATTAAAACTCTTTGTCTTTAACCAAGCTTTCGATTTTATTTAAAATCTTCATCAGGGTGCTGCAATATTATAACATCATTAAAGTATAATAGATAAAATGACTTACAAAAACTGGAGTATTGGTGTAAGTACAAAAGCAGGAATATAATAAAAATATATAAATATAAATCAAAAAACACAAACGTAAACTAACATGTTAAACCTAAAAGTATGTCGTCACAGTTTTTTGAAGTTATATGACTGAATGGTGACAGATGTTACTATAAGTTAGAATACAATGCTAAGGTGATAAAAATATATAGTTTAATTTGGTGTTCTTATTCTACAATTGTTTTTATGTATATTACCTAGTTTTAAAATATACGAATATATTGCACTTAAACTGTCTGTATCCGATTTATAATTTAAGGCATTATTATTGTTTATGATATGTGTCATTTCAAGAAAAAGTCTCCCTTTGTAGTTAACTTCAGTATCTAAAATGTTAACCTTATTAAAGTCAGGTTGGTGATTATATTTTTTTGAATGATAGGCTAAGGCACATGAATCTTTCCCTATTTTACAGTCACTCCTATGTTGAACAATTCTGGACCGTAACCATTGAGAAGACTGTCCAATATAGATCTTATCGCAGTCCTTACAAGGAATGGAATAAATGATATTAGAATTGTTGAGCATAGGAGTCCTGTCTTTGATAACAGAAAATAAATGGTTGATTGTGAAAGGATTATATTTAGCAATTATGATAGAGTTATTCTGTAGGACATTTATTAATTTAAAAGTTAAGTTTTTTACCATAGGAAGTTTTTTGTAAGTAACATCGGTAGAGGGTGTTATATTCGAGGTAAGCTTTTTGTTGTGGACTGTGTTGAAAATGAGTTTTTTTGTTAAACTTTTAGGAAAACCATTATTGATAGCAATTTCTGTTAACAAATGCAAATTTTTAAAAAGTAAGGATGGATGTGAGATTTTAGTTATTCTATTTTTTAAACCTAAAAAAGTGTTAATCTTTTGATTGATACTATGATTAGAAAAGAAATTAATATATCTTCCTGAACTTGTAGGTTTTCTGTACCAATCTAAAATAATTATATTTTCGGTGTTTCTGATTAGTTTGATATCCAGAAATGAGATTGTGTTATCGTGTTCTCTTTCTAAGGTGAATTGTATGTGCTTGTTAAAGTTATTAAAAATAGCTAAAGTTTCGTTAACTAAGTTTTCAGGTACTGCACAGATGACATCATCCACATACTTCTTAATAAAAGCTGGAGGAGTGGGAAGGTGGGGAATAACTTCATCAAAAAGATAATCCATAATTATGGTAGCAATGATAGGGCTAAGTGGGGCACCCATAGATGCTCCAAAAACTTGTAGATAAAATTTGTTATTAAAAGTGAAATAGGTGTTGTGAAATATAAAACACAGTGTTTCAGTAAATAGTTCTAAAGTGAAGTCACAATGAAGTTTTATAATATCCCACTTGTTTGTAATAATTTCTAGTGCCAATTTCAAAGGGATGTTCGTGAAAAGGGAAACAACATCTAGGGATATCAAAACAAAACCATCAGGAATGCGATAGTTTTGGAATTCTGTGGCAAAGGAAAAAGAGTCTATAGTGTTATAATTGTTTTGATTGCAGAAGGACTTTGCAAGGATATTTGCAAGAAACGATGAAAGTTTATAAGTAGGTGTGTTAATTGAAGAAACAATGGGTCTCAGAGGAACCTCATTTTTGTGGATCTTTGGTAATCCGTAGAATTTGGGAGCTACTGCATTGTTAATGCATATATCTTTTTTTGTTTCTTTGTTGATGCAATTATTATCATATAGTCTTTTTATGAGTTCATTATTTTCTTTTGTGTAGTGAACGTCGGATCTGCTTTTAACGGTTTATAGACTGTAGTGCCGTTAACAATTTCCATACCTTTTTTAACGTATTCATTTTTATACATTATTACAGTAACTGAACCTTTATCAGATTTAGTTATTAAAATATCTGGATGGTTTGATAAAAATTGTTTGGTTTTATTAAATAAATGTGTTTCTATTGAAAGTTTTTGATTACTTCTTAAAATATATATATATATATATATATATATATATATATATATATATATGCTTATAATTTAAGCCTAATTTTCTGGTATTTGTTCTTGCAATTACATACTTTAATAATCATGAAATGTCTCAAGTGTAATTTACGAAGTGATATGAAAAATCTAATTATTGTTTATACCATTATGGTTGTTGGAGACCTATTCATGTGAAATGTTCCGAATTATCTACTACTGAAGTCGGGTATTTCGAACTAAACCGTAAAAACGTTATAAAATTTTTTGTTTAGACTGTGACAATGATTTTAAAAAATTTCTTCTCTGATTATACACATATATACACACATATAGAATAAACTACATTGAAAATCTTACGCATCCAGCATCCATAATTCCTTGTTTTATATATTGAAAAGCCACCTGTCGCTGTTTTTTCTTCGTCGTCTTCAAAACAACCGATATAAACAACTTAAGTAAGCAATTTTTGAAACCACTCGCAGAATTAAATTGACAGATATTTGATTACTTTAAAGGTTTCCTTAGCAATGCAAGTCTAACTGTCCCTATAAGTACAACAGCCTACTTGTTTGAAACTTCAAATTTGACATCGATTGATTTTTTGACTTTAATATATTGTAATATTTTTCAATATTAAATCATCGTTTTGCCTGTCACAGAAAAAAATAGTGTATTATACACATGTAAAAATGTAAGATTTTAACTCTCTAGTACTTTTTCCCTTGTATAATAAATAACTATTTGCTGGCAAAATTTATAGCAACTTTCAAGTCTTTTCATAGCATAATATTGGTGTGAGAAATAAAATCAGTCAGAAAAAGCTTGCATTTTCAAACTGAAGTTATAACAAAAAGCAATCTAATTATCATGATTGTTATGCTTATACCATTTTAGATAAACAAGTGTTCATTTGGAGCAGATAAATAACAGCAAGACAAGTTCAAAAACAAGGAAGCCCAATTAAACCTTAATTCATGGAAGCGAGACATGTTGAAAAACAGGCAGAAGTGTCCATTTAAACCTAAATTCAATAAGAGATACAGTCATTTTGGCATGTCAATTAACTAGACAAATAAATAAATAGCCAACACTGCACAAAAACTATACATTATTTATGGCAAGGAATATATAAATAAAGAAATTAATATTGTCTAATACATTTTGGTTAATCGTGTAACAACTGCAATAATTTTATTCATTTGTGAATAAAAATTAATTTTAATCACTGAAAAGGATTGTGTAAAGTGTATGAAACAAAAATACACAAAACCTTGGCTAACCTTATAACTGTAACAATATTATAATATTTCTAAATACATTCCAAACTAATAAGTTACTTTTTGATTATCATGTGTACTTACTCTGCTCATAAAACTGTACAATAGTTCTGATACCATAGTTCGAAAGAGTACAAAGAATTTCGATTATAGCTTCCTCGTCTGTTCCAGCTCCAGAAACGGCATCATGTAGCTCTTTTGAGTAAAATTGAGGCAACGGGGTCATGAGGGCTATAATTACGTCTTCAAATTTGCCTCCTAATTCACTTTTCAGTTCAGAAACAAGATCTTTGCCATAAGAAGTTTTAAAAGTTTCAGCAATTTCTAGTCGTTGTACAATTCCTCTGCGTGCAAGTACATCAATAATAGCTTTTTCATCAGTTCCAAATCCTTTCATAGCTTTTCTTAGTGTAGCAGCATCGGCCACAGGATCAAAGGGCTCTGCTGGGTAAACAGTTGGTGTACACTATGACACAAAAAAACAGTATTATTTAATATACAACGCTCAATTACGTACATAAAATTACTTTACAGTCAACACTATATTACAAAATAGCAGGCTATAAATTTTACAATGATACCAATGTGTGCAGTTGATGAAATTCTATGTTATTGTTAAAGTTCATAAAAATATCCTACTATTTTCAAAAGAAAAATTGCTTTTAAATTCTTTTTACAACTGTTCAACTGTAATATCGTTTATGACAAAATTTAAGAAAATTATTGTAGACTTTTTCATACTTTACAATAAAATAAGATTATTATTATTATAAAAAAAAATCAATAGTAGATTAGTGATTGACTGATATATGGGTTTTCCGATGCATCGGTAGCCATACAAAGTTTTATAGTAATACAGTAATCTTCCAAGAATAAAAAAATCAATGGCCAACCTTAACAATATTATTAACGGCATAGGTTGGAACTGTATTTCTTTCCTTCTATATGTATTTCTATAGGCGTATTCAAATTACAAAAGAACCAAGAATACAAAATTTCAGAACCAATATATCAGACAAGCTATTAACCCTTAATCTTTATTTATTATACAACACAGAAAATGATAAATTAAGTGAAAGTGAAATACACCCACACATACAATGTTATCGAATATTATCATCTAACTTGTAACTGAAGCTTAAAATTACTTCCATATATAACTGATAAAAACAAAGTTGATCGATTTCATATTTTTGTAAAAGTCCCCAATACTTGGTGCACTTGAACCTTCCACGTGAACTGAATATGATGTATCGTCCTCGATACACGATACCCTATAAGATTGGTTGCCGATATAGAAAATTCTGGTGATTATTTTTGACACTAGGACGTCTAATATTGGTATTGTGTTAGAACAAAAATTGGGCCATAGCATGCAGGCATCATATTTAATAGTTCTATAAGGCATGTTCACAACAGCAAAGTTTCTGCTTCTTTGAGATCAGAATAATGAGATATGATTAACACAATAAAGTTTTCAACTTGGATAACGGATCCCAACATCTGTGCACTATTGGATGCTTCAACAGATCATATATTGGTTTTCGCAGAAAGCATGTTACAAGACGACTTTCCTAGAAATGACTATAGGAAGTTCATGGTGATATTTTCAGGAGGAACCCTTGCAAAAAAATTAAATTTCGGCATCCCGATGCATACCATTTGGCTAGATCGATGGCAAAAAGAATTTATTATCTAAAAAGCTGGCATTTTAAAAGTCAATTGAAATTACATGCGAATGAACAAATAACACTACAAATATTGTCGTTTGATTATAAAATGCTATTGCCAAGCATGATTCTCCACGCATTAAACAACATTATTTTTACAAAAAGATCGAGTGCCTCCACAACACAATAAAGCGACAATACTGGCAATATTAACAAAAATTATAAACCATTTGTGGTAATGTGGCTTTCTTGCTGTTTGATGGCCGATTGGACTTTGAAAAGAATCAAAAACTGGCTAAAATATTTAATACTAATATTTTTAACCAACAAAATGCCCATTATTAGTTAAGAAACAGCCCCAGTCAGTTTCGAATGACTAGATACCAACATTGTTTTATATTCCACATGTGAGTTGGAATTTTGGACACACACTTAATAGGCCCATTTTTATCGCCACTCACTTACCATAGAGTGTTACTACAACTTACTTGAGCACGATTTGGAAGAGGCCTTGAAACCACTCCATATGTAGACTACCAAAACCTTGGGCCAACAAGATGGTACTTCCGTGGACAACACCAAGATCGTATGGGAATATCTTTCAAACAGATTTCCTGAAAATGGATAGGTACCCATTCAACAATTCCTCGGCCACCCCATTTGTCTAACATCACGCTCTTAGATTTTTTTCTCTGTAGGTACATCAAGAATTATGTCTACAGTCATATTTTTGAAACTGAAGAAGACCTATGCAAGCGAGTTCTTGAAGCGTTTCGAACGATTACTACAGATATATAGTTTTACATTCTACGGTTAAAAGATGTTATTTATGTTTCGAGAATAATGGACATTTGTTCGAACAATTTTTATGATTTAGATAGTAATATTTTTTTCTGTTTACTTATTGTAAGCAGCGCTATTAAATATATTATTAATTTTGTGTTGCATGTGTTTCATTTATTTTTTGGTTTAATCGAGTTTTGCCCTATAAAAACAATAATTTTACCCTTTCAGTTTTTCACTTTAGAAAGATTACTTCTAATTAGTTTTATATCATGCAGGCTCGTACTTGAATATTTTAACTTAATGATGGCTGAAACAGTTCTGATGCCTAATTAAACCGCCACATGTGATATATCACTGGATGTAGATTTAAAAATACTTCAAAAATATGTATTTTTAAAAACAGAACCGTATTTAAAAAAATTAGGTTGATAATGATTTCTCGAGAACGAAATGTCATACAGTAAACTTGACATTATCATGCAAAAGCTAATAAAAATTAGCCATGAAGAAATGTTTTTCATTTTGTTCTAGCTCTAATAATAACTACAGAAAAAAATAAGCGAAAATTAAAAATTTTTATTTTTTTGTTTCTCGAAAACCAAAGAAAATTTTGAAAATTTTATACTTTCGTATTGGTAGCCATTTAGTTCTACAACTTTTCCCCCATTTAACCAAAACTGTATCTATTATAATTTCTGGGATCCTAATGATAGATACCCTTATCTTGGACTGTACTACCATCTCTACCAAATTTCTTGGTCTGCTCATAAATTGCAATTTTAACTGGAACAAACATATCCAAGCTTCCAAACACATAGGTTATTGCTTACTATGTCCAGGGTAGTAAAAGAAATAGGCACTCTCAACGCATACTATGCTTTATTTGACTAAAATGAAGCTCTCTAAAACACACTGCAAAAAATTTTAAATTGCAAAGAAGAGCTGTTAGATAGTCTGTAAAGCTACTAAGGATTCACAGTGCAAACCATAATTTGATAATCTTAAAGTCCTCACCTATTACCGCTTTTATTTTTGAAACCTTAGACTCTTCTATAAATACAGTATAAATTATCTGTACATCAACTCTGTACATGGTCATAACACTAAATTGTAAATTTGTTATATTTGATGTATTTCTGTAGCAAAACTGTATACTATTCAACTACAACGTTTCATGGGTAAAAATATATCTGGCATATTTATGACATTTTTGTATCATATGTACTACTTCTTTATGCTGAAGTCGACAGAAACTGTAACGTATTTCTGTAATCTATTTTCTAGAAAATCCGCTTATCTGTATGTCAAGTAAAATTAGCAATGGTCCTAATACGTTTGCATCACTTCTACTATAAATCAGATAAGAAGATGTAGATATTAAATTTGGATGAACAGCCTAAATATGGACACACCTTGTGTAGTAAATTTAACAAATAATTAATATTAATAACCATAATATTTTAATTATTTAGTTTTTACAAAATATAATTTCAATTAGGGCATTTAGTAATAATCAAAGTAATAAAATTGAATTTTCTTAAAATAAATTGAGACACAATATTATACCAAAATAATGCATTATTTATTAAGTGGAATAAACTTTGGGACAATAAAAACCGCTAAAATAAAAGATTCCATAAAACATACAATGTAATAAATATGTATGCATACAATATTGCGAAATATGTAAGATATGATTAAAATAAGATACAGGGTATCATCTAATAAACAAAACCACAGAGTGTACATTAATGAAATAAATTAATACATGAGAAAAGTAGAAACCGCTAACATTCAAGAACAATTGCAACAAAAATACAAAGTACGCAACTTTTCTGTACTTATCTTGACAATAATCTATTAATTCGGCATGAACACAGATGTAACATTGTAAGAACGAAATTATAGAAGGGAAAATGACATATATGAATAGCACTAAAGTTGAAAGTGAACTTCAGAAAGTAATTAGGAAGGTCTGAATGCAGGGGGGATGGGCGCACGTTACTTTGATTGCAATTTTTGCTATGATAAATGGCAAAAAGAATTTCTTCACAATTCATGGATTTTGACAAGCATCTGGGTCAGTATGAAGACAGATTAAAAGTTAATGAACGGAACACAGCTTCAAGATGTAACGTAGACTTTTCTGAAGGGTAAAATTTCAACAGTGTTTAATTTAGAAGCTCGCGAGTCCCATAATAAAAGATCTACCAGCAAGTATAGCTCAAATAAGTGGGTTTTTATTATGCTAACAAGGCTGTTGTTTGAAGAAAAAGACTAGTGTATCTGGACATCCTTGCGTTTGCAGATATCTTGGAAGTTAAACAGTGAGTAAAATATGAGCTTTTACGTTTATAATTTATAATTATATACATGTGTTTTAAAGGTAAATCAATTTGCATTCGTGTAGTAGGAAATTAATTCAATGTAAAAATAATTATTTTGTTGGACGATTAATTAGTGACGGAACTAGGGTTGGTTAAATTTAGATATTATCATGCAAGGACATTTGGAATATTTGAAAATATTAAGACAAAGTGCATATTGATTTTAAATGAAATGTTTATTGGTGGACTTTAATGTTAGTTAAGGAATGGAAATTTAGTATTTTGAATATACAATGGAATGATAAGAAGAAAAGTTGGTATTTAGCTGTTTTCTGTGTATTATTATCGAAGACATTTTCAGAAATGCAATTTAGAATGCCATATATATCAATATTGGAAACGAGAAACAGAGGTTTGATAGTAATATTGATTGACTTGATGTTTTTTCTTTAGGATTTCTTTTAGTAATTCCACTCCAACACCGCTGTAGTTAGCTGGTGCAGCCTTAAAATTGTTATGGGTTCCTGCCTTTTCAGGGCAAATTTAAATTTATAATGTACCACTCATTTTACCCATAACACGGAATCATATATGTGCAATTCATTCATTCAACAATGCCAAGACTATTTTATGCTGAACACTACTGTAACTATGGAAGAATAGCTAGTTAGTTGTAGAGGCATATGCAGATTTATTTGTTCAGCACATGCTTAGCAACCTAGCAAAATATGAAATAACAATATTTTAGATGTGCAAATTTAAGCTTAATGATGCTATTAATGGTGTAGTTATATACCAGACATTACTGTGTGATTTTGGTTCAATGCTTTGCTGAAATACATTGCAAACGTAATTGTTATGCTTATGCTAGTCTTGGTTGTAACTACATGGATTGAGAGAAATAAGGGATTTGATCTATTTGGTCTTTCGTTTTACTTAGTTCACTGTTTGTATTGTGCAAAAATTCACACAAAAAAGACATTTGTAATACAGAATACTAAAGTAAGTTATGAAATAATCTTTTCTATCCTATATTACCATTGTATGTAACGTATTATATCTTTTAATTGCGCAAATTATTTGTTTTGAGTCATGATATTTCTCTTTTTTGTTGTGAAATATTCTTTGTGTAGTGGAATTTAATTTATTGACACGCACTAGTATCAAATTCTGTCGTGTAATATTTTTTGGCATAAGAAGTACTTTTTGTTATTTTGAAAATGTGTACAGAATAAACTGGTAATCCTTAAATACAGTATACATTTAAAATAAACTGTGAATAATTACAATAGGATTTATTATTCAAATGCGGAATAATACGATAAAAAATACATATCGTCGAGTTTTTAGCTAAATATGTATGTGTTAAAAATAACTCCATCCAATGTATGAAATGAGCTTCTAATTAAAAATAATATCGCAACTTTTAAAAATTTGCAGTATCGAAATTCACTTGCAAGATTGTTCAATAGTGATTGTATATTTCTATTCTTGTATATAATAGAATCGTTGGTTAATCGTAAGCTGAGGATGTCGAAGTACAACTTCAAATGAATTTGGCCAAATGGTAGAATATTGTAGGCCTACAGATGTTACCTAAATAAGTAGTGAGAATAAAAGGTAAAAAGTTTCAAAGATAAAATTTAAACTACCAATATTTTCTTTTAAAAAAATATTAGTCTACACAGTATATACTATTTAAACCACCATCATTCCCATTATTACTTTCCATTATATTTTTTAGTAATGCAATCTTCTCAACATGATAATTTAGAGCAGAAATTTTATTTAAAGAAAATAAAGTAGACAGCGTAGTTATGAGGCATGTTTTTTTTATGTAACTCTCTTGTACAAAATGTATGTTTGAGATTACTAGCTTCTTTATTAATCTTTAATCATAAATAAAATTACTTACAGATTTTGAGTGTGTGTTAGAATTATTTTCATAAATTACTTTATTATACAATTATAATTTTTAGCAATCAACCTACAATTTTTGAATTGTTATATGTATTAAAATTTCTGTTAGTTAAATTTATTGTCACATAAAAATGTTGTTTGAATGTAAGCTTTCAATAATTCTTCACAAATCTAATTTTGAAATATGGCAACTTCAACGAACTGCAAGTTTTAGTTCAGTAATATATAATAAATTGTTATAGATTCTATATACTTAAGCTTATAAAAAGTACAAACTGTAATACCCATCATAGATAAAAATAGCCAAATGAAGCAACAATCATACAGACAGTAACCCTGGAAAATACATTATATAAGTAATTTGATTATGTTAAAGTTTTTCAAAGAATATTAATGACTGCATGTACTATGACAGCATTCTAAATACTAAAAGCTTGAAATCATTGTAAATTTAACATGCTGTAGTATGTACACACATGCTAATTATAAAAATGTAAATTAATTAGGCGAAGGATACGTGATTCAGAAATAGCTAGAGAGGTCATGAATGATGCGATGAGGTAATCCTTTCTAACACCCAACTTTTAAATAGTTATCACTGATCTCATACAATATTAATTTTAATGGCATTTCATACTGAATTCATAAGCAGAAATAACCTAGGAGCAGTACAAGATTTATATATAGCACATCTTAAGCTGTATGAGATCAAACTAATGAAAATATTTGATAGTAGTACCATAATTACCATAAAAGGTACATCATAATTTAATTACATAAAACTGTAGACCTTCATAAACAATGTAAAACTACCCATCCTGAAAAAATTTCCAACACATGGTTGATGTTATGAAGTCAAACACTGCCATATCAATTCGTAGTATGTAGTCACTGATTAATAAAATACTCTTAAAACAATGCCTATTAAATAATTAATTAGTAAAACAGTACCCTTACATAAAACTATTTTATAATTCAAAACTTCATTACAACAAACAATTCTACAAATACTGCAAGTTGTAAAATATCCTCAACAAACTGCTAGAGGTCCTTGTGACCACTGATCACTTGTGGCTACTTGTACAAGATTTGGGAGTGTATAGACGTTGGAGAGGTTTGCAAAAGATTAATATAAAGTAAACTAATCATGGCTCATTCTCATAATTATGAAAGTAGAAAGAAATTGCAATAAATAAATTGATAACAATTTTTACGACCTGAGCAAAATATAAATACGAATGTTGACAGCATTGCATGGTGGGAATCCAGCTGTCTGTGGGGTGTTTTAATTTCGAGGGCAACCATGGGGATCTCATTTAATATAAGTGATAGCGGGTAGGTTTAAATTTGGCACTTCTACAGAATTTTGTGCTGAACAATATGCCATAAAAAATTACACCTAACTGCATTTGTTTCCATGTTATGGTAAAAAAATTAAAAAAGTTGATTTTCGTTTTTTATTTATAACTTTGTTATTTGGAAACATATTAGAAAACTGTAACGGCATTCTTAAGACAATTTTTTATTTTCTAGCAGCTACAGCTATTAAATTTTTATAAAACGTTTCGTTTCTTTTGAAGTATCATCAACTTCCTTATTTTTATGGACGTTGTATTGGATTTTTATACCATTGTGTAGCGAATTTATTCCTGATTTCAAAATGTATAATAATATATATCCCTACATTATTATTACTAAGAAATCCGTTATTCTCAATAAAGTATTTTGTTCACAATTAAGATACCTCTGGAAAAAGAAACAGTAAAGTGACTATCAAAGATTTATTTATTTTAATATTTTAGTGGGGAACGATTTATATCAAAAATAAAATCGAAAAATAAAATTTTCACTAAATGTTCAAACAGAAACCCTCTCTGTTTGGTATAGAGACGAATCCTCTTTTTCATATTATTTACAGTTATCCGAATCGTTCTCCGGGGAATATTTAGAAACACACACGTTTGTCAATTCGTCAATGTTTTGATATCAACGTTTATACACTACATTTTTAATTGCTCCCCAGACAAAGTAATCTAATATACTTAAATCGGGCGATCTGGCAGGTGATGGGGTTGTACAATGATTTCCAATCCATTTATTTGGAAAATTTTCAGTAAGAAAGTCAGCTACCCTTATTGCATTGTGTGGTGGGGCTTCATCCTGTTGCCACCATAAATCTTGCAACTGATTGAGTGCAATGCTGCCTCAATACTCCATTAATCATCTTCTCAAAAATTGTAGGTACATTTCTGCATTTAAGGTTCCCTCTGTAATTTGATCTTTCCAAACCCCAGCCCAAATATTAACCTGTTCTCTTTAATACGTTACATGTGTTCCTTGTTTTAAATGTTGTAGGTTAGAAATTAACTTCGCTGCAATCTATTGAATAAAAGCCAATGAACCATCCGACCTGGACTTACGTTTAGATGAACCATAGCCGTAATACAAGGATCGAGTATTTGGCTCTCCCTTAAACTAGCCATTTAGATTAAATAAAGATAGGCTATTTTGTGCTGCTAATCAGTATTCTTTTTGTAATGTCTTAATTTATTTGTTAACAATTAAATTATTTTTCTTAAAAAAATAAAAATTTAATTAGTAAAAATACAGATCTACACAATATGACATTTTCAAAATAAAACAAAATGTTACTAAATAGCAGCTTTTTGCAAAGAAACAATCTGTAATATTTTCTGTTTTCACAGATAACAAAATAAGCAAACTAAAAAAAAATTGGTGTTGAATATTTAAAATATGGGTTTATTCCATTACCATGAAATAATATTTTTCCGTGATTTCTATACAATAAAACGTTGTCAACAAATAAAGGTAATCTTAAAAGCTTAAGGAACATTTGGAAAAATTCAAAACGACAAAAAAATATTTAACTTTTTAAAATGGTAAAAAACATCTAAAAGCATCGTTATTGCGACAATTCTTAGCAGATAATGATGCATATGCTTCTTATAACATTTCTTTACCAATTGTAAAGTTCAGAAAGCTACACATAGTTGGTGAAAAATGCATGCTACCAGTTGCAAATAAGCTAATATGCACCATACTTCATAAACCATTTTTCGATAAGAAGCATTCCACTGAGCACTAATACAGTACACACAAGGATTGACATAATAGCTCAATGCGTACAAAATTCTTTATGTGAGTAACTAAAAACATCTGAATTCTGTATAAGCTTGAAGAGTCAGTCTTGTCAAGTAACAAAGTTTTAGTTTTACCTTATATGTGATTTCAAAAAGAAGAAAATATTCCTAAGAATTGTTATTTGTCAAATGTTTAAAAACTGATTTGAAGGGTGAGCCAATATTTAATGAATTAAAAGAATGTTTCGATGTAAAAGCTATACCTTGGTGTACTATCCTCTCCGTTGTTGCTGGTGGTGCTCCAGCGACATTAAGACAACACTGAAGCCCTTGGCATACATAGAACAAGTTTTAATGAATGTATTATCTGAACATTTGCCATTTTTTGACAATATTTATTTACTACAAATCTTAGGGAACGCTTACATGGCTCACTAGATTATGTCATTGGATCAGTTAATAAAATAAAAAAGAATGTCTTAATAAATAAGAGATTATTTGCTCAACTTTGCTTAGAAAAAGATGAAGATTACAAATGTTTACTACTTAACAGAGAAGTTTGTTGGTTATCTAACAGTGCATCTTTTGGAAGGATTTTATACACTCTTTGATTCAGTGTTGATATTCCTGAAAGGTAAAGACCATGATTTGAGGCTCAATTAAGTAATTCAAAAATGACATTTATAAGACCGATTTGTTTGACAAATTAAAAAACCCAATTTAAAACTTCAAGGCGATCAATTAAATTTAATCAAAATTAAAAGCATGTTTACATACAAACTATACTTGGGATTAAGAGAACATTCTCAAGTCCAAATATTTCAAAACTGCAAAAGCAAGATAAAGATTTGCTTGCATATTGTCAATACACTTAACAGTTTCTTCATTATAACCTCAAAATAAGATTGTAAGACCCGTTTGCAAATAGATCAACAAATTTGAATAATATAGGAGTAATTTATCGAATTATTCAAAACCAACGTTTGAACTGATGCCATCAATTCAGGATATAGAAACAAGATACCAATTTTATATCCTGCATTATGGGTCACTGTACAGAAGCTGCTGATTGCTTTCCCATCTTCCTATTTAAAAGAATAAGTATATAGTGGATAAGAACCTCATCACAACAGAAAAAAAGACTGAAAATTAGTGTTTATGGAAACATATAAATGTTACTCGCAAACATAAAGCTGAACATAAATAACTAGCATTTCATTAGGTTCGCCCATTTCCTTGAAGAAAAAATATATGCATGTGTTTTTGGTATTTTATAACAAAAATTGTAAAATTCCCTAAATTCTACAAGTATACAACTGCTTTATTTATATATTATTTTTACGTTTGTTATGTTCAATGGTATCCTGATAAGTATTTTCATTTGATTTAGGATTCTATTTAGATATCCCCACGCTTCTGCTTCGATATTTTGTGTAACTGCATGTTGCGGGAGAAGCCCTTGATCACGCTTTATGGTTTAGGAAATCAATTTGTACCTGTGAAACTCATCCAAATAAAATTGAAACACGAAGTTGTTCAACACTCTGTAGATTGTTATCAGTGCATATAGTTTAAGTCAAAGTACCTCAATTTATCTTTATTGTTTGATATAAAGCCGCAAATGTACTCGGTTATCTACAATCCGTGATTTCTGAAAGAATATGTTCGCATTATTCATAAGTAGTATAAAAGAAAATGTTTATTTATGAGTAGTAACATAAATACTCCCTGTATGTTTGTTGTGGTTTGTTTAGTATTCTTCTTAATCTTCTTTGGGTATTAAACCACTCATAGTTTTTAAAATTATCTTTATTAACGTTTCGATCCATAACCTAGGATCGTTTTCAAAATAATAAAAACTTCAAGTTTGACATTTATGACACAAATTGAAGGTGACTTTGATTTATTGATGTTTGAAATATTTGGTTTGAGTACACTAAGCAAAATTTTTAAAGTTTAAATGAATAATTGCCTTCAATTTGTGTTACTGACCTGGGACCGACTTTTTAGGTAGCCAAACGCTTAACGTGAAATCAGCTGATTAATTTTTATTGTAAAAATTCAATAACTTGGGAATTGGAAAACATTTTTTAACATGTTTCTATTTATGCAATTTAGAGGATGGTTATTAAAGAAGTGTGCAATTGCATTATTAAAAGGCTTAAGTAGTCGTTTTTTTATATTTATTTTGAAGGGGAAATCATTATGATTTAGGCTACCTCTTTGGTAGATTTTAACATTGTTCTGAGGTAACCTTATGGTGGGTGTCCACTTGTCAGATACCAATGTTGTTCTATGAAGGTTGTATATGGATCTGAGGCGACCCTATGGCGGGTTTACACTTGTCAGATACCAATACTGTTTAACGGAGATTGTATATGGTTGTGAGGTAACCTTATTGCGGGTTTACACTTGTCAGATACCAATGCTGTTTTACATGGGTTGTTAATATGCTTCATCATCATCTTCATTGGATCTTCATCTCAAAACTGGTTGGACACGTACCTGCACTTATTTATATTCTGAGTTAGCTTTCTTTCTATTGTTTTCTAATTTTATGTTTTATTTCACCGAGATTCAGTGAAGGGGGTTAAGCAACCTGTGGCTACCAAGATCCCCAACACTTAGATATTTGCGAAATAATGGTTTTCTAGTTAATATGCTTATTGTTATATAATTAGTTATTGTATGTATAAATAGAAATCATGTATGTAGGCTGTATTTCATGTTAATATCGCAAGGAAAACCCAGGAAAAACTTGCAATGCTACCTAGATATTGGGGACATTTGATTTTTATTTGTTATTTCTTTTGTTATTTCTTTTAGTAATGGAATCCATTGTTTACTGAAAGTTACGGATTCGTTTGCAACGCAGTTATTTTTATGTAAGGTTATATAAGCAGCTTCTTTGATTTTGCGTTTTGGTGGTTTTCTTCTTTGTCGATAATTTTTGCGTCCTCCCATTTTATTTTATGACTGGAGTCCCATGCATGTTGGCAAATCATGGATTTTCAAATTTTCTATTTTTATATATGATTTATGTTCTTTTAATTGAACTTCAAATGGTCTGGAACTTTCCCTATATAAAACTTATTACATTCGCATGGTATTTTGTAGATACAATTTTTGAACTTTGTATTGCGTTTTGGGTTTTGTTTTTGTTAATTGTGCTCTTAGTGTATTGTTGGTTCTAAATACTGTTTTAATTTTAAATTTGTTTCCTATTCTTTGAATTTTTCGGAGAATCCTTTTATGTATGGTATTGAGAGCATTTTGTTGTGTGTATCATTGTTTTTGTTTTCTTTTCTTTATTTTTAGGGTTTTATTCATTTCTTTCTTATTATTCTTTTAGGATATTTGTTTTTATTAGTGTACATCTGATTAGGTCTTTCTCTTTTTAAAATTTCTTCGTTTGATGATATTAATTTTGCTCTATCATACATGGTTTTGATAATTCCTCGATTGACACAGTGTGGGTGGTTTGAATCGAAGTTTAAGTATCTGTTTGTGTGCGTTGGTTTTCTATATACCGATGTATTAATTGCTGTATCGTTTTGCTAACGAGAATATCTAAAACGGAAGTTTTCCATGTTGTTCTAATTCATATGTGAATTTAATAGTTGGTTCTATTTCGTTAATTGACTGTACAAAGTTTTAATTAGTTCTGTATTATGAGGCCAAATAGCATAGAAATCATCTACGATCTCCACCAGATTAGTGGTTTCAATTCTTGTGTGAATATTACATCTTTTCGAATTCCTCCATGAATATATTACTAAAGATTGGTGATAGTGGACTTCCCATTGCCATTCAAGCTTTGTTTGTAAAATTTATAATTTATTTGAAAATGATGCTCAGATCAGTATTGTATTTTCTTTTAGATTGTCATTTTCTAGTTTGTTTATAATATTAGCGTTTGTTTATAGGACATTAGTTTACCATTTACCATTGTGTGTGTATTTTCAATTTATGTTTGATAATTTTCTAAAATGTTGGTTGTTCTTAATGAAGATCGTTTTCCGCTAATGGATTTTAATTTGTAATCTTTGCTAGAATTATGGCATGGTGAATTTATGAACTTATAGGTCTTAAAGGAATGTTTTTTATGGAATTTTGGTAACGAAAGTGGTGGTTTACTGTAATGGACCAGTTTACTTCTTTTGTTTGTTCATTTTAAATTTAAATGGTTTTGTATATTTTATTTTCAATCGATTTTGTTGGGTCCGTTTTAAACTGGTGTAATTCTCAGTGTTTAATAGTTTGTTGACTTGTGTTGTAATCGTTTTATTATTATTAGTGAATTTTGCTAATTTGCAGGTAGAATTATAATTGAGTTATCGTTGTCTTAATTGGAATTGCTTGTATTTGTTACTACTTACATTTGGCTTTATTTTATTCTTTTCTATTTCGATTTTGCATGTTTACTTAAATTGTTGGACTGTTTCTTCAAGTTGTCTTTGTTTCTCAATACATAATTATTTCAAAGGTTGGTATTGATTTTGTACTGCAAAGTTAATGCCTTTTGAAAGAATTGCATTTTCTGACGTTAAATTCTGTTTGATAAATTTATCACGGTGTTTAGCATAGGTCAATGTTTCAACAGTATTAATTATATATTACAACACAAAAGTCAACAAACTATTAAACACAGAATTACACCAGTTTAGAAACGGACCCAACAAAATCGATTGAAAATAAAATATACAAAACCCTATTTAAATTTAAAATGAATTCGAAGACAAAGAAAGAAGTAAACTGGTCCCACATTACAGTAAACCACCCCACTTTTACGGTATACCAAAATTCATAAAAAGACATTCCTTTAAGACCTATCGTAAGCTCCATAAATTCACCATGCCATAATTTAGCAAAATTTCTACTAAAATTATAAATCCATTAGCAGGAAAACGGATTCTTTCATTAAAACAACCAACATTTTTAGAAAATTATCAAACATAAAATTGAAAATACACACACAATGGTAAGCTTTGATGTGGTAAATCTCTTCACAAATGTCCCTATAAACAAAACGCTTAATATTATAAAAACAAACTAGAAAAGATGACAATCTTAAAGAAAGAACAAAACTAAGCATATCATCGATTATGGAATTACTTGGTTTATGCGTCAATACCACATATTTTCAAATAAATTATAAATTTTACAAACAAAGCTTGAATGGCAATGGAAGTCCACTATCACCAATCTTTAGTAATATATTCATGGAGGAATTGAAAAAGATGTAATATTCACACAAGAATTGAAACCACTAATCTGGTGGAGATCCGTAGATGATTTCTATGCTATTTGGCCTCATAATACAGAACTAATTAAAACTTTGTACAGTCAATTAACGAAATAGAACCAACTATTAAATTCACATATGAATTAGAACAACATGGAAAACTTCCGTTTTAGATATTCTCGTTAGCAAAATGATACAGCAATTAATACATCGGTATATAGAAAACCAACGCACACAAACAGATACTTAAACTTCGATTCAAACCACCCACACTGTGTCAATCGAGGAATTATCAAAACCATGTATGATAGAGCAAAATTAATATCATCAAAGCGAAGAAATTTTAAAAAGAGAAAGACCTAATCAGATGTACACTAATAAAAACAAATATCCTAAAAGAATAATATAGAAAGAAATGAATAAAACCCTAAAAATAAAGAAAAGAAAACAAAACAATGATACACACAACAAAATGCTCTCAATACCATACATAAAAGGATTCTCGAAAAATTCAAAGAATAGGAAACAAATTTAAAATTAAAACAGTATTTAGAACCAACAATACACTAAGAGCACAATTAACAAAAACAAAACCCAAAAACGCAATACAAAGTTCAAAAATTGTATCTACAAAATACCATGCGAATGTAATAAGTTTTATATAGGGAAAGTTCCAGACCATTTGAAGTTCGATTAAAGAACATAAATCATATATAAAAATAGAAAATTTGAAAATCCATGATTTGCCAACATGCATGGGACTCCAGTCATAAAATAAAATGGGAGGACGCAAAATTATCGACAAAGAAGAAAACCACCAAAAACGCAAAATCAAAGAAGCTGCTTATATAACCTTACATAAAATAACTGCGTTGCAAACGAATCCGTAACTTTCAGTAAACAATGGATTCCATTACTAAAAGAAATAACAAATAAAAATCAAATGCCCCAATATCTAGGTAGCATTGCAAGTTTTTCCTGGGTTTTCCTTGCGATATTAACATGAAATACAGCCTACATACATGATTTCTATTTATACATACAATAACTAATTATATAACAATAAGCATATTAACTAGAAAACCATTATTTCGGCAAATATCTAAGTGTTGGGGGATCTTGGTAGCCACAGGTTTCTTAACCCCCTTCACTGAATCTCGGTGAAATAAAACATAAAATTAGAAAACAATAGAAAGAAAGCTAACTCAGAATATAAATAAGTGCAGGTACGTGTCCAACCAGTTTTGAGATGAAGATCCAATGAAGATGACGATGAAGCATATTAACAACCCCTGTAAAACAGCATTGGTATCTGACAAGTGTAAACCCGCAATAAGGTTACCTCACAACCATATACAATCTCCGTTAAACAGTATTGGTATCTGACAAGTGTAAACCCGCCATAGGGTCGCCTCAGATCCATATACAACCTTCATAGAACAACATTGGTATCTGACAAGTGGACACCCACCATAAGGTTACCTCAGAACAATGTTAAAATCTACCAAAGAGGTAGCCTAAATCATAATGATTTCCCCTTCAAAATAAATATAAAAAAACGACTACTTAAGCCTTTTAATAATGCAATTGCACACTTCTTTAATAACCATCCTCTAAATTGCATAAATAGAAACATGTTAAAAATGTTTTCCAATTCCCAAGTTATTGAATTTTACAATAAAATTAATCAGCTGATTTCACGTTAAGCGTATTGGCTACCTAAAAAGTCGGTCCCAGGCCGTAACACAAATTGAAGGCAATTATTCATTTAAACTTTAAAAATTTTGCTTAGTGTACTCAAACCAAATATTTCAAACATCAATAAATCAAAGTCACCTTCAATTTGTGTCATAAATGTCAAACTTGAAGTTTTTATTATTTTGAAAACGATCCTAGGTTATGGATCGAAACGTTAATAAAGATAATTTTAAAAACTATGAGTGGTTTAATACCCAAAGAAGATTAAGAAGTAGTAACATAAGTTTGAATAGCATACATTTTCTATAGATGTGATTAACAAAAGCAAATGTATTCAAGTTTGCCAGTTCTTTGACATGTGGTATTCTAATATTTCAATCAATTATCAGATCGTTTCCAAAGTGAGCTCACTTTGATTCCCCTTTTCGTCCTAAGATGTACTGTCTGCTTCCATAATGCTGTTAATTTGAGAGAAATGCAAGTTTCCTTGAATAGCTTATATCCCCTGTGCATTGCTCTTCTACATAGACCAAATTGTTTTTTACGGAAACCCCAAATGTCTTTTCCGTAGGCCACTGGTGGAGTGATAGTTGCAGCACTTACGATACTGACTACTGCGGTGATGATCCACCCGGTGAACGAGATTAAGATGTTTGTTGGTTCCCGGCAACTGTTTCAAGTGTGAGATAAGTATCTTGGCATATGAAGGTATGTGACCTTGTTTTATGCTATATCCAAACATTATTACTGCTTATCAGCATTTTGCGTTGATGCGCAACCTATGCACCATAAACAAACTCAAATCACCTTACTCCGAGAGGTAGAGCAAATATACAAAAACCCGCTTCAAAACTAGCTTCACTAGTGTTCTAGTGTTGCTGAAAATTGCTCCAATTGTACTATGTTTACTCTAAAATGTTTATTTAAAAGAAATCATAAGCATTGCTTTTTTTGTTCATTATCGATAAATTTTTCCTATTACGATACAAAATGCACACTTTGTAGATCAATTATTAAAAATTGTCAGTAAAGTATTTTTTTAAATAGAAATTTTCTTACTTCTTGGTTTACTGTAAATAATGGGAAAAAAATGCATTTGTAGTTAGCCTGGTCTTTTTAAATTTCCTTTATCTTCTATATGTGATCGTGATTCGTGCCGGCCCTTATTTTGCTGTCCTTTCTGTTTCTGCCTGGCCAATGCGTTTTAACATTATCTGTTGTCATTTGCCAATCAAGGTACCAAAATTGAATTTGTTATTTTTTTTAATATGCTGTGGGGTTCATAGTCAAGTGCATGCTATACGAATGAACTCATGGGTATACCAAGTCTGGAAACTACTGACCTAAATATTAAAATTTAGTCCATCTAAGTACCCACAATTTCACATTGAATATAAAGTTGGAACTTCTTAATCGTGTTATAGAAAGATTGGCTAACACGTCTGAATTAATGTGTATTCTTAAACGTACCTTTTTAACTAAAAAGTGAGTAGCATATACAAACTAAAGCATATTCTAGTGGCTACCTATTGCAAAACAAACACCCAGGGGTGTTGGTCTAATTTAGCAGCAAACAAAGCTCACGCCAGATAAAATGTTAGAAAACTTGAGTGCCTACGTTCTGTATTTTACTTTATTGTTAATACCCAATCTTATTTTTATATTATTCCAGTAGTTAAAAAGCTATCCTAAAATTTTAACAAAGTCAGTAGACTAAAAAATAGCTATATTTGAGTTCACTAAACTCAAGTACGATTCATCACAATGCTACATATGCATACTATTCTTCTTCCTAAAATAAATTATAAGTAATTACTTAATTTACACAGTAGCTTTTCCAATATTAACAACAGTTTAAAATTATTCAGATACAACTTTAAATTCGCTTACTGCTCTATATAATACTAATACAGCAGTCTATTTTTAAACAACTGAAGATCTAAAAATATTTGTTTGCTGATAAATACTTGTTAAAATTATTTATTCTATTTAGTGAAGAATTATAAATATACAAAGTTCACTGAAATCGCAATTGTAAAAACACGCTTTGGTATTCCATAAAAGTGAGGTATGAGAACATTCCAAATGTGACTATTAAAAATTTTATAACACAACAAAATGTCACAATAAAGCCTTCTACTATGCAAGCTATAAAACAGGTAAAATATTCTGAACGAGTTATTTCTTTTTGTAGCAGAGGTATCTAACAAAATGATTCTGAGTATTTTCCAACTTATTTATATAAATTATGTAGTAACTAACCAAATAATAAAACAATCTGTGAGCTAACATACTAATAAATTACAGTATAATTATAGATAGCATGCTATTAAATTGCGATATTACATGTTTTAAAAATCCTAACATTTTATTGGGCTTAGTAATTATTGTATTAAAATAAAATCACTGATTATTAATTGTTACTCCCAGGTCTCTGACAGAGTTAACTCTTATTAGTTAAACACTTAATACAATAATTCAAGTTTTTATTACCATTTTTCTGCCAATTATCAAACTTTTCTTGTATTGATGTAAACTCATTCTTGCAACACCATTTAGTTATTACCTCAAGATCAACTTGTAAAAGTAGAAGTATTTGTGATGGTTTGAAAAATTTTATCACAAGAAAAAACGAGATACTCATGTGTTCATTATATCGGCAATAGAATAAATAATTATAATTGGAGAAAAAGGATGTGATTTGTTGTGTGGTGGTATTAGATATTTTGGATTGAGGAGAGATTTTTCTTAATATGACATAAAGGTGTTCTAAAAATATAAAATAAGAAGATTTCAAGAAAATCTCTCTGATCTCTGCTGTCTTAGAGATTATTTTTAATAATTCCGCTAATTGCATAGAAGGAAGTATAATTTTAAAGGGTAGATACCATACAGAAGGGATGGAAATTTGGAAGAAAATATCAACTGGGTTGAAGATACAGGCAGATCATTTAATCAAGTATTTTGAAAGATAGTTGTGATCTATTTGAATTTCAAGAACTTCACATTTGATATGATTTCCAGCAACAATCTACTTTAAATTCAAAAAAGCAATCTAAGGATAGTCATGGTGCAATTATATATAATGAAACAAATTTTTATTAATGTTGAAAATTTTCTGAATATTTTGATGTGGAAAATTGTATGCTTTTAAATTATGATTTGATGTAACAAAGAATTATGTATGAAAACTTTTCTAATAGTAGTAAACTTGATGTTTTAAATTATTGATTGTTGTAATGAATTTATTTTAAAAATTATTCTTAAATAAAGATTAAAATTTGTTGTAACAAGGATAAATTAAATGCTGGGAGTTTATGTTAACGACTGTAATAGAAAATCTAAAATATTATAATTTATTATAAAAGCCCAATTGTAGGAATTGATCAATTCGATAATGGCACTGGAGATTTAAAAGGGAAGGGATACTGTGAAAGATTTGTGCTTGAATTTAATATTGTATGATATTTATTAACAGTGTAAAGAGTTCAATTTTGATTTTTAAATTTTGTTTTGTAGATAGATAATAGTTATTTATCTTATTAACTAATAGCGTAATATTGAAATCAACTTGCCTTATTCAGCTATATTCGAGACAGGTTAAATGACACGATTAGCTGCGGTATATTACAAAAATCTCAGATAAAATGTCTCCATGCTAGAACAAGGTAGAAAAAAAAGTATGTTTGCTGTATATATTATACAGCCATGAAAAGAGTAGAACTTGAAAACTATTTATAATGATGTAGCAGCAGTTAAAACTAATCAAAAAAGCTAAAAATATGTTCACCGTGTATTAATTCAAACGATCTAACATGGTGTGAATTATATGCCGGCTTAACTTGGCCCAACTATACCTTTAAATTTGTATTTAGTACCAGTTGATTTTAGGCATGAATTTGAGTATTGCTACCAGTCTATATTCATAGTAGCTGAAATACAACGTAATGTTTATACAAACATCTTTTAAGTGTATGAGAACGCACTAAAAATAGAAACCCTATAAGACAAAAATCAAATCATGTAACAAATAGTAGAATATCAATAGATTTAGATCCTGTAAGTTAGTAACAAACAGTGTGATAAACATTTTACAAGTAAAAATAAACTCAGCAATGTTCTATGTAATGTAGAAAATTTTCTTCAAAAGCCAAATATAACTTATAGCAAAAAATTATTAAAATTAAAAATAAACTAATAAAAGCTCTTCAAAATGCACGGGCTTATAAATTAAAGCCACTGTTCCTTCAGATTTCATCTTATTTGAACACAAAGTTAAAAATTAAGTATACTAATGTGAAAATACAACATTTCTTTCCCATACAAAACAAGAGTAAAGTAATAGAAATTGCTCAAGTACTAAAAACATGCTAGATTTTTATTATTTTGTGTATATAATAATTTGGTTTTGAAAAATTATATTTAAATACAAATATGCCTAAATATAACTAGTCGAAGGTGCAATAGTCTAAAAAATTAAAAGTGAAATGTTTTAAACGTAATGGCAGTGATAAAACTAACTATCGTGTAGGTTTTTTTGTATAGGTACCGCCACACTCTATTTTTATGCTCAAAGTTTTTATTAGATGCTACATAGGAAATCAGTTCACACTGTAGAACACAATATCAACTCCCATCTGGAATAATAATATTATCACAAATTAATTAATGGAATTTAATCAGTAACTTCCTTTTTATTTTTGTTTTCTAATTGGTAGCTACCTAAAATACATTTAGTTTATTATATAAATCTTTATATGTAGAGAAATAAAATTATATAAAAGAATTCAAAGTCTTAATTTAATTACAGTGATAATAACAGGTACCGGCAGTCCTTGAGATGTGTCATTATGACTAAAGTTATTTCAAGTTACGTCACACAATATTTTCACACATCATATAACGTCAAATGTATCGAGATATGTTACAGGCTAATTCACTTGTCATACGACTGTCTTGTTGGATTTGCAGACGAGTGGAGGTAACGGACCTTGGTTGAAAGGAGCAATGTAGTTTGTGACACGCAATTATAACGAATATTTCTTTTGTTTCTTTCAATGTTTTATACCATATTATCACTGGTGTTTGGTTTAATTTGAGTACAATAAATACATACCACTACAGTGTCATCTTCTAAGCGTTATAATGGACAGAAGAAAATGAGATAGGCAATGCTTTTAAAAGTTAACTCTGAGGCTTTAAAGCTCGCAAACGATAGCTTTATCTGCCTCGTACAACTATACAAACAATAATAAAACAAAATGAATAGCTTTTTACAACATTCTACTTCTCTAAATAGTACTACTATACATAAAAGAAACGCTTTGATTTCTAAGACGGAAAACTATTATGCATTTGGATTCAAGATCAAACTTAGTAATGGGTTTCTCAGAGTCTCGCTGTCATTCAAAGTACGGCACTGAACATTTTCAACACGCTTCAAAATAATCGAGATGCCAATATTACTAATGAAGAAATACAAGCTTTTTCTGCAAACCAGGGATGATTCAAGCATTGTAAGACAAGATACTTGCTGCATAACATTAGAGTACAAGGACAAGCTACTAGTGCCAATAATGTGGCAATTAAAAATGTTCCTGCTGCCCTAAAAGAAATAACCGACACCAGAGAATATTCACCAAAACAAATTTTCATAATGGATAAAACCGATTCATTATGAAAAAAGAATATGCATACTTGCACTTTTATGTCACAAGAGGAAAAGTCTATGCCTGATTTCAATGTAGTTAAAGATTTGAAATTAAAATCACGTTTGGCTTATAGGTCTGAAAATCCACAAGCACTTAAAAAACTATACAAAGGGTACTCTTCCAATTCTTTGGAAGCATGCGTGTCGTTAACATTTTATACATGAAGAAAGCAGTATTGTTTAAAAAACAATTTCGCCTATAAAGTCTTACTTATTCTGGACAGTGCTCCGGGGCATCCCCCAATCAAGATCGTATTTTTGCCTCCCAACACTATTTCCTTGCTGCAACCGAAGGATCAAGAAGTCATCATATCATTTAAGGCATATTACCTCACAAGAACTTTTCCACAAACAGTGAAAACTCATGAAATTGGCATGGAACAGAGAATTCTGAAAAAGTTACAACACCCTGAAAGGTGTAAAAACTATTGCTGCTTCCTAGAAAGAGGTAAAACCCAGCAATTTGAAAGACGCGTGGAAAAAGTTATGACTGCACTTCTTCGAGTCACCTAAATGTCCTTCAACCATAGAACATTGCGATATGAATTGACAATTACAACTGACATTGTGAATTTAGTAAAAACAAATTGCCAAATATTGAAGTCATTACTGATGATAATGAAGATTTGTTAGACACACACTCAAGAACTCTCAATTGAAAAACAACTGCCATTCATAACTATTTTAGCGTTTTGGGTATACATTCTTTAGATCGCAAAACTCTTGCAATACAGCTATAATCTAGATATTACTACCAGCCATTTTGTGAATAATATTGTTTTTGGATATGTGGATGGTAAGTTATGTTTATATTTTATGAATTAGGACAAGTAGGTTATTGTAACCTATATTGAGATACATATAGTCTATTTTAATTACTTGTAGAGAGGCACTGATGATGGCTTTTACCAAAAGTACTCTGCGATTTCAATAATTTTTTTAATAAATACAAATCAAACTGCAATTACTTTTGTTAAATATCATTAACAGAAGGTATAAAATTATGCAACTGAAACAATGTTCAAAAAAGTTCTTTGTTGGATAAATTTCTTCCATAAACTAGTAATTGGTTTTAATCACAGTTGACAGATTTTTTAGTTTGAACTAAATCAGTCGAGAGTTTAGAGATTCTGGTTTAACTCTAGCTTGTTATTTTATATTCGCTATTAATATAAGGTACTTATAAGCAAAAATATAATATATGATATACATACTAACCTTGAATGGATAATATTGAGGAGTAGTAGAAGTCATTTTTGTAGTAATTCAGGTACCTAAAACAAATTACTAATGTTAATAAAATATTATAAATAAGTTAAAACCAAATTAATATTCTATTATCAGACTGCAATATGAGTTGACAACTAATTTCTTATATGTTCTTAAAATACTATAGCAAGAAATATAAACAGTAAGGCAGCAATCAATCTTCAATTCTGTTATAAAACATTGCTAACCATTAGTTTCCTCACAAATTCGCATCCAAACTAACAGAAGAAATATATGATGTTCAATTTTATTATATGTACCTATATCTGGTTAACACTAAACAAAAATTTAATTCAAAACTGGTATAAACTTGGATAAGTACAACTTCATTTAAATATTGTCGATCTTACTATTCCACAGTTCTAGAAATCAAAATATGTGTAATTTCCAAGTAATCTAATTTGAGATTTATAAAGAATACTTAGATTATATATAAGTAAATAGCTCTGTATTTATTATTGAACAGATCCAGATTAAATACACTGAAAAAATTCTAAATTATTCGCGTTTCCCACTGTAACCGACAAACTCAAATACCAGTTAAGTTTAGATACCTACTGTAAAATTTGAAAATAGTTTAATTTTAAGAAACACGAAGCAAGTACAATTCTTGTATTGGCAGAACATCAAATATGACTATCTCCATGAAATACAGATTCCCAAAACAAACTAATCACTGCTTTGAAAAATTGTGAGAATATCGTGAAAATATATCTAATCCAAGATGACCTTCAAATCAAAAAAATTGTTTTACTGAATAATAGTTACTAACACCTGTAAGCTCTTACAGGCATCACAAAATAGCATGAATAACGTTACTTGTATGCTCATGAGTTTTACGCAGTCTCGTACAGTGATCATCTCTTGCATATTCTGTATCAATATTTCATTTGTATTTACTGAATTACATCTTATATCTTTAACTGTTGTTTTATTTTGGAGCATGAAGACCACATTTAGAAATGAAATACAAAACAACTTGAGAAAGTGACAAATTTCAAGATTTTGTGAAAATCGTGCCAATAATAAACGTACCACAAAGAAAAAGGCATATTTCAAGGATTATGATATGTTTGATCATTAGTTTTCTGAATTCTAATAATCCATGTTATAATGCGTGAATTTCATTTTATTATTAGCCAATATTTTACATTTATCATTATGGACAACGTTTCAGAAGAATGTATAAATGTAATCTCTTATAGGCATCAATACATGACATACAGAATGTTGTTTGCTTGCGCAAGACATATTCCCATATGACCTCGTGTAACGTTAGATCATTGTTTAAGCAAACATTAGGTAATAGGAAATAATTTATTAATTTCAGTTATTAAATGAGCTTTTAGTACAAAAGCTGCCTGGAATATTTATAGAAGCTTTAGTAGTTTACTTTAATAACGCGGCTATTCCAATAAGCTATTAAATTAGAATAAAGAATTAAAATAGTAATGCACCTACTAGTTCATTTTTATACACTCTTCATATTAAATTAGAAAAACAGAGACATTTTAGCAAATCACCAGCCTAGGAAAGCTTATTTGTAGATATTCACACGAGTTCAAAAATAAACCACTGAATCATGGAATTGGGCCGACACTCTACACAGCACCAATGTTCATAAAATCCGCCACAAAAATTAAAGAGTTACATGTTGTAATCGTTTTAATTATTTTATTTTGTGTGCCCCAAACAAGTATTAATTACATTAACAGAGCCCCGTGTTGGGGAGATAGTGTAACAATTTTTATAACGCATTCCGGAATTTTGCTCAAAGGAGGAGATAGAGCAATAATTCAAGCCCCTCGCCTTGGATGTCAATTTAGTAGTTTTAAAAATCTATCTATTTATTATTTGTGCTAATTATTATGGTTAGCCTACTAAAATTAAATATGCCCTACAATATGGTGGTAATGTAACCAGTTTTAAATAATTAAAGCGGGCTTAATTGCCATTTCTGCACATGGGACCCAGTAGTACTGCACTTTAACAAAAATGAAAGTTTTTATACGTACTGGATGGAAAGGTTAAAACTGTTTTGCCGACAACTAACTTGGCTATTATCCCAAAGGAGAGTTTGAGA
Organism: Platerodrilus igneus; assembly: GCA_036346225.1. Taxonomy (NCBI): domain Eukaryota; kingdom Metazoa; phylum Arthropoda; class Insecta; order Coleoptera; family Lycidae; genus Platerodrilus; species Platerodrilus igneus. The sequence goes on along the minus strand of JARFIW010000800.1, from coordinate 1,427,243 downwards.
TGAGCTGGATTGAAATGTTCTTAGTTAAACTAAAAACAATTTAAATTTGAGTTGGACGCCACTGTACTAACAAGTAATAATCAAAAAAATTATTATTTTTGAGTAGATACAGTAACCCTTTCAGAGTTGATAATTCTAAAATTTTCTATTTAAACACTTAGAGAATTGATCAGACTTCTTTAATATAGAGAAAGTTGTAAGAATAATAATACTTCTATTCTATCGTAAATAATTTGCATAAAATAAGAACAATATTTTACAAATAAATAATTTCAGACTAGTTATTTTTAAAGATAGTTGGTCAAAATTTCATTACATAACAGTTAATTCCTTGAATGAGTGTCAGATCTGGCAGTCATGAACAAATATAACACAAAATTGTAATTTCAATCTTAATATAAATCTAGTTTCTCGTGAGAGTTTCAAATGTAACAAAATTTAAAGATTTTCTTTAAAAAAAATATATGGTAATAAACAATTAAAGATATTAAGTGCAATTGTCACTATTGAATGACAGATCTTACAGACTGAAACGATGGGGGTTTTCGCGGCTATGAATGTAATCTTTTGTGGGTCTGCAAGTGCTACTCTTGCATTGGTTGTGCCCAGGTTCCAGTTCGTCGCCCGCCGTTTGCTTGCAGGTGTAAAATGCGACAAAACCAGACTGATTTTAAATTAGGAGACTTATCAACCTTCTAGATTTGTGGGTGTTTTCATTGTTCTGTAGATGTTTTCATTGATCTATAGATTTTTATAACCAGAGAATATTTGTAGACCTGAGGGTATTTCTTGACCTGTGGGCATTTTCTAACCAAGGATGCTTGCTAACTCAAGGGTGTTTTCTAACTCGAGGGCGTTTTCTAACACGATGATGTTTTCTAATTCGAGGGTGTGTGCTGAAATGAATATAAATTAAGGTACTTAATTTTCACTCATAATTTTCACCGTCACAACTATTCTACTTGGCACGAAGATCAAGTGGAAGTGAGCGGATTGAGAAAACAACTTATAAAGATAATTTGAAGTAGGAATTTCTATCAGAACAAATGCTTGGTGACCATGAGCAATGTTTATGAAACAAGTTGAAAACCTTGAGATAGCTAGTGAACAGTAAGTTATTTACATGGACTTTCAAAGAAACTAGAATGCTATTTACAGCTTTCTAGGCAAAGTTTCAAAACACCTGAACCGTTTTCTATATTATTGTGGGTACAAAATGTGGAGATTAGCCTTGCAATTTAACAAAACTAGGAAACAACAGATCGTATGTTGTTTTCTTATGTGACCAAGGACACATTAAGAATTCAAAAATCTATTTAGGTTTGCAAATAAATATGCTTGGCGAATTTTTTCATTTTTTCTATTGCCTTAATGCAACTTTTTCCATAAAGAAATTTTGTTATACACTAGGGAAAAAAATTGTTACAATGTAAATCACAGAGATTCAAAGAAACCAAAACCATGATAGTATACCCCAATAATCATATACTCTGAAATTTACAGCCATAAAAAATATGTTACAAACATAACCAAACGTGCTACTTTCAAAAGTGCGAAAGCAAGATGACCATGAACATAACCAGAATGACATTGAACTCAACAATAGAATAGCTTTAGATGCACAATCCATGGGAACGAGCAAAATCGGGTAATACCTGGGAACATTGTAATTTATAAAAAATGATGAATTAAAAAGGAAGGGTGCTCTTTATTTTCAGTTATTCAAAATCAAACAGTAGAACAGAGCTATGCAACCACTGTAGTGTGAGTTAGAGGTTGTAAATCATGTAGCAAAGGTGGCAGTATCTAAAACACTGGGACTATTAAAGAAAAGTTCCCAAACACGAGCGAGAGCGTGGACTTCAAAATACTGTTACAAATGAAAGTGCACTTGAATTGGAAGATTTCATGCAACGTTAAAGTGAAAATATTGAATTTACCTGCCACCCTTTTCCTGCACTAAAAGGTCGCTTGGATCTTTGCACAAATGAAACAACCTGTAAGTTAATGAGCTTCTGCCTATCATCTGCTAAACATGCCATGCTGTTGTATATTGAATAATTGTGATGAGTTGTAAAATAAGAGAAATGTATTATTAAGAAGACTGTATGTTGGTGCATGCTTATATAAAGCATATTGTAAACACCAAAATTCGTATATGGAAAAGTACAATTGTATCCGCATAATTTATATATACCAGTTAATTTGGTTGGATGGCTGTCTATAATTGATAATTTTAAATTGTTCTTTTTCTTTTAGATACACGCATATTTGGAAAATTATGGGTACAGCTTTTTTGTGTTTGTTATTTACTGTAATATTCGTGTTTGATAAATAGGTTAGGTGAACAATATTTGGAGTTTTCTTATTATTTGTGTTAATTTTAAATTAGTAGAAGGTGAAAAACATGTACAGAAGGCCTCATCAACCTCAAATAACAGTGGAAACCACAAACCGTCTCACGGTGTCGTCCATCTTCTAGAGAGGCTAAAATCAGAATTTATTGAGGTGAGTTGGTGCCCAAAGGCTTTAATAGATAGGAAGTTAAAAGACTTTTCCAGGTAGGTGTAGGAGTATTTAGTAAAAGTGTAAGAATTTGCATGCCCCTAAAAAGATTTGCATTTGCTTTTATAGAACCCACTCCTCACCACTGAAGCTAGTTGGTGCACTATTTACTAATACATCACTTCGCTTTTGTAGAGTAAAATTAATTCAAGTACTTAAGGTCAATTCAGCACGTAACACTCATAAAGCAATCATTGTCTACATCTTAATGTATCAATATTTCATTTTTATTAAGTGAATTACGTTATATATCCTCCAGAGTAGTTTTATTTTAGGGCAAGGATACCTTAAACATGTATCAAGAAACGAAAATAATTAGCGAGAATTTAGAAAATGGCAAACTAGTTGTGAAATGTTCCACAACCACGATTTAGGGAGATTTTAAATTTATTAAATACAACTGAACTGTCATATTAACAACTGAATTAAGCCTGATAAAAATTATTTTCTTTCTTTGCTGTAGTTTAGTTTAATTTCATTGAACTATACTAAATTGTATCAAGAATTATGGTAAACTAAATTTTTTAAGTGAAATGTTATATATGAGGATTATATAGGAAAATTTTTACTTAAATATTATTATAGTTACAAATTTCCTATATATTTTAAAATATAAGGGCAGTTTCGCCCAAGCCTATTCTTTTGGCTACGTCAGGATGGCGTGGAAGTTAATTTTAACTGCTTAAATCTATAGTAATTAATTAGCATTAAAAACAATAACAGTGCAGATTTGTCAAAAGACTTTCTATAATTGTACAAAAGTCGGTTAATGGCGATGTTTTCAGTTTAAAATTTCTTCTTTTAGAATCACATGTATTTGTATACTACAAAATGGACAATGAACACCAGCGACTAATCAGCCAAAATTTTATTAGAAACAGTTTAAAACACCAATAGCATTTAGAGCACTTAGGTGGCAAGTAAATTATAATGTCTACACATATACTTTATAAAAAAATTAAATGATCACTGTTATTGCCGAATCAATACATCTAATAAATTGTAAGTGTAATTCAGAGGTCATTCCATTTTATTAAACCAATTAACTAGTGAATTGTATATCAAAGGATCAAAGAGCATTCTAATCAGCATTGCTCAATTACTGTTAAATATAAAATGGTTTTAGCAACTTATTATTTTGAATATTTTACATCTCAAAAACGATTCGTTTTATACCTATAAAACCTTATTTATAATATTTATTATCTACTCTTCACAAAAAATCAACTTGCGAAAAAATATTCAGGATGTTTCATTTGAAAACAAAGAATAGTTACATTTTGCATAATCACTCTAAAGCATTATGCTTTTTGGAAAAGTTTAGTACATATTTTGTGTCGATTATTATTCAATTGATGACACACACAGATTTTAAAAATGTTGATTAGAGTCACTGCTACAAGGTTCCAAAGTTGACTCGATATCACATGTGTCAATATATTCAGAACCATTATACTTAGCCACCTTAAACTCTTACCTTTTTAGTTGTAAATATCATGGGAATTCAAATATGCAAAAATATACAGGGCATTCCATTTAAATAATTGCATGAAGAGGATCAGCATTTTTTGTGTGAATCACCTTGTATATGCCTAAATACTTTTAGAATGTCAGTACAATGATCATATATTACTATCCCAAAGTTGGTGTTCAAATATCTCTAATAGTTAATGATCAATCCTCAATTCGCGTATTAAACATCCATTGTGTATACACACAATGCTATAAAGAAAAATGGCCTGAATAATGGGACTTGTATCTAGTTACTGCAAACGTTCAATATGACCACCATTTTAATATTATAAAATCATTAACCGCTCTCCCAAATTGTGTATAACATTATTTAACATTTCTGATTGAATTGCATCCATATGTTCTCTAATAATGTCTGTTAATTCCTCCAGTGCTGATGGTTGGGTTCTCTCCACCAAATCTTTTAATTAACCAGTGATCTGCTGAGTTAATATCGGGCAATCTTGGCTGCTATTAATTTTCAATGGCCGTCATCTGTCCATAAAGTGTGAGACAACCAATCAGTTTCGATTTCCATCTGAGGCAACACTCTTAAAGGAAAATCGTCCTACCAGGAAAATCCACCTGCTTTAATTTAAATAGCATATGCAATATATAGATACTGATTTGAGGCGTTTTGGCCATGTTTCGATTCCCAAAAAATAACTTCATTGGTCTTCCTAATCTCGGAATTCATCTACAGGCAGTGTTCTTCCAAACTTGCTAATCAAATTATATCAAACTCCCATTTTCATATGAACTCTTTTTAATCCAGCAGTGTAATTTCTACCACATTGTACCAAACCAATTCTTGTTTGCAGAAAGTTTTAAATTAAAACTATTTGAATTTATATTCTTAAGCATTTTTAGTTTTAAGAACAATTTGCTAAACTGTGGTAATTTTGTTTGATAATTGTATTGAGGTTGTCATGAGGACCCCTGCAACCTTCATTCCTAGATACATAACTTTTTGCTGATGGCTTAATTTCTTAAAATTATATGTATCTTTAAAGCATACCCACAATTATTTTATAATAACCTTATAGATACATATTAAATGAAACTGTATTCCCATTATTGCTAAAATGTGTCACGTGTCCCTCTGATGTGTACCAAGGGCCTTTAAGATCTTAATTTCTTATGTGTAGATTTCTCATAATTTTATGTTTAACTTAAGTACTTATCTTAAATTTCATGTAACTTCCGGTTAAGAAGATTGTTATAGGCTATCGGAGATCGTGTGACCAATGAGAATTGACTTTTTACTGCAAGTGGAGAATAGCAAACTTTCCCGGTAGTGAAAAGAACACTTTAGCAAGTGCCTTGAAGTGGTCAGCTACCATAAACTATGTCATTAAACCTTAGCCTTCCCCTGTCTCTTAGCTTTCTTAGGCCTCATCCAAAGGAGACATCACGGCAAAATCTGAGGATAAATCGAGTCGTTACTGCGCTGATATTATTGAACACTGATTACAAATGTAATTTACTGTATACTTTCTATCGTAGATTTATAGTGTGTAATATATTTATTTAATGTGTGCTTAGTTGCTTTATCTTAATCTTATTCTAAGTTAACTATTGCGCAATCCTGCCTAAATTATCATTGTTAAAAATATAACATCAAAAATATAACGATGCCCTACTTTGAACTCTCGTTTAATTTTTACAACACTACCACGTTAGTAGATGATATGAGAAAACACTATATATTTAGAATAAACATTGCCAAGAATAAGAGGTGAAAGGACTTTAATTCAAATAAAATTAAATGAGTCCTCTTTCAACAACCATAGGGTTCAGACATTGACATGTCATGCTCTCACGTTAATCAAATGTGCATTCGTAAATAGAAAAACAATTAATCAATTTCAGCTAGTTCGTGAGCATTAATAAGAAAATACTCGTAAAATTTTATATAAGTTGGGCCATTTACAATTTACTAACATGGCTATTTTGTCATGATATTTGAATTATGACGAGTAAAGACACCAAAAAGTACCTAGGACATTTTTATGTAAACATCAACAATACTACAGTGAGCAATCAATAAACCAATTAAGCTGTTTTAATTTTTTATGTATATTTAAATCTTATCCAAATTTAATTGTGATAACTGAAAAATGAATATATTGTCCCACATTGTACTGGTACATTAGTAAGTAGTTACCCGATAATCTAAGACTCAAAAGCTACTATCCCTATTAAAATCAAAATTTTAGCTTTGGAAATGTAGGAGAACAGGGACGGAAAAGGTCATTTTTGGTACATTTTGAGCTACATCATGAAGACTACTAAACCGTAAATTATAAAAAAATATTTTTAGAAGCCTTTTAGAATCCTCTTTCAAATGATACCTCACACGATATATTTATTAAAACTTTTTTTCTTTTGACCAAATTAACCCCGACCATTTTAATTTAAAAATATTTTTTCTACTTTCAGACTGTCGATATACGTGCACACCATAAAGACCTAGCATGTGCCAAATTTCAAATTCCTACGTTACATAGTTTTCGAGAAAAACCTCTGTGACAGACGGACGAACGGACACGCGAGTGATCTTACAAAGGTTCCATTATACCTTATAAGGTACAGAACCCTAAAAACGCCGATAAAAAATCAGACATTATTGTCCACAATAGTATTCGTTTTGATTCGCATGGAGTTCAAGAAACGGCAATAACCACAAACTCAAAACAACACGTTGAAATGAACTGAAGACATTGAATTTTACCCTAAGAAAGCTCTACATGTATAATGTGTGAAAACCAAAAAGATGGTTCAAGGGTAACGGGAGTGTTTCGAGGCCCAAGCCTCAAGCTGATCACAAATTGTTTTGAACATCGCTGAATGAATAGATTAGAAAGTTCAAACACGCATGTTTTGTATGGATTTAAATCGCAACTCGAGGATAAATTAAAAGAGCAATAATGAAAGTTTCACGCATAGGACCTATCTTGAATAAATCACAGGAATGGGGTGTACTAATGTGTTAAGAAAATGAGTGCCCTAATGTGTCAAGGAAATAATTAGTCCACCAGTGGAGTTAATCTGGAAACCCTTAAATTATAAAATTGTGAGTACTGTCACAAGATTTCTTTTTATTGTTTTTTGGTTGACGCTTGAAAAATATGTACATACGAACTTGTAAATATACTTATAATTGGTCCATAGAGCGATGGAATGCGTATTTACATTTAAGGATAAGATCATTAGAAAAGAAGTTTAAAACTTTTAAAATACTAAACGTGCGTATTAAGTGAAACACAAGCTTTAATTATAAGATGTATTGTTAATAAATTTGTGCGTAAATTTTGTTTTAACGCCCTTAGTTTGGGAAAAAAGAAGTTGAGATTGTGCTACTTATTTCTAGGTCAGTTGTTAAGGGATTTCCAAGTAATTGGGATTTACAAAATGTCGCATGAGGCTATTTAGGAATTTAGTGCAATGTAATGGTAGTATTACTTTCAGATTAAGCTTTATTTAGGAGTTCTGTTAACAATACCTAGCCAGTAGAGGTTCGATTACGTTTGGCTTTCTTTTAAAGGTTAATTTACATGCAACGATATGTTTTGAAGTTTGCTGCTAATAGTTTGAATTTGGATAGAATTTTATATACAGATAGTTATAAGATAGGTAAGATGATTATTGTGAGAAGCCATTATTTCAAGAATTTCTTTAAATTGCAGAGAAAGTTAAAAAGTGTTTTCAAGAAGGGTTACAAAAGGTAACAGCTGAGGTGACAAGAGTTAGGAATCAAAAGCAAGGAGAGCTATTCGAAATAACCGTCTTCCAGGTAGCAAATATATCAATGGTATTGCAAGGACATAACTGTGTCGCCTTTAATTTTGAGTTAGTAAAGCCTTTCATGGTAAGTAGTTCTGTAAAGTAGTTTTATATTTCAACCATTTTGCATTTTAAATTTTTTATTATGCACTTTATGTGCAAATCATTTCAATGTGAATTCCTTGTTTCCTTGTCATGCATTAAATCAACTTGTCTGCTGTGCACGGATCAACCAATTATTTAGCATTCCTTACCTATACATCATCTGCGCTCCCTTGCATTTTGACTGTATTTTCTTTCAGGTTGACTTACTGTTTTTGCTTTTTTCTTGTTTAATTTTATTTTTACTTTTTTATTTACTTATTTAACATCTTTTTTTTTAAATTTTGTTACTTGCACATTAATATTTTTGATTTGCTGCCTACTTTGTAATTGGGTTTCTAAAGCCTGTTAAGTAGTGTACATAAATAAATTTTTTATCTTTTTGTCATAGGAACCCACTCCCGCACCACTGAAAGTTAGCCGCTGCACATTTAAAGTTGTTACGAGGTTCCCGTATCTTCTGGGCAATTCCAAATTAATAACATAACATTATTATTACCTGTAACAGACATTCTGTCCTGAGATCTCTTCGTCGATGACCTAGTTGTCTGGCACCCTATCATTGCAAAATTAACAATAAATGTCATTGCTTAATCCAACTAACCAGATACACAATCTTTGAAGAAGTTTTGTATGTACAATTCCACAATGTCTGTAATTTAGAATGTATTATTGAAAAAATTTGGGAATTATTGTTGAATAGAAAATAAATAACGAATGTTTAAATACTTTTTTACTTCGTGACATATTGACCTCTGATCAACCAGACTTTAGAGAGAGCTGAATATTTACTTGTTTTTATGACAACCTTTTTTGGAATGAAGAGAGTTTCTACACAGGTAAAGATACATTGTTTGACCTCAAGTAGCAGAAATATGACATATGCCTAACAAATTTGTGACTCTCCATAACTCCAATGTATATTGACAAGCTGAAAGCATTACAGCCAATCTGACAATACATGATCATATGAGGCCTGCAAAATCTTTTTTATTTTAAAAATATAGATTTTAATAGTTCCTGATCAGAATAGGTTGTACAAAAGGTTGCATACAAATGTTTATAAAATTTATTTAAACCAAGCATGATGACAAATGCTTGCAGATTACATTTCTATAGTGACATACTTAGCATTGCTAACTTGAAAGCTACAACATAATCGAATCCATCCATTATATACACCAATTCCCAGAATCGACTATGAGAGATGCTGGTATTGAAACCTTCTAACAAATCAACAAAGCACAAACTATTTTCAACATTAATTTTGATATTGAAGTTCACATCTTCACATGAATGCGCACTATCAATTTTAATTAACACATCGCCTAAATATGACGAAGCACAATTTCCTATATTACTTAGAACTGAATCTATCACCATTTAAAATATTAATAAAGTGAGTTCAAACGCAATCGATTATATAAGCAAACGCGCATTGGATATTTATTGTTAAAAGAAGTTGCTTGATGTATCAACCTCAAGATAGGCATCAACATTGATTCAAAAAAAGTTTTTTCAACTACTAAATTTGTTATCTTCCTGTCGTGGTTAAGAAACATTAATCCATACAAAGTTGGGATTTACTGTTCTTTTCAGATTCAAACACAAAGTAATTTTAACAGACTATGGCCATACAGACTATGAACAAAGCTTCATGAGAATTTTGAAATTATAACCCCTCAGGCAACAGACTATTAAATTCTATGTATATATCATTCTTCACAGCACATGTGACTTTGTGTTACATGTGAAATTGACACTAACGACCTGAATGAAATTTATTCCACCACTGAGAAACAGTAATAATGCACCAGCTAGCTTATAATGGGGAGAGGTAAATTCTATGAAAACAACTGCAGATCTATTGATGGTATACAAACTTTAACACTTTTACTTACCTGAAAGGTCTCTGAACTCTCTGCCTAATATAAAATGCTGAGTGACAACAAACCTGGGTTTTTCAATCTCATTAGTCGATGGGTGGTCTACGAGACGGTATTAACTTGTTCTTAAATTCCTGCAATACAGGTTGGTAGAGCCTTGTGTACACTTGTTTTTCTTCACATACTAATTTAAAATATACATAATCTAAAAAACGTCTAAGCTATTCACTTAACCTATATTAACACACAAATGTCACAGTATTTGACAACATAACAATCTGATTAAATTACTATCCCTAATTTGGTAAACTATGTATGTAAACAAGTAAATTTACTAATTATAAGTATCCAACCAAACTAAATAGATATCTATAAGTTATGTAATTACAATTGTGGTCATTTTTCTGGTTACAATTCGCTTTTAATCAAGCATGCACCCACGTACAGGTCTTTTTAATAAAAAAAAAAAAGTTGTATGCAATAACATACGAAATAATAGTTTAATATATGTAGCGTGTGGAAAAATTCAATGACCCACAGCTTGTTTATAGATTCTTGTCCTGAAAGACCAAATTGAGGTTGTCTATAATTCTCTTAATCCAACAGGTGTTCAAGAAAACATCCACCTCTGGACCACTTTCACTGGCAATGCCAATTTATTTAATTCCGCAACCACATTCGCGATCGAGACATTTTTTTCACTAGCAAGCCGAATTTATAAAATTACCATAACTTCGAATTATTTAAACTTGGTGCACTCTTGACACTAGATGCTTGTTAATTGAATTTCAACTACTTGAAATGCATGAATGATCGACTGATTTGAATTTCTCCCTTCTATTATGATTTGATGGTTAAAAGTTAAATATTCTCGGGGGTTTATGCAATTTTTTTGTTCACAGGGTTTGTATAGCAAACTGTCTTGAGGTCGAGATCAATAGTGCATCGGTGCGTGAAAATAATTATTAGTATTTTCACACTGTCCATTTAATACTACAGCAGCACCATACAAATAAATTTTATGACGTTTTATGGGTTTCTGTCTATTTCAGTAATTTACAATGATTTCAGTGACTTTGCAATGCGTGAGAATGTTTGCAAATACACTTTCGTAGCATGATTATTCATGGTTAAATGTTGGTGGTTTTCTAATTTGATATTCAACACGTGAAATCCCTTTTATTGCTGTTGTAAAGGAATATAATAGGTACTTTCCCTGCTTATTTTGGTATTTTACTTTATTATAATTGAATAGCCCTTTATAAACTGTAAACCACCCAGCTTCTATAAAATTATAAGGGTATTTTTGCACTAAAGCTCAATTTAACTAACTTAAATTAATAAATGTTTTCCTATATACAAACATGTGCTTAATCAATAGCATTACAAAAGCAATAAGAATTTGACTGTTAATTATATTTGAATCTGTATAGTCATAAACTTCAACATTTCCTTGACTAAAAGTGAAAAGCCAAAGATCATTCCTGTTCAATGTTGAATATAATAAATGGTGTGCTACAAATGATTTAAATTGTCAAAAGTATTACAATTTACTTTTTTTTTTGCAGTAACTAATATAACAATGAATTACTAATCTTTATCATTTGCAATTTAGAATTGTCCCCAGAAGATGTAAACTTTAGTAGAAAAAATATTTTTTAAAGGGAGACATATCTATAATAGTAAAAAAGAACCCACATATATCTCCTAAAAAATTACATCCTTATATATTATAGAGTATAGGCCGTGTTGGAAAAATACTCCAACATATTACACAATCTAAATCAAAATTGTCACGTATTCATTTACATACCATGATATTTAATTGAGAAATCCCACGAATTTTCGTTCATTAAGTCACGTATTCATTGTTGATTACTTATTCTAATCTAAACCGAAATAAGTTTGGTGTTTGTTTATTTCCTAGTTAAATTGGATTTTTGACCAAATGTAATACTTTATGTCACGTACGATTTATTCAAATAATGCATAATTTTAGCCTGCGTATACGATGATATATTTAACGCACTTGTTAAATATTTATCAAGGCAATTCATATAGGTTTTCCATTGATTTAATTTTGATGCATTTCGTTACGTTTTCAAATCTTATCTTAGCTCGTAACTACTCTTGGATATTTTTATTTCTTATGCGTTTAATCTCATGTATTTTTATATACAGTGTGCTCTCAAGAATATGTATAGTGACCTATTTACTCTTATAGTACCTGTAATTATGTGCTTTTGTTAACTGGAAGTTTCTTTTATTTATTCTACGACCCCTGTGACTTAACCTACCCCTAAACTACCCTATAATTATAGCAATATATATATATATATATATATATATATATATATATAATATATATATATATTAATAACAACCTTTAATAACATTTGTTTATGGTGAAGTACATTTTAACAAGAACGGTAATACACCCTTTGATCTATGTCATCGGTCGGGAAGCTTACTGGAGACACAATACAAATTTACAATAGCATTATCTTAAGAAACTTTAACGAATAGCATACATGAAAACTTGCCATCAATAGAAACAGATGATGCTAACCTCAAGACCATGTAAACAAATTGTCTACACAAAAAATTCTGTTCATTTTCATATTTACATTTATTGTATACACTATATTAATAGCACTGATGCTATAGAAGATACAAAGCAAGTAAAAGCATTACTTGTGGTAATTAAAAGTATGATCATAAATTATAATAAAAAAAATTTAAAGAAATTTTAGATCCATTGTGCCAAAGTACACCATGCCCATGGCATTTTCGAGATGCACTTGGTAACTTTTTCGTTGCCTTTGCTTTTTTACCTCCCTTATTAGACATTCTAAAGCCAAACACGAGAAAGTGTTTTTAATTAAATTTCATAGCACTATTCAGATGTGTCCAAGTTGTAAAATTTGTTCAATTCTAAGGAACAGATTTACAAACCAAAGTAGTAATATTAAAACAAAATACCTACAAGAAAACAGGCGTTTTGTTCTAAAATAATGGTCTTTAGCCTTTGGATTAACTAAAAGCGTCATTCTGACAAAGAATGAAATGTCCACAAATTAAAAACTACCACAAAAAGCTTCATTAATCACTAATATTTCCCTGTCAAGTATCAAATAAAGTAGAAAGAGGCCTGCTTGACCTAATTATGTAAGGAAGCAATAAACCATTCTTAGGAATTCGGTATAAAAGGGGACGTATAGTAGCAGTTATTAAAATATTTAAACTAGATAAAAATCTAGTAAACATGATGTCATCATGTATAATTAATTACTACACACTAAATAGCCGGGCTCACTTTACTCAGGAACGATGATTAATGAAAGGAATATTACAAGCTGCATTCAGAAATCTCAAGTATTGCTTAGAAAAATTCCACCGCCCTGAAGAGTGAGTCAACGCTAAAGTATTGATTAAACTATCAATGACATTTTTCTTCCTCAAAAAGCTTCTTAAAATTCTAACAGAATTTTAGGATTTTTACAACCTATATTTAAACGTGACTTCAATCTATTTTAAGACATTTATTAAATTGAAGTGAGAATACAACTAATTGATATTCAATATACGCCCTATTTTCTTCAATGATGAAATCTTGCACGCCCAAAAATCAATAAACCAGAAATTCACTTGATAAAGAACACGCCTTAATTTAAAGCAAATTAATAACAGCAATTTTAAATTGATTTTATAATTTAGAATTTAAAATAAGCGATATGCACAGATAAAGTATGTAGACCGAAAAAAAATTTTCGGTATCTTAATCACGCATTAAAATTATGGTGCAATTATTACTTACCGAAAAGTAATTATTCCCTGAGAAAGATTTGAAATTGATAACACCACACCCACTGCAAGTGAGAGCTTAAATGCACAAATGCTAGACCTAGAGCTTTGGGTTTGGCTTGGAGTTATGAACGCGGCTGATAGGCGACGTCGAAAGAGAAATCGAATGCAACACGCATGACCCTTTTATTAGAATGGCCTTCGTCATGGAGCTATTTTGTTATTCAAGGTTACAATTAAAATGGAGAGTCTGATTTGTAAATTCTATTAGGTAATACGTTTGTGAGTTCTTATCTAAGCTATGCTCTTAGTAATGAATCTAACTACTGAATACATGTTAAATATATGCTAAAAAAGGTGGATTATTGAAAAATTATATATAATATACAGCATTAACCAAAAAGGATATAATCGAGGCAAAGGAGCCTGTCAATCAAAGTAAGTAAAATACCGTATTGTGGAGAATTTAACGCTGATTCCAATGGCGTATAGTTCTCGGCGGAAACCAATTTTAAAAATTTATGAAGGGTTGAAGTTCAAAATTATAACATGGATTTTTCCATAAAGAACGGTTTGTAGCTTTTTGTATTATCGTTCAATATTTATTTAAATTTCTTACAAAAGTATATTAATACCATTTAATTTAAATATAGTTGGTAATATTAATTGTTTTAGGTTAGGTTGCAATACAGCTTTTGTTAATAAAAGTACCTGGCTAGTTTAGGTTATGTTAATAATTTTTTGCTTGGTTAAGTTGTTGAACTTTAACCCTTCATAATTTTTTAATTTTATACACACCGAAAACTAACCACCAATAGAATCAGCGTGAAACTCTACAAAGCAGAATATCACTTGCCGTTTATTAGAAGGCCCCTTTGCTTGGATTGTTCCGAAAAAGTACACAAGCAATTAATTCTTTGCATTCTTTTTTTTTTAATAAGAATAAATATTTCTATGTAAAACTTTATTCAAGTATCTGGTTTGAGTTCACTGAATAAGCGTGACCTTTATTTCAAAGAACTATTCGTCTTGTAGTCAAACAAATTGATATTTGACTACGATAAATTCAATGTGAATTATTATAGTGGTATAACTCATCCTTGTGCATATGAATAAAATACAGCCATCATACAAACATTTTCATAAACATCTATTTCCTAATACGGAATTTACTAAGAAACATGTTGACAAGTGGGTTTGAGTATATAAAAATTCAAAACTAATTAATGTTATGGATCCAGACGTGATATATCATTCTCACTGTCAACATTTCACTAACATAGATTTCATATTCAACAAATTATCGTCGAACTCGAGTAATATATAGTGTTTTAAATTCCTAATTCATATCAACAGTTTTTATTTTTATATATTTCTGCAAGGTTAGAATAAAATGTTCCACAACACCTTCGTGCATTTTGCTAGTATTAGTCAACGAATAGTTTACTGATATTCCTAGCACATCTAAAATATTGTCATGTTATTGCCATTAACCATTATATTTCTAAGAAAATATTTTGTTAAAGGACGAAATTAAAGACGGAATTTTTTTATTTTTCTACTTTTTTTTTTAAATCGTATTTTTGCTATATTAAGCCTATAAAACTAATGATAAGCAAAATTAATCTGTTTAAGTTCTCTCCAAATAAAACCAAGGCTTACATCTGTAAATGAAGTAATGTATTTTAGCAATGATTTGCTAAAAGTTGAATTTTATATAATCACCCTACATAAAACTCCATTCTTTGATAACATCAAATTAAGCTTTGTTAATATTCTTTTTACTTGATATGCATGTAAGTTTATAGTTAAATGAAGTACAAAGCTATTATAATAAAAAGTAGAAACATCTGGCCTATGGTGCACACCATATAGGACTCTTATTAATAGTTTTAATCAAGTTTTAATATCGCAGCAAGTTTGTACTTGAAAGATCGTATGTAATTAGATGTCTTAAAACATACAAGACTTTCTCAGCTATCAAATTTTGTAGTTTTTCACATATTAAAGAAATACTACATTATAAAATATAATACGAATTAGATTTGATTAACACATAGTTTATAAACTAAGAAAAACAAGTTGTTGGTATGTTGGAAGATGAAGATTATGCATTTCATTATTTTGGAAATAAAGAGCACATAACTGTTTAAGTTAGGTTACCGTTCTAATATTTTAAAGTTTTTAAAAAACATGGCCCTCTGAATGATTGACGTTTAATTTGTTTAGATAAGACTACTCGCTTTCTTGTAAATTCTATAATGTGACTGTTCTAAGGAGGTACATAAACTTTGCACTCTAAATTGTTCCCATTTACTTATATAATTATTGAAATTAAGGTTAACAAAAGCAATCGACAGTTGCTGTCATCGTTTAGATGTTTAGAACCCTCAATTATAGTCTGCACAAAATTCACATACAAATGAGCAATTTCATTATTTTGATTTTGGTAGTACTCATGTGGGATATTGAAAAACTTGTTTTCTGATTAGTTTCTATATTTTTATGGTACTGTAGGTTCAAAAACTGTTCTGAAACCATTAAATGAGTATCAGAGTTTTATCCACCAACAAATACAACCTCTCCTATTAGTAATCAAAGTAACTACAAATGAACATGAAAATTATTACGTCACTAACATGATCTCCAGTATTTACGTCTGTCAAACCTGGGGTGGTTTTATGATTCTTTGGCTGTACAAATCTGCTCGTTAAAATTACGAAATTGTCACGCCAGGTGTGAATAGTAACTTCGTTATCAAAGTTGTCTTGAAGATTATTATATAGTGAGTGGAAAAGGCAATGTCACAAAAATAAAGAGAGATGGAAGAACCTTGTTAAAAATTTAGAAACTTTTCTTTCACCTCTGGAAATGCTCTCTTGCACCTCAAGGGGTGCTCACGCCCCCATAAGGAACGACTGATTTAAAGTAATATCAGGCACATAGTTAAGATTAAAATTAGGTTGGTATGCAACGGGTCATTTCATTTCATCCTAATAAGTTAATTTGCAATTACTTATCTTGAAAATGCAAATCAATCATAATAAACCATCAGTATGGATATTGTAAAAACAAATCAACATTTACCAACTTGCTGGTATATACAAATAATTTAATTCCTAATATGGGCGAAAGATTGCAGACAGTGTATACACAGATCTTGCCAAAACATTTGACAGATCAACCTTAACCTGTTGCTGGGAAAGCTATATATTGGGCATACAAGGTTTTCTTTTAAATCATGTGATAATTGTTAGATACAAGAATTACTCATCATACGAAATAGCAGTTTCTTCTAGAGTACCTCAAGGGGGTCGCACCTTGAGCCTCTACTATTCAACTTATTTATAAAAAATATGCGATGTATTTACAAAATGCAATTTTCTTCTGTTTGCAGGCAACCTTAAAGTATACTCCTTAAAAGATGCAGAGATACTTGAAGGAAGAACTTAACAAATTCTACTGCTGGACAAAACTGAACTGCTTACAACTAAATATTGAGAAATGCTGTGTTATTACTTTTGAAAGGATAAGTGCACCTACAGAATACCTCTACTAACTAAATGTTAATGTTTTAATTAGAAAGAACTTGATAGACCTAGATGTTACACTAGACCCAAAGCTTACATTCAAAGACCATACGACCAACGTTAGGAAAATACCAGGGTACATTTGTAATAACTACATTTTTCAACAAATACAAATCGAGTAATTATAGAATACTGTTGATTTTAATACTCCCTTTCCAATAATAATAGTAGCAGATGACGAATTTAATATGTTCCATGGTAAATTCTAATTTCAACATACCCAGTTATATAATATAATGTCAAGGGTTGCACAATAGTGCGATTTAGAAAGTTAATATTTTCCTGATGTAAAGAATTAACATTACTCTTACATTTATTAAACTGTTTATCAATTTAGAATTAAATTCATTTAGGAAATAAGTTACATGTATTTTAAAATGTTTTGGTTGAATGAGAATTTTGTCTTTAAATTTACATTTTCATTTACCATAAATATTCGAACATTAGGGTTTTTTAAACACATGCTTCAGATATTATTTATTGACCTGAAGGGGAATATTGTTATCTTTAATATTTGGAATGCCTTTGAACATTTTACTAATAATTCATAGTCAGCTCTCATCGTTTGAAGAACTTTTTCAGTAGATTTCAATAAAATACTTGTTTCAAATCATTTAGATGATACTCTCCATAAATAATGACTGACAGCGTTTAATAATTTTATGAATTTAACGGCGAAATCTTTTACCCCAGAGAATGCCATGGTTTTGAAAATGTTTTTGGTATGCTGTGTACTTGGGAGGTAATATGGTTGTTTCCCATTACCTTTCACATCACAGTACTGTGTTTTAGAATACCATACCGACCCCTATGGTCTCTGCAACTCCAAGTACCAAATGAGCTGCTGCCTACTTTTGGGGACCTGTTTTAGTCTGGTTCCTCACCAAAGACCCCACTATGTTGGCTAACCCTCTAGTTCGGCTCTTTTGCTCACTGAAACGCAAGCCATTCTACCTGTTCTAGTATTTTAGAACTTCATCGACATACAGATCCATTTAGAACGGAAATTGTCCCATCAAAGTCATAACATATCACTACTGAAATTTGTTCATTTTTAGATATACCCCTTATTTCACCAGCAACCAATCCGTCCAATTTCTTCACAGATTTTGTTTGAAATCGTCTTGAAGCAAGTAAACAAAATTTTATTTTGTATTTGAGGATTAGTGTATTTTACAATTCTTGATGCCTCATCAACCATTCTCTTTTTAACAATTAGGTTAGATTTGAAACAAATGTTAAGTACATATTGCTAATAAATTTTCCTTTTGGGGCTTTTCCTCGTTAAGCAATGTTTTGTGTTGATATAAATTAATATAGTGATAATAATAGACAAATGAGCCCATCTTCTGTTATTTTTCATGACTCAGATTAGCTATATCTCCAGTGATGAAATTAACTTTTACGTAATTGAATAATTAGGTTATTAGTTAGGTATTCAACTTTAAGACTAGACAATACTATGAGAACTTACAAAATAATTATTTTTCGGAGTTATTTATATGTACATTAGTAACAAAATTATTACAAATACAGTTACTGAAACTCGGCCCTGAACTGTTGAGCAATTTATTTTTTTCCTCGAAATAATTTCTTCGAGTTCATCATCTGTTAACACTAACCCTGATAAATTTACTTAACTTCTCAAAGAATTTCCGATATATCATTCTGTAACAGTGCTGATTTCCAGTCCCATGTTTCTTACTTTTTAATATGTCGACATCCAAATCTGCAAGCAAAGACGCAGATGATTGCTGGAAGCAATATCCAGTCAATGTCGCAGCATTTGGTAAACAAATTGTTGGGCAATTACTTTTGGTTAACATGCAAATATATTTATACTAACATGTTATACTCCACATTCGTCATTATTGTATTCAATAAACAGGGGCCATTGTTTTTAATTTGTGTCGAGGTAAACATTTTTGAATAATACCAACTAAACTTTCATTGGAAAAAAATATTAAATCGGTAAATGTTCAAGTGCTGGGGAACTTGGCAGCCACGGGCTGCTTACCCTCTACCCCTTCACAACCACTTAATGTCGGAGACATAGGGTATATAACTGTAAAACAATAGAAGGGGACCGAACTACATCTAACAAGAAAGAACAGCGCCTATGATGAAAGACAACAAACATAGAAACAAAAAGAAAATTGTTGAAAGCATATGTGTGGAGCACAGCACAATATGCCTATGAAATACGAGCAGTAAGAAAAACAGACAGAAAAACCGTAGCAGCCTTTTGAAGTGCTGTGCTTCAGATGTATGAGGATGATAGCATGGACAGACAAAGTTAATAACAAATAGGTTATAGAAATAGCAGGGGAACAAGGACATCTGTGGAAAAAATAGGAGAAATAGAAGGGCAGAATACGTTCTAAGGCATTTTTGGGGAATAGTACGGGATATATACAAGCAGAGATAGGAAAAAGGAGGTAGATGTAGACCTAGACCGGATAGTGATAGATGCAGACTGTGTAAATTTCAGGGAAATGTGTAGGTTAGTTCAGAATACGAAACAATGATGGTAAGCGTCTAACCAGTTCCAGGACTGAAGACCTAATGATGTCGATGATCTATATTTTGAATGAATACTTGACTGAGTTGGTAGAGCATGGACTAAATTGATAAGGTTTCAACGTTTGTACAGGATTCTGCACAACAGCAAATAAACTACATGAGATAAATATTATCTAAAATAAGCAATTTACCTCTAGAAGTCTGCTTCCTGTAATATCACATTCAAAACGAGATGTAAAGCTGTGGAGGCTTACTAATTTCTCTCTGTAGATTTACAGTGGTTTTTTATGAATCTTCCTAATGTAATTTTAGACATCACTTCTGTTATTATGTCAATAGATGTAAAATAATTTATTTTCCTAGCCTACTTGCAACATTCTGAATTTTAATACTTTTTTATTTGATGTAAATTCTCCAACATATGCTAGATGTGTGTAAAATAGACCATGTTTCTTCCAGAATTCTACATTTGTTGCTTAACTACCATTGCAAAAAAGTGTTTAGAAAACCATTTTCAAAAGTAAAATCCATAATTGTCCTCATGTCTCGCGTGCATGAATTCGAAATCTGTTAATCAGGTTTAGAGCATACTTGAATTTTAATTTCAACTTTGTTTAGTTTGTAATGTAACTCCATTTGTTTCCTGAAGTTATCGAAAGCACTAATAACATTACTGTAGAATTATAGATTTTTAAGAATTTTTTTACTTGTTGCGTTTTATCAAGCATATTGAAAGTTGTTTAGAAAATCTTCCTGCACATCCTGATGAGTACGTTTTTGATAAGTTTCCCCTCTTAACAAGTGCTTGAACTATTATTTAATTTTTAGCCTATATAGTTCACACTTCAATTTGATGAATTATCGACAGTTAATAATTATTAATCAAGCAAACATTATTGACATTTGAGTTTTTGCATGATGAAGTTTCGAATGCATTTTTTGTAGTACTCCAGTTCACTAAGAAATATTTTTTAGCGGTATTCTGTAAGATGTAAACTATTTTTAATGTATTAGCTTTTCAAATTGTCTTAGTTCATTTTATATCATTTTACTAGTTTTCAAGGATGTGATATAATTCAGTAATACATCTTAAATTTCAGTGGTTAAAATTTAGATTCAGGTATCTTCGCATTCATCTGCTAGATTTGAATAATGTAATGGGTCGTCTAACTAAACTATCCTTTAAAAGTTTAGCAAATTTGCTAAATCAATTGTTTGCATTTCATATGCTTCATTATAACTGCTTTCGATTCAAAATCATGTTAACATGGTTGATTTTAATTTGAGTATCTCTGAATTTCCAGTAAATCGGACATATTTTCATTGATCTAAACTCATTGTTAACGTTACCTAGTTTTCTATCTTAAATAAAATCACAAAATACCAATTACCTACTACTTACCAATATGGATATCAGGATCCATAATGGTTAGAAAATTGGAAGCTATTAAAAATAAAATAATACCTATACAATACAATGTCCTTAGAAAAGTTTACCAACATTGAGTGCTTTTTTTTAGATTTTGTTAATTAATGGTATTAGTGAGACTATTTTATATTCAGAAAAATGTTTGTCCTTCACTAATAAAAAAATTAAACGAGATCTTGTGTAAAATAGAAAATTGTTGAAAGAACTGTTCAACAATACTCAAATAAGACTTCCGACAATATTTTCGGATGAACAAACAATAGCTTATAAACTAATAGGTGTGTACATGTGTCCTGTATCAATCGGTGGGTAAGATGATTTTTATGTGGGTGCTTTGCAGGTAGGTTAAAAACTCCTGGTTTATCCCATCAAACAAATTTAGAAGACTACACATTTCTGCTGAGAAAGCTTTCTAGTAACATTATGATATCTAAGTAACAGTAAGACCTTTTGGCAAATTTTAAACAGATTTGGAATATCTTATAGTTCGTTCATCTAGTTTTACGTAGAACATTAAAATTTATATTGAGTATAAAAAATGAATTTATATACTGGCCTTCAGAAACTGAAATAGTAAACATAGCTAAAAGGTTTTATGAAAAATGTCAAATCGCACATCATTGGTGAAAGGTAAAATGCAAAAATTAATGAACCAGTAAAAAATGACATGTCCTATGTAGACTGCAAGGGTTTTCACAGTTTACTTATTAGAGTTGCTGTAACCAATCGCTTATTTTCAAATGTTTT
Organism: Platerodrilus igneus; assembly: GCA_036346225.1. Taxonomy (NCBI): domain Eukaryota; kingdom Metazoa; phylum Arthropoda; class Insecta; order Coleoptera; family Lycidae; genus Platerodrilus; species Platerodrilus igneus. The sequence goes on along the minus strand of JARFIW010000800.1, from coordinate 1,405,299 downwards.
CTGTGGCAAAGTAGGCTATATCCATGAGACCAGGCTTCTAAGAAAATTTCATCTCTATGCTAAAGCAGTTAAAGATAAAACATTTTAGGAACAATGTTTTACTTAGTGATTTAGCGTATTCATCTCTAGCTCGATTAACAACTTTCAGGATAACGGATGCGTAACAGAAGTACAATACCAATTTAATTATAAACATACTACAGCATTAGTGGTAGTAGAACACAGCTTTGGCTTTCTTAAGGATAGGTTTTACAGACTTGATGGGGTTTCAGAATTTGGACTTAAATTTGATATCTGAATTTATAATGGCAGCATGCATTTTGTATAATTTATGTATTTTAAACAAAGATAACACAGTTATCATGCTACCAAAAATAATGACGATTAGCAGAGTAAACATGGCTATTTAACATATAACATTACAACACCTAAGAAACAAACAAGTTTATTGCGACCACAAATGTAAATGTTAAGATAATATAAATATAATAGTCAATTATGCAGAAATTAGATGTTTACTTTATCATATAATTATTACAAATAAAGACTAACTTAAAATATGAAATGAATATAAAAATAAAGCATGGACTTTACAATCTATTTAGCAATTTTAGAGTAGTTCGACTTTTTCATTTTCAGCATCTAAGCAGTTAGCAATTTATTTCGCTGAAAAATAATGGATTTCAATTTAAAATTTACCTGCTATGGCTTTGTTGTAATCCATTTCATTTAATTGCACTGTATATACTGTCGGTTTCATAGTCAAATAGTTCTGCAACAAACCTCTTTGAACACTTTGCCATCTTATGTAATACAAAATCCAAAATAATTCAATGATTATTGTTAATTATGCCTAACATAAATAGAAGCCGATCCTATAATAACCTCATGTTACTTTAGATTGGTTTAGTTATGCTAAAATATCCTATGCTGTAAAGGCAACGGGGTATTCATTCTGAGTGGATTGGAATCAATTTAGCTCAACAATTCGAACTACTCAATAGTTACTAAGAGTTAGCTCTATTATAGAAATTGAAAGCACCATACGCTACCAAATGGAATGTGCATTTTTAATAAAAAAAAAATTATCTGAATGATTATAGATATTTTTGAGTTAATTAATTTGATGCTTTGTTTCACCTATTTATACGATACAACCAGCAATGTCGCAATGCAAATTCCAGTGTATTAAATATTCAATCATATAGCTTTTGGGTTAATGGAGGAATTGCCTATTTTCATTCAACTGCGATTAAATGGTTTTATAACGGTGAATTTGTTAGGTGTATATTTTTCTATACATGTTTGTAGTTTGCTGGACCATACATCCGCTAGTTTCATGCCTAAGGTTTAAGCGGTTGAGACTGCATAGGGATTTTTATTTTTAACGTCACACTGTCCTTTTCAAGATGTAATTAAATGAGCAAAGTGGACAGTTAACAATCAGCTGTGCAACAACTTGGTGTACAATGTAGTTTGCATCCATTCATATCTCCTCTGAGTGGTTTCAAAACAAGTGCCAAAGTCATTTCTGTTAGTTGGTGTGAGAAAGTAGATTTATTACACGAAGTCTGAGCTCCAAGTTGATGTTGTGTTGGTAATAAGCATCTTCACCACTTTTATTAAGTTTCAAAATTCACATGGTTAAACTGGGTTACTGAATAAATATTTGATCGGAAAATGAAAGTACGTAGTGTTACTACTTATATTGCTTAGCAAAGAAATACCAGTGCTTACACAGGTAGCTAGAGGAACTTCGAATTTCAAATGTTATCTTCTTGACTTATCTGAAGAATTTTCTGTAAGTAGTATGAAAAATCAGCTATGTTGTGATAATTCCTGTTTATCTGTATAATAAGATCCATACCGATGCCTGTTTCACAGATACAACATCGATAGCTCCCATTAACTATTTAAAACTGCTTGAAGAAAATCCCCAGGTAAACATCAACTGCAAATCTCAATTTGCTAAACTTTCTCCCTTGTTGCCCGTTTTTCTTTTCTGAACTTTTTTACAGGCATATCTACAGTAATACATTAAATTTTGATTTGATGCTAACTCCACAACTCAATACTTGTCCAAAAAATTGAAAGTGTACAAGGCATAGAAACTAAGCAGTATGTTTGTGTTTGGTTCCGTCATGTTTTAAAGTATTTTGGGTAAACCTGCATGATTTTTAATAAAAATTAACATAGTGCGAAACTGGGATATTGATGTCACAATCTACTAATTTTTAGGTATAATTTTGATTCCCTATCCTGTTTCAAGGGTGGGCAAAAGTTATTAAATTTTGCTATTGGAAAAACCTTAAAGTTACTTTATTTTATTTTATCGGTTGACCCCACATATTTGTTTTAATTTGATGTGATTAATCTGGTTTTAATAGTATCTGGTCTTCATTTATCGTATAATATTAATGTTTAAATATTTGCAGGTTCTGCAAATGCAGTTAGACAAATAATATAATTAGTTTTTTCTACAAATTATTAAGATGTTCACCTGAGTAGACTTACTTAAACAATTTTATTATAAACTGTTGGTTCACTTTAGACACATTTTACAAAAGTTGTGTGTTTGTTCTAACTCCACTCGTGGTCCAGTAATGTTTTTCTTGTCGGGCACTGCGAAGGACCCTGCCAGTGTGAAGAGTTATTCCTTATCATATTCATACTATCCTTATTAATATAGTAATTAGTCTGATCGCTTTTTATTTACTTGTTGCCAAAAGAAATATAGTAATTATGTTTGTACCAATTGCAATGCTATGTATCATAAAAGTTGCCTTGAATCTAGGAAAAAGTCTTTCATCAAAATTGATCAATAAAAAGTAAACTGCTGCACCAACAACACAATATCCACCTCTTGTGCTGACTATAATGATTTGAAAATGATCTACATCACTTACAAGAAAATGAAAACACAATCGGAATGCAATAGCTTAATCAAGCACAATACACAACTGCAGGTACAGTTGAGAACTTGTTTAGATGAAAGTCTTCTTCTGGAAAATTCTCTCCTAAAGGATCAAGAAGACAATCAATCAAAGCTACTTGGATATTCTAAAAAAATAAAATATCTAGAAAAGGTCATCGAAAGCCTACCACAGGACCAATCACCTGACAATGTTCAGGTTAACTTAAATACATTAAGTACATCAACTCAAACTTGTCCAAATCCAATACTTGTCCATGAAAATTTTAACATATGCTCCCAAACTAAGCATGAAAATATACAGCTAGTTGACAAAATGACTAAGGCCGAGTACTATATAAAAAAGCAATGAATCGTTCATTTAATAGCATCATACCAGTACAATGTTCTGAAAATATAATAAATAAAGTTACTTATAACGAACTACCATTAGACAATGAAATACTCAATATCACAGTTGAGAATACCACGTCTATTAACGATAACAATAATGTTACTGTGTCTGTTACTAAATCAAAAATTCACGTCTACGGAGACAGTCATGTAAGAAGATTTTCTGATATTTTAATCTCATTATTGGGTTTCAAGATTTCTCTTTCTACGAATGCTCTTATAGAGAACATTGTAGCTAACCTGACAAATATACTTTCAATTTAATCGCGGTGACTATGTCTTAATCCTTGGTGCAACAAATAACGCCCCTCAAGGCAAAGCAATGTCTACCCAAGCTAAACAACTTTTTATTGAAATTGCTTCTGCTAATAATGTGATTCTAATATCAGTACCCTTTTGGAGAGGATGTAATATAGTAAACAGTTTCATAAACTCTGTTAACATGGATGACAAACATATTTTTCTATGATTGAAGCCAACTCAAATTCTATACCTAATATATCTAAAAATTCTAGTTTTTGTTTATAAATAAAAAATCTGTTAGTTTTTCATTATTGCTGTGTAATATAGGGAGACTAGGTAGTAAGGTTAATGATCTCCACATATTGTTAGATGATCTAAATTTTCCATGACGTCTATATCACTGAGCATTGGTTAGTACATTAAGTTAAATAACTATGATCTAATTAGTATATCCTACAGACAGGAAAGGCGTCATAGTGGTACAACTATCTATTGTACTTCTGCAATATCAGCTCCTTCGAAAAATATCCGAATATAAATCACCTGTACAATGATTTGCATTTTGAATTTTCGCATATCTATAATAGAAATCTTAATGTCTCGAGCATTTATCGCGTCCCAGTAAGCAATATCAAAGTTTTCTTTAATTCATTAGACACTGCGTTACACCATATTGTAGATTTTAAAAAAGGGATCAGTTATCAACAGTGATTTTAATATTAATTTTAAGAATATCTCTTATAAGAACGTAATTAGACTAAAACAACTTTTTACTATATACAATTTGAAAATGCATGTTAAGCAAGATGCTAGAATAACAAATATGTCCAGCACAGTAATTGATTATGTTATCACAAATTTTAAACCAGATTTATTTACTAGCACATCAGTAATACCAAACGATTTGTCAGATCATGAATTTATACATTTTCAAGCGGATCTTGGTTTAACCATTGACTATAGTTTTTATTATACTAGAATCTACAGTGCCCAGAATTTAAATCACTTTTCTACACTATGCTCAAGTATTGGCATTAATATAAATTGAATGATTTAAGTCACAAATTTTAAGCATTAGTTTATAATATTACACTAGTATTTGCTGAATCATTCCTTTGGTTAAATGTAATTTAAAGAAAAAACAAATTGGTTGACCGAGGGTATAAAAATTTCTGCAATAAACAAAAAATCATTGCATGCTATTTGTAAGCATTTTCACAACTCAACTTTTATAATAAACTATTATTTTATTTTTAAAAAAGAGGTCGATTTAGCAAAATCTTAATTTTTGCAAGTCGTATCTCTAACTCAGGAAATGTACATGCAGGAATATGGAAAGTTGTGAATGAACTTTCAGGTACATCTCGTGCACAAAAATTCACATTGATAATTGTATTGAAAGTGATATAGCAGATACTTTAAATAACTATTTTGCTACAGTAGCATCGAATTTTGTTGAAAATAACAAAGAACCTGTTTCAACTGTTAACAATTTTTTGTGAAAAAATAATTGTTGTGTCTCTAACAACTTTATGTTTTTCACGACAGATTCATATGAGATTTTAAAGTTTTTACAATCTTTTAAAATTAAAACTACTGCTAGTCATGATAACATTCCATAAAAAGCCTTGCTTGCTTTACCACAACATTATATGTTACTTTTCTGACCTTATAAACGAATCTTTTCACTCTGGAATATTCTCAATTTGCCTGAAATTTGCAATAGTTGTTTCTCTCTACACAAAGGGGATACTTTTACAGTAAACAACTTCCGTCCTATCTCTTTTTCAAAAGTCATCGAGTCAATAATTAAAAACCGAATTATTAATTTTGCACTAAAGTTTAATATAGTTACTCCTAATCAATTTGGATTACGTCCTAAAAAATCTACAATACAATTTTTTGAATAACCTGTATCATAGAGAACATACAGTATTTATCTATGACCTGTATATTAGTGAATCATTTATTAAGTACAATATTACATTCTAATTGTTAGGAAACAGCGAAAACAATCAAAACAATAATTATGATGGTTTTTGGTTGATGCCAACTTTAATAATGTACAATCACCACTGGCTTGCATTAGAACCATTCTTAGTTGTAGATCTTAATAGCCTTTTCCAAATAATTAAATCTTGCTCGTTTTGGAGCTTTATTCACGTGCTCCAATCCCAACCAAGGTTTTGCATTAGCATTGGTGGTAGAATTACCTCTAAAATCTTTCAAATTCATAAGAAAATCATCTTCGTCTATAAAAAGAGGTTTTTCCAATGAAACAATAGTAAATTTAAACTTTTCCCACTCCTTTTCTGGTACACACAGTTTCTTTTGTATACGTTCTTTCACTTTTTTAAATTGTTCACCATGTTTAATTTTGATAAAAAATGGTATTCCAAATGTGGAAAATATTTCCTTTTGAAAATGAGCACATGAAACTAACATCTCGTCATCTTGAGTCTTAATTCATCATTAGGTATTTCCTCTATCCTGTATGTTTTGGCTCCTGCAAAGATAACGACTCCAGTGGAGCATCTTCCTTTGGCCCATAAGCTACCTTAGAACAATTTACTTCAACTAACCTTAATTTTCCACTACCGCCTTCACTAAATTCTATTTGTTTTTAGCTTCTTCTAAAAGATCTCCTACAGTGCCTCCTTTGTTGGGATATAATGTTAATTCCTTCTCTTCTTTTAACTTCAATCCAACCCATATACATTTAAATTGTCGTTTATTTTCTAATTCATTAACTCGAATGTTAAGCTGTTGATAAAAATTTTCTTTGGTGTTTTATAAAACTTGAACATAGTAGAAGATCTTTTAATGTACCTTCATATGTACATCTTAATGGATGACCAGGACTATCTTCATAACTTTGACATTTGAAGAATTGTAATAAATACGGATTTGTACCAACCTCTCTGCTACAGCCCGAGCTAATTGATCATAAGTCATTCGCTGTGACAATTCCATAGTAAAACCAACATCATTAGGAATGCATCTATCCACAAAGTTAACTTCTACTCGGTAATACAAATCTTTATAATAGTCTATACAGTTTGGAAGATCAGACTGTTCTTCCATTTCATCTTTTCAAAAATAATTATATCACCATTCATTAATTCGTCTAAGACCTTTTCAAGTGTTTCGTTAACATTTGTAATTCTTTCAATACAATTAGGTCTAACTTCTTTATATAATAAAAGTTCTGTATCTTGTGGAAAACCTGCTCTTTCATTCATTAATGATATAAGATCCGAAAACGACCGTTAATGGAACAATACTGATGTCCACAATAGTGTATTCTTTTTGTTTAGAATCATAAAATTTAAAGAATAAAGGACATCAGCATTACTATCAAAAATAGGTAATGCCAGTAATCCCACATCAGGTGGCAATAGTTCTAAAAACAATCCAAGGATTCTGATTTTCTGAAGCATCTAATATATTTTTGTGAGTCTGCCTCCGAATCAAGCAAACATGGACGGAGAGTGTTATTTGATCTGCTACCAAACGGCCACATTTTCATTTGTTCTGGTGGATATTTAAAACCATCCGTAAGCATTTCCATCAGTTCACCACATGTTGCAGTCTTTTTATCCTAAAAATTCTATATGATGCTTTTTCAGGATCATGCAAGCCATTGCCTTGATGACCATCAAAGCTGTCTTCCAATAAAATATTTACAGTCATATATAAATGAGCTTCGTTGCATTCTTTTGGCGTAGTTGTTCAATTAGTTTTTCTTCTGCTAATCTAAATGATAACTCACTTGGTATGTCAGCATCTGTAACCTCTTGAAGGACATGATGTAGTTCAGAGTCGCGAATATAAACTAACATGTATGCACTTGTACAATGTTTAATAGTCATATTCATGTCATCTTCATAACCACCATAATTATATTCAATTGCTTCTAGTTTAGAACATCGAGAAACAACATCATCATCAAACTTGCACCACTTACCATCACCTTTAGGATTAATAAAAACAACATAATGGCCACCATGATTATTTCCTGAATGCACTAGAACTGCATGCAGAGTGTAATTTGCAGGATTTGTAGAATCTGGTTTTGTAGATAACTATCTAGAGATATTTTCTCATAAAACTCAAAGCGGTCATTAAACTTTACTGAACAATCTGTAACAGGATCATACTGGAATCTCATCAAATGTAAATGTAATATTGGTGGATATACTGCAAAACAACACCTTTTTCAGCATCTTGTAAACCATGTTCGCCTGCATCATATTTATTATCACCATTTAATGTTTCCTTAGCAATGTAGTCCTTAAACGATTCTTCAATGTTTTCTTTCCTTCACATTTAATTGAATGTCGTAAAATGTTTCAGTACGTGTACTAGTATAATCCACATTTTACATCGAATGTACGATATCATTTTACCTTCAAATAGTTTTGGAACAGTACCTTCGACACATGTACCTTTCATTTTACTTTCTAATTTTTCCAGTAATATCCGTAAAAATTCTTGTACATCATGTTGCATAAATGAATCTAACGTTTCCCATCCAAAACTTTTTGTTAGTTTTTGTTCCAACTGGTTTATCACTGAATTGTAATTCGTGAAAAACCCTTTGTAATGCTAAAGTAACCGATTTAGTGGAGTCATTAGGTTCAGTCGGCATTTTGTAAAAAGCTCTTCTTAAATGATGTGTAAAATATAAAGTTTGCAACAGCGAATTCATATAGCAAGTTGCACCTTGATTTTTAAGTCCTACGAATCCGGTATGCTTTTGCTATCCCATGATACACCATGAGGCGCGTCAGCTATTACATATACTTCAAAAGTAACAGTATCATTTTAGCAAAACCCTTTTTATGTCTAAAACTTCTTGCCATGACATAAAATCGTAAAACCCCAATAATTTTCTTTTGAGTAAAACAAGTGTTGTATTTTTCTTGAAAAAGTTTTGATGTCCGATCTAAATGGAATCAATCGTAATTCTGCAACGGCATAGCATGACCAAGAACTCGATTTACTTTCACCATTGCATTGTAAAAGGAAACTTAATGAACGTTGGGCAGAACGATCTTGATTATGTGTTGTTTTGGCATTATCATAATTTTCCATGGCAAATTTCGAACAAAGCATGGAGGTGAAAGAACAGAATCTTTTATTTTGCTAAATTGTGTTATTGTAAACCTAAAAGTAGCTTTCGATCGTGCTTCATCATCGTCCATTTTATTGCCATTCATTGCTAAGGCTGTATCCAATTGAGGTCCATATACGACATCTCCAGTTTGGGACTGATTCATTTCACCATCAGTATCTCCCATATATTCCATAAATGGTACTGTCATATGTTTATTTTTATCGTCTGTAATGTTAATGCTTGATTCATTTTCTATATTTACTTTTGCTTGTTTCGTGATATATGTGATGTTATTAAATTCTTCGATAGTTGATTTGTTTGATTGTTTGATAATTTGTCTTGTATTTTTGAACGTGTAATTGATAACCTCGGATAGTAATGTAATTCGTCCAGTTTACAATCATTTGGAAGTGTGCCGAAAAAGCAGACAGCATTTCCTCGTTGAATTGCTATACTAATTCGTTGTATTAGAAATGAGGTAGCTCTGTTGTCGTTTGTTTCCTTTGAAATTTTTTTTCCCACAGAATGTATAAAATTTGATGCGCTTGGTCCAAAATTTCCGAATGTTTCAATAGCTACTGGGCAAAAATATAGTTATTTTGAAGATTTTTGTATTTTAATTTTTTAAGCGTTGCCTGTCAAGGCAGCAGCTCCAGCAGTTTTGAAGTGGCTGCTATATGGGAAGAAGCAAGTGTGTCTACACAAGTAAAATCCCATACTATGGCTTTACCGCATTCCCATGGAATGAGAGTCATTCCATCCGGTCTTTTGCCATCGTCTCGATCAATGCCTAGGGGTTCCAAAATTGCTGGTATTTTGCAAGGCCTAGTGCACGTTTCAATATATCGTTAACTGAATGATGACGTGATTGACGGCCTGCGGAAAGTTTACAGCTCAAACCATGAATGCCATTTTAGAAACAAGAGATCCGCATCTACATTTGTGTTCAACACATATATTTGTTCCAAGACGAAAACCAATCGAAATCCTAAATGAATTGTTGTCTAAAAGAGTACCCAGAGATGCAGCTGGAATAGCGTTTAACCAGGCGCCAGATTCTTTTGTTCTTGTTGCATGAAGACGAGCCTTGTCAATAGGAGTTTTAGCTGTCTTAAGTAAATAGTCGCAACAAATATCTAGTAGTGGTTGATCCCAAGCTTTCTGAAGTCTCTTTGACTCTTCTGGTAAAGTCATCTTAGTCTTAGAGAACCAAACTTTTCCCTTCTTCAAAATAATTATCAGTTGTTCTATCTTGTAAAATCATATTTATTAAGTGTGATGTGCTACGGAAAGAGGATAGAAAGGCGGGTAGTGCTAAAGATGAAACTGAGCGGATGCCCAAACCACCTCTATTTACCGGGAGAGTAGCTGTTAACCATGTCTTATCATCTAGTTGGTTATTCGTTATTAGTTCTAGAGCAGTTTTTAAACATTGATCAATTTCCTTAAGGATTTCGTTACAATGCCATGACGGAATGCATCTTAAAGTATATAATAATTTAGGTATCGCTAAACAGTTTTTCAGAAGAAAAAAGGCGATGTGTGATGGAAGATTATTCAATCTAGAACACATTAATTTTAGTGAATTCAATTTCTCTTTTAAGCAAGTAGATAAGGCGGGAATGGAAAGCGGAGCACCAAGAAGAAACCAGTTTGATGTAGCTGATATTTTTATGCCAGGAGCAAATTCAATATTTTCTCATGAACGTTGGATTTGATTGATTTAATAAAATTTCGCATTTTTGAAATTTAATTCAAGGCCTACATTGCGAGAATTGAATATTATATTTTAAATGATTTTAAGATATCTTCTTCATTACCACCTATTGATCCGTCATCTAGATACCAGCAGTTGAATTCAGTGTGAATATTTTTCACTATACATTCTATAGCTAAACAAAAAGTGCAGGGCCAAGGGATCTCCTTGTTGGACACGCGTTGAGATTTCATTAAGTGGTTTCCAAACATCAAAAATGACTCTGTTCGATAACATTGTTCCACGAATGGATAAATTTCTGGAGTTAGAATTGCTACTTGATGTAACATTGTGTCTCGATATATCATATTAAATGCGTTTTAAAATCTAGTTTTAAAAATTTTTCTTTCATGTTACAGAGATATATTCTTGCTGAATGTGTTACAGCTTCTGCTCCACCAGCGATTCCAAAACCAAATTGGTGAGGTTGTAGAATTTCTTTGATTTTTCCCATTATTTTAGAGCAACAAATTTTTGCAACTAGCCGTCGGTAGAAAGTTCCCACTGCTATTGGTCTTAGTCCTCCATCTTTTTTCTTAAGCGCACACAATGATGCACCATATAGTATGGGACAAATTTCGTGATGTACTTTACCTGAAAGCATTAGGTTACATAAGGCGGTGAGTGCTTTTACAAGGTTTTGGCCACAGGAACCAGCGCTATAGCTGCACATATCTTGAATATGGGAAGGTCTAAGGGAATCTAATCCACCTGCAGAGCTAGTGCGGAAAGATCTGATCGCATTCATAACTTCTTCGAAAGTAATTTTGGAAATATTAAAAGAAGTAAATTCAGGGAAACTATTTGTTTTGTCAGTATGAGGGTGTTTTAAATTCATTTCCGAAATTGTGTCGTTATTGACTTCTGCTAATATATCATTTGAACACATCAGACGCACAGCTGCTGATAGGTCTCCATCTGATACTTTACTGATTATTTTTTTATTCAAAGAGTATTTAAAATTCTTATTGTTTGATGTTATATTCGGTGGAACTAAAATTTTAAATTCTGTCTAATGATTGAAGAAAGGTTGTTGATTTTCTTACTCTTGTTTTGGTTATTTATGAATAAACTGCAGTATGGAAAAAGTAATAGTTTTTCCCAAGATGAGAAGGAATTCTTTTCCACACATTCGTTAATTAAACTTGTAAGTGATAATGCTGTAGATGCCCTCACAGACTTTGGAATTCTTTTTATGATAATTGAATTTTTCTTAAACAGTGCCAAACGCTTTTCAAAATTTAAATTTTGATCTATAATATATGCTTCTCTAGGTGGTTTTGTGTATGAAGACTCGTTATTATGCATTCTGTTCATGTGAATTTTCAATCCTCTATTTTTGAAACTATTGTTGCATAAAGGACATTTGAGAAATTTATCTGTTATTACGGATTTGTTTTCCTTTGATTTCAGATTTTTTACATCTTCATCTTTAATGATAATTTCGTTTTCTTTTGATTCCTTTGCTTTAATAAGTTTTTCTGTGTGTGCAGCATTGATCCGTTGGGATTTCCTTACCATTTTTATCATTTAAATTAGTATTTTATACGTATTGTAAAATGTAGCCATGATTTGACATATATTATAAAATTGCAACAAAATGTCAAAGAAAGTGTCATAATCCAAATTTCTACAACTAAAATATTTTCTGATTTTTCTGATAATACATCAAATCCATATAGTATATGAGTAAAACACTTTTGTTGGATATATACTGACCGAAGTTTAAATTATCGTACTGGTTTTCTTTAATTGTAATCGATTTCAACCAATCTGACATAAACTTGCCCGTAAGTGTTAAATTATTATTAGTAGACCAAGTGTGTCAGCTGCTGTATTTGTAGATCTAAGCAAAGCATTCCATTCTGTAATCACTTAATACAATTGCATAAATTAGAATTGTTAATGACTGGTTTAAGTCCTATCATGACAATAGATTACAGTCTGTTAGGATCAAATTAAATATCACATAGAGTTGTCTGAAAAAGTTATGTTAAATTTAGGAATACCTCAAGGATCCGTCTTGGGTCCTATTTTATTTCTTTTCTTCATAAATGCTTTCACAAGTTGCACTAAATATGCTAAAAGAACGCTATATGCAGATGATATCAGTCTTCAGTGGGATGTAGCAAGTGTTGATCCAGAAAAGAAAAATTAAATACTGATCATTTGATACACTGGTTTTATATTAATAAACTATCGATAAATGGCAAGAAAACTTACTGTATGATTTTCAAACCTTTATCTTTGCAGCACAGCATTATATCAGGTCTGTCACTAAATTTAATTACTTTTACTAAATTCCTTGGAGTAATAATTGATATGGGCTTTAACTGGTTCGAGCATATTTCCTTCTTATCATCCAAATTATCTTCGGTATGTAATGCACTTAAAACGGTAACCAAGGTGTTGTCTGTGGATTGCACAAAGAAATGTTACTTGGCATTAATTGAGTCAAGAATGAGATATGGAATTGCTTTCTGGGGTAACTCATGTCTATTTAACACAGCCATAATATTTAAATTGCAAAAAAGAGTCATTCGAATTGTGTTGTGGGTGCAGAGATAAATGCTCACTGCAGACTTGTTTTTAAGAAATATCTTTCTATTCGATGTTTATACACGAAAATCTCGTTATATTTTATAAAACTCTAACAAATGCGTTTGCCAGTTCGGTTCATAACAATGATAAAGATACTATATATATATATATATATATATATATATATATATATATATATATATATATATATATATATATATATACATATATATATATATATATATATATATATATATATATATAAATAGTTATTAAGATGAAATGAAAACCCAACTTTGTATTTAAAGTTGAATTACCATTTCAAATCGAACTAGTAATTGAAAACCACTAAAGAACGGCTACAGCAGGATTTGAACCTGCAACCTCTTATTCTCGGATCAGTGCTCTAACCAATTGAGCTATCTAGCCTAATTGTTTAGATGATGTTATACTTAATACTACTGAAGCTTGGCCCTTGTTAATGATTTTCAATTACGTCTTGCATTTAAGGAAATTGAATCTAGTTATATACATAATTCATGTACTAATAACTTGATCATCCCATTTTGCAACGTTCGAATAATACAAACATGTAATTATATTATTATTAATACAGAAGAATAATCCACATTTGGAATGCAAATAATGCTTGATATATATTAATAGTTATTAAGATGAAATGAAAACCCAACTTTGTATTTAAAGTTGAATTACCATTTCAAATCGAACTAGTAATTGAAAACCACTAAAAGAACGGCTACAGCAGGATTTGAACCTGCAACCTCTGATTCTCCGGATCAGTGCTCTAACCAATTGAGCTATCTAGCCTAATTGTTTAGATGATGTTATACTTAATACTACTGAAGCTTGGCCCTTGTTAATGATTTTCAATTACGTCTTGCATTTAAGGAAATTGAATCTAGTTATATACATAATTCATGTACTAATAACTTGATCATCCCATTTTGCAACGTTCGGAATAATACAAACATGTAATTATATTATTATTAATACGAAGAATAATCCACATTTGGAATGCAAATGAATGCTGATTAATTAATAGTTATTAATAAGAACTTAACTTTGTATAAAGATGAATTACCTTGATGAATTAAACCAGAGGTGCAGTTTAACCTGCAACCTCTTTTCGTAGTTTAACAAGTTGATATTACCAATTGTAATCGAACTTAATATACAACGTTGCGGTTTTATTCATCATTAACAACTACTAATATATACTCCGAGATCAGTTGCATTCAAATGTGTAGCTTTAGTGTTTTAATATGTTCTATGAATTACTAAAACATTGGTATTAATATAACTTAAAATTGAGGTATGTATATATATATATATATATATATATATATATATATATATATATATAGACACAAATCTAATTCAGCTCTTCCATGTATATACCATTAGATCATTGAACCCACTAAAAAAATTTAAGGCTGCATTATTTGCCTTGCTCGTTGAACTTTGCTATTACACAGTTGATGAATTTCTAGATGACAACCTTTCATCTAAGTAATATTAGGTCTTATTAATTATTTCTAAATTGTATGTTGATTTTTAATGTTCTTTTCTATGAGTGAATACCATGTATTATAATGGGTCTTTTTCAATATGATAGTAAATCAGGGCAAATAAACAAGCTGAAAAGCACCTAGTACAATTTTATTTAAACATCATGAAGAATACTACGAATTTTACACATCGTATTCAATTAGAAAAATCATGGATAAAAATCAGGGACATTACTATCCATAATAATATTTGTACCAATTTACATGGGGGTAAAAGCGTTCACGTGATCTAAAAGTATTGAGCTTGACCATATGAAAAACTTAAGACGCATAACATGTGACAACGGAATTCAGAATTTTAACAGAAATGAAGGAGATTGTAATATAACGATTAAGTTCACAAGTAGTCAAAAAAGAACGAAAATATGGTTTAAGGGTAACAGATGTGTGTAAGCCATAAGCCCCTCGAACAGGTGGCCTAAAGTGAATTGTTTTGAGATTTAAATTCTGTGGTGCTGCATTAAAAGAGCGACAGTGAATATTCATTTAACAACTATATGTTGGATATTAAATCACTGAAATAGAGAACGTGCCGAGAAAATAATCAGTTAATCAGCGGAGTAACCTGAAAACCCTTAAATTACTAAATTGTGAGTACTGTTCTGAACTTTTCTTGTTGTATTTTGGTCAATGCTTGATAAATATGTACATGCGAACTTGTAAATATAAATGGTAATGGGTTTGTAGCACGATAGAATTGATTGTTTACATTAAGTATAAGATTATTGGAAAGAAAGTTTACAATTTTAATATGGACGTAAGTATTAAGCAAGCTTTAATGGTAGGATGCATCGTGAGTAAATTTCATATTTGTAATGGACCTCAGAATGGCAAAGCAGTAGTTGGTATTATGTTATGTATTTCTAAGTATGGTTGTTAAGAGCATTTCCCAGTAAATGGCGTTTAGAAATGTCGTATAAGGCAATTTAGGAATCTACTTACAGATTTTTTAGTTGTTAATAATGCCTATAACCAGTGAAGATTAGATTTGGTTTTCTTTAAAGATTAATGTATGTGCAATAATATTTTCGAAAACTACCATTAATAGAGTTTAAAATTAGTTGGAATTTTATTTTGAGTTAGTTATAAGATAGGTATAGGTTATTCACTTTAACTTTAGGATGACGTCAAATGTAGTATTCAAGTGTTGGCAACTGTATGCAAATGATACCTATAATTGCACTTGAAGGATCCTGTCATTTAACACAATAGGGATTAGCAGTTCTGAAGTGTTACCACCAATTTCTCTTGCCAATGTGAATATTCATTTATCTCTCATTAAATAGATTAGAATTTAAATTAACATTGGGAATGTAGCATTTTATCCCGTTGTGACGTCATCATAAAGTTAAAGCACATAGACTAAAGATGATCATTGTGAGACGATATCCAATTACCCCAATGATGAAGTCAAATTTGGGAGAGGCGCTATTTTAAAAAATGTTCGAATTAGATAGTCAAGTAGTGTTTTTTAAGGCAGGGTTAACAAAGGTGAACGATGAGGTGACGAGATTTTGGAACATCAAAACCTATCTAGAATGTCTTCTGGGTAGTGAATTTATCAACCAAACTACCGGATCAAGACGGTTTGACGCACTTATTTAGGACAATTTGTAAAACCTTTCAAGGTAGGTGGGTACTGTCAAGTAGTTTTATACCTCGCTCATTTTGGCTTTTGGATTTTATTATTTTTATCATGTGTTTTATAGGAACCCACTCCTGTACCACCAAAAGTTAGCCCGAGGATCTATAAAATTGTTGAGGGTCTTCTGCCCCTTCTGGACAATTCGAAATTCTTAATGTAAGGCCATTTTGACCCATAAGTTGTCGTAATCTGTAAGCAGTTTTCCATCAACTGATCAATTTTACCACATTCATAGTCTTTTCACAAGTGAAATGTCTTCAGTAACATTGGCTTTCACAAAAAGGTATAAATTACCCGCTACAATAATGGTTAAGTTGCGAGACAAAGTTATTATATTACAAATAAGTCATATAACAAGAGTAATTCATGGGAGTGTCAGCATACTTCAATCATCAAACGACTTACATAACACTTCTGCTCCATATAAAAATTTATCCAACTCATTTGTGCAACACCTTACAGCATATTTGAAGTGTCAAAATATTTATCTGTTTAAAATAATAACTTGAAATTACAATCATATTTAATAACTCCCACATTTAAAAATTCCATTAACCAGACTGGTTCGATATCGGTAGAACTTATTAGGTGGCTCAGTTGGTATGCCGGTCCCGGGTTCAAATTCTAACACCATCCACTTGAAAAATGTTAGTAGAGCATTTTTCACAAAAATACTCCCTCATTCAGGTGAGAGGTAAAATGTAGGTCCGGTAAGTGAGTGTTGTCATGCACGTTAAAGATCCCTACCTTGCTTGAAATAGCAAGGGTTCAGCAATATTCAAAATTTCCACGTAAAAAAAAACTCGTTTCCTTGCCAATGTAGAACCTTCGGGTGGAGCACCGGAAAATCACACGTAGATGTAGAACTTATTCAAATTTTTAAACTGATTAGATTATTTATATGTGAACCTTTCTGGGCCATACAGCAACTAAATTTAAAGCCAAGCCAAAAGCTGTCTCAGATACTTATTGTACATTTAAACACAGTTATTAGTAACAGGTTAGTTTTTGAATTCATTACCAACTTGTATGTCATGCTGAGCTCGAACATCATCTTCGATGAAATAATTTTCAATTATTGTAAATTAGATTTTTCTAAATAATTAGGTAAATAATTGTGATTCTAAAATATTACAGATTTTGTCATGTAATTGCTTTCATTAGCCAAATTGTATTTTAGGCTGACAAGAAAGAAACTCCCATATAATACAACAGAACAAATTAATACAAAGGTTACGTGATATTACCATAGCAAATAAGTGCAGGCAACATCAAGCATTGAATACTCATACATTACAGTTTTTAATTCCCTTAGCGAGTTAATTTTTTAGCAAATTAATTATTACGTTTCATAGATGTGTACAATTAAGAAATTAGGAGATACGTAATCTAACTATACTGACGTCACGTGCAAAATTCCTAAAATGAATTAAGTTATTAAAGAAATGTTAACAAAGCTTAAATTACAAACAAATGTGACAGATATGCAGTTATTAGTACAATAAAATTCCAGTGTTCACATAATATATTTCCCGATTGCAACCAAAATAAGGAATTTACATTATACATAATTTGCATAATCATATACAGATTTTAGTTCATATTGAATAAATAGATGTAAAAATTACGATGTAAATGTACTAATTTACTCTTCAAAGAAGAAATACTGCCCAGCTCTTTTCTGTTCCACATCCTTAACAGATTCTTGCTTATTAATTCTAGGTCGGAAGTTATTGGGATCTCTTCTAAAAGTAATTCCTAGAA
The DNA here is from genome assembly GCA_036346225.1 of Platerodrilus igneus. Classification (NCBI taxonomy): domain Eukaryota; kingdom Metazoa; phylum Arthropoda; class Insecta; order Coleoptera; family Lycidae; genus Platerodrilus; species Platerodrilus igneus. The sequence continues at coordinate 1,387,317 of JARFIW010000800.1, read as the reverse complement.
GCTCCAAAAATCGATTCATTCCGGCCAATAAGGTTTGCGGAGTGTGTGCAACAGTGTTGACAGAAGGTTCACCTTCAAAAACTATAACCCGATCAGCTAGATAGGTAGCCATTATAAAATCGTGTTCAACAACAAATCCAGTTTTCTTAGCATGTAGTATAAATCTAAAAAAAAAAATAGTTGGAAATTATAAATATAAATAATGAGCCAATAAAATCATATTTGTAAGTTAAATTGTAATTTAATACTATGAGATTTTGAAAATGAACTATATTTAACAATATAATTGTCTGCTCTCTGATAAAAAAATAACGTAAAATCAATTTTAAGCCACCTACGATAGATACTATTTATTGAATACAATTCAATCAAATATCCTCAAAAATTATTAATATTTCAAAACTAGGCACTTTATATTCTCATTCTAACAGAAAGCAAGAGATATGCTAACACATTATTAGCACAAATGCATTCGAAAAATTTATATTAGATGAGATCTTTGAAACTTGTATGGTTCGTTCCACTATTCAGATTCTGTGTTGTAGAGACATAAAAGGCATCTAACTGATTACATGATACTTCTTCTTCCTCGTTACTGTTAACATTAAACTATTTACAAATGAAATAATTTTTTAAGTGAAAAACAAGTATAATCGTTAGCTGGGAGGTGTGCAACGAAGGGAAAATAGTCGCAAACATTGGATTTGAATCTTTCCAGGGGTACAGTGATCAAATGTGCAATGACACGAATGATGTCGTGGAAACCAAAAATTTTTACTTTTTGTCTTGTGTTTTTAAAAACCTATTACTACTGCTTAACACAACTGGTCAAATGGTTGTTTTTAAAATTTCGATTAGAATTTACTGTATCAGGGTGTCCACTGGAACAACTGAATAAAAATGCAGTACTTTATCCGTATTTTTCAGTATTCGAATTGAAAGGATTCAGTACATTTTGTTGAACAAAAAATAAGAACATGATCAAAACAATCAAATATTTTAATTAGTTTGGAGTGCATATATAAAAAACAGAAAATTATGTAACAATACATACTAGAACATAGTAAATATTATTTTTATTTATGAACTTTTGAGTCTCTTTTTAACTTTTCTAATTCAGAATTGATCTCTTGTTCTTACCTTGTACCTTTTTGTTACCTCAACTTTCTATAACTCGAGTGTCTTGATATCATTATGCAGCTGTTGGATCTCTTGCTTCTTTGCGAGCTCTTTATTTAGCTTAAGTTTTAATGCCTCTCGCCTTCGGGTAGAGACATTTCAAAACTCTAAAATAATCTTTTTAGAACACATTCAAAGAATATCAATTTATTATTGGAGAAAATAAATAATATTGACGAAGCGTGTTCGAAAGATGATCAAGAAATTTCTGATATTGAAAATGACAATGCGGGAAATGATGATGATCTATTTCACAACTCGAATACCAATGAAAATGTAGGGAATATTTTGAAAGTATCCTGGAAGAGCACCAATTCATAATATTTTTAGGGAAACAATAGTCCCACAAGTTATACTAAACGTAGTATTACGAAAGGTAAAGTGAAAATTATCTTGTCTCATTATTGATCATAATATAATTGAACATAGAAAGTGGAATGAAACAGGGGCATTTCAAGTGTTGAAAACTAAATTAAATCTATTCACTGCAAAGTTATATGTACTTATTTTACTGCTATATGCATACACTGCATATGAAGCTAAAAATGTAATGTATCACTTCTATGAAGCAAAACATAGGGCCCAGCATTTTTTTTTCAAACATTATGTACAGAAATATCTCGTGGAAATTATAAGATTTATGTGATTTGATGACAGAATTCAACAAAGCCGTCGTTTGCAAAACGATAAATTTATTCCAATTTCCAAAATTTAGTGCTGATTTGTTGAGAACAGTTGAAACTGTTATAAATCAGGGCCATATATTATGTTGATGAACAATTGTTTCCAACAAAAGCAGGGTGTAGATTCGTCCAGAAATTACCTAATAAACCAGACAAATTCGAAATCAAATTCTGGTTAGCATCATGTAAATAGCAAATATGTAATAAATGCTTTACATAATTGGGGAAAAAAACTTCAGTTCTGCTTGCGGAGTTTGCTCTGAAATTAGTGGAACTGTTTACAGAATGTGAAAGACATAACCATGGACAATTGTTTTACAAGCATGTCGATAGCTACTAAGCTTTTTACCAAAAAAACTATGTTGGTTGGTGCAATTCAAGCAAATAGAAAGGAACTACTAAAATTGGCGATAACGAAAAAGACAAATGTTGTGTTTCTCAACATTGTACCCTGGCAAATTATAAGCTAAACCGAATAAAAAGTATTAATTCTTGGTTCATTGTATAACTCTGTACAAGTTGAAGACCACGGTGCTCGCATACCAAAGACAATTAGATTTTTTAATAGCAGCAAATTCAGTGTAGATGTTACCATCCAAATGGCCAGAAAATGTATGGTAAAATCTAAATCTCGAAGATGGCCATGACAGATATTTTTCAATATACTGGACCCAGCTGGGTTGAATGCATGGGTTTTATATAAAGGAATCATGAGAGAAGAAGATATTTCGAGGCAAGAATTTTTATTTTAATTGGGGAAAACTTTCAATCGAATATCAAAAAGAGCAACAACATGCCAAATAAGGTATTGCAAAGACAATAAAACTAAAAAAAAACTTTCTAAAATGTTCAAAATATGTATGCGGGAAATGTGGTCTTAAATAAAAGAAAATTTGTTTTATACTATCAAATTGGCTATTATTACCTTCATTATATGAAGAAATATAAATTGTGTTAAAGTTGTAGTAAAAGCATTTGACTTTAAGTTAAGAGGACAGATCTTGGAACTGGCATGTTTAAGACTGTGGTTTTGCAACATCATTGTAGACAGAAGTCCATTAAAGCAACCACAGAGTTCTTGATGCAAAATTTAAAAAATGATATCAAGCTCAATAGGTTGTTTTAGAAGAGATGGAAGAGCACACATAGTCTCCAAAAACCCAACCTACTTAAATTGCTATAGTCACAAATTCCAATCACCACTATGGCAAAAAATATACCATCCTGACAGTGCTTTCCAGTCAGATGACTATACAATGCAAGAATTCAGAGCATTGTATTTAAGAAGATTATTTTTATAGCTGAACAACAATACATTTATATAAATGTGTTTAATACAGTTTTTAAACCAACTTGCTAGCACTAAAAGCTATTCAAAAGAAATGATTATTACTATTGTCTGCCGCAGCTTACAGAGCACTCCATACCAAACTAGTATTACAGAATGCCAATGGAGTCTGTTGTTTAATAAGTATGTTATGGTTAAATATGAACTACTGCCAGGGAATCATGCCATTCATTTTGAAGAATGCACTTTTACATAACCCATCACTATGTCAACAGTAAACGCACTACAAAAATCAAACCCACTGAAAAAAATATAAGTTTCATATCAAAAAAGCTAGCATCCAGTTCTTAAAAAACTAAACATATGTCAAGTGGCCAAACACCAAAGAGCCATTAAGTAATAATGATGGTAGACCATAATAAATATAAAATACCACGATAAACTTTGTAGTATTTATTGCACTGCCAATATTTTACTTGCTGTAATTATTTAAACAAACATGTTCTTTTAAAAACAAGTTAACAATAAATATTAGTTTTATGATAACTATAGTAAAACTGTGAATATATGAACAGCTTGTGAAAGAGGATGGGATTTTGATAAAAAAAAAATAGAGAAAACAATTATTCGCTTGACTTAAGATTATAATGTAATTCATAGAAAACTGCAGTCATTTATTATGTAACCAAAAAGATTAATTGTTTCAAGCGAATTGGCGAGATTGAAAATAGTACAAAATCCAAAATCTGACATTTTCATCTGTTATAGTCATTTTGTTGCAAATATAAAGCTGCATCATATGAGCAGAAGAGCAGTACTACAATCACATTCTTAGGGTTCTTACCACATAGCATTAGAAGTAAGAACAACACAAGCTTTTACAACCAGCAATTAATGGAACTTCACATGTTAAATATCTAACTAGAAAAACACCAACATTTCCATAAATAAGCATACTACAAACATGTATTTGTAAACATTCACACGAATTACAAGACACAGAAGTTATTGTATATTACTCAAATAGACAGAAACTCATAAAACGCTATAAAATGTAATGCATAGGAACCAATCAATGACTCAGCCGTGGTATTGATTAGACAGTGTGAAAATGCCAATAATTATTCCCATGCACCGAAACACCATTGACCTCGATCTTAAGACACTCCCGAGTTATACAAACCCTCATCATCATCATTAGGTCTTCAGTCCTAGAACTGGTTAGACGCGTACCATCATTGTTCCCTATTCTGAACTAACCTACAGATTTCCCTGAAATATGCACAGTTTGCATCTATAACTGTCTGATCTAGGTCTGCATCTACCTCTTTTTTCCTATCTCTGCTTGTAATATATCACATACTATTCCCCAAAAATGCCTTAGAACGTATTCCGCCCTACTATTTCTCTTTTTCCCCAGATATCCTTGTTCCCATACTATTTCTGTAACTTATTTGTTATTATCTTTGTCTGTCCATGCTATCGTCCTCATACATCTGGAGCATTTCAAAAGACTGCTACCGTTTTTGTGTATGCATTTCAGCCAACATTTTTTAACATGTTTCTATTTATACAATTGAGAGGATGGTTATTAAAGAAGTGTGCGATTGCATTATTGAAAGGCTTAAGTAGTCGTTTTTTTTATATTTATTTTGAGGGGGAAAATTCATTATGATTTAAGTTACCTCTTTGGTAGATTTTAACATGGTTCTGAGGCGACTCTATGGCGGGTTTACACTTGTCAGATACCACTGTTGTTCTATGAAGATTGTATATGGATCTGAGGCGACCCTATGGCGGGTTTACACTTGTCAGATACCAATGTTGTTCTATGAAGATTGTATATGGATCTGAGGCGACCCTATGGCGGGTTTACACTTGTCAGATACCAATGTTGTTCTATGAAGATTGTATATGGATCTGAGGCGACCCTATGGCGAGTTTACACTTGTCAGACCAATACTGTTCAACGGAGATTGTATATGGTTTTGAGGTAACCTTATTGTGGATTTATACTTGTCAGATACCAGTGCTGTTTTACAAGAATTGTTAATATGCTTATTTTTATGTAATTAGTTATTTTATGTATAAATAGAAATCATGTATGTAGGCTGTATTTCATGTTAATATTGCAAGGAAAATCCAGGAAAAACTTGCAATGCTACCTAGATATTGTGGGCATTTGATTTTCATTTGTTATTTCTTTTAGTAATGGAATCCATTGTTTACTGAAAGTCCCGGATTCGTTTGCAACGCAGTTATTTTTATGTAGGGTTATATAGGCAGCTTCTTTGATTTTGCGTTTTGGTGGTTTCTTCTTTTCTTCTTTTCAGGAGTATGTGTATTCAGCTCGTTCCTTTCTATTGTTTTCTAATTTTATACCCTATTTTACCGAGATTCAATGAAGGAGGTTAAGCAACCTGTGGCTACCAAGATCCCCAACACTTAGACATTTGCCGAAATAATGGTTTTCTAGTAAATCCTTTCACACACTTAACATTATTCGAGAATATTGCCCAACCAATTCTTGTAGTTACTTATAATAATCATCATGTTTACGCACAGTTATCTTTTCGTCATTAGTTTATCCATCTTGGGATTGGTTGGATGCGTACCTCCATTGATTTCTATTCTGGGCAGCCTACACATCTCCCTGAAACCTCTACAGCCTACATCTTTTACTATCTGTGTGCAGTAGTCTAATCTAGGTCTGCCTCTTCTTCTCTTTTTCCTATCTCTGCTTCTAAAATATTCCGCACTATTCCCTCATGCCGTAGTATGTGGCCTATCATCCTATCTCTCCTATTTTTACCGTTTTCCACATATTTCTTTCTTCCCTACCATTTTTAGTACCTCTTCGTTCTTAACTTTGTCTGTCCATGATATCTTCATCATACGCCTGTAACGCCACATTTCAAAGGCTTCTACCTTTTCTTGTCCGCTTCTCCTACTGTCCAGGCTTCACAGCCGTACAGTGCTGTGCTCCACATATGTTTTAAGCAATCTTTTCCTTGTTTCTATGTTTGTGGTCTTTGAGCACAATAGTTGCTTTTCTTGTTAAATGTAGCACGACCTTGTGCTAATCTTTGTTTTATATCTTTTGTGCTTTTCCCATCTTGCGTTATTTGGCTTCCTAGGTAGCAGAAATCCTTAACCTCTTGTAAGTTCGTGTTAAATACTTGTGTTCTTGTTTTTGATTTATTTTCCCCACCTTTGCAAACTAGAACTTTAGTTTTAGTTTTGTTAATTTTCATACCGTATCTCTCTGTTAGAACCGTTTCCATTTCATTAAGAGCTGCTTCTAACTCTTCCTTGCTAGATGCTAATACCGCTATATCATCTGCAAATCTAAGCATATCAATTTTTTGTCCCTGCATAGTAATTCCAAATGTCTTTCTGCATTTGACAGTATTCATTGCCTCTTCTATGTTCAAGTTAAAAATCAATGGGGATAGGGCACATCCCTGTCTCACCCCTTTCCTAATGTTTATTTCTCTACGTTCCTGCTCTAATTCTATTACTGCTGTTTGCTCTTTGTATAAGCTATGTACTATTCGTCTATCCCTATAACTCATTCCAATCCTTTTGAGTATTTCAAACATTTTTTTCCAATTTACATTGTCGAATGCTTTTTCCAGATCTACAAACCCTATATACATGCTTTCCCCTTTTTCTATTGTTTTCTCCATTATCACTCTCAGAGCTAAAATAGCCTCCCGTGTTCCCCTGTTTCGCCTAAACCCAAATTGGTCTTCTCCTAGTATTTCTTCAGCTCGTTTTTCCATTCGTCTTTGCACAATTCTAGTTAATATTTTTGACACGTGTGCTATCAAACTTATTGTTCGAAAATTTTCACATCTATCCACGCCTTTCTTTTTTGGTATAGTTACTACAAACCCTGCGAACCATAAAATAGTGTAACCTTTGAGGAACATTATAACATAAATAACGTCAGATAATAATAGAAGAAATCAAATCAGTCGATTATTCATGCATATCAAGTTGTTGTTATTCAACTGACAAGCAACTAATGCCAAGCAAGAAAACGGTTTAAGTAATTTGAAATGATAATAATTTAAAAAGGTTGGGCTTGCAAATGAAACAAATTCCCAAACGTGAACATGACCAGGAATTAAATCAATTCCCGTATTACCAGTGAATGGTCCGATAGCAGATGCTTTCTACAACACCCGTTGGATCAGAGGATTACTGGCAACTCCAATTTTGCACAAGGTCGAATGAGCCTCATATAAACAAGTTGTAAGTCATCGAATTTTTCCACCTGATACATATTTTAAACTGTTATTTTATATTTGACTGCAAACAACTATTTTTGTATTAAAAAAACTTGTACGTTGATGCAAGCTTGATTAAAAACAATTTGTAATCAGGAAAAGCACCACAATTATAATTACATCAACTTACAGGTAGCCACTTAGTTTCGTTGGATACTTATAATTAATAAATTTACTTTCTTTACACGCATATTTGGCCAATTAAAGATAGTTAATTTAATCAGTTTCTTCTGTTGTCAAATACGGTGATATTCATGTTTTAATATAGGTTAAATGAACAGTTTGGAGTTTTATTATTTATGTACATTTTAAAAGTTAATTGATGAGGAAAAAAGTTTACACATGACTACACCAACCTGTATTGCATGAATTTAAGAACCATTTAAAATCGTCTCGTATATCATCCATCGTCTAGAGAGACTGAAAAATCCAGGTGGGTTGGCGCTCAACAATTTGTATTAGACAGAAAGTTCAGAGACCAATCCAAGTAGGCAATAGTGTTAACATTGGTATACTCCTACAACATTTGCATTTGTTTGCATAGAACTCGCCCCTCGTCACTGCAAGTTAGCTGGTGCAATTTTACTGTTATGTCTCCATGGTATAGTAAATTTCAGACAGGTAATTAATATAAATTTAGCACGTAACACATTTTTTAAAATTGTTTTCCAAGTACAATGTCAAAATAAAGCAATATGTTCAGATGATTCCAGCCAGGTTGAAGCAAAATGCATCAAACTGGTATGAAACATGCTAGAAATCAAAGAAAAATCTAATAAAAGAAAGTGTATCAACATGGTTTTCCTTATATTTTTACATCCAGTAAAATTTCTTGAAGAAAAACGGTAAGCTTTTAATTTATTTTGTTAGTAACATTCCATACCTATATGTTCGAACTCTTTGCAGATGCAAATCAAAATTTACAGGCAGATTTAGAGAGAAATTTCTATTTTTATTACATTTTTCTAGTCAATTATCCACCATTAGGTTTTAAAAAAACCATTCTGAAGGGATATGTACCTTGAAGAAGTTCTAGAATACTAAACAGGTAGAATGGCTTGGGTATTTCAGTGAGCTAAAGAGCTGAACTATAGGTTTAATCAAATTAGTGGGTGTCTTTGGTGCGAAACCAGACTAAAACCGATCCCGGAAAGAATGCAGTAGTTCTTTCGTTACTTAGAGTGACAAAATCTATAGGGGTCCATATGGCATTCTAAGACACGCTACTGCGATGTGGAAAGCAACGGGAAACAACCACATTACCTCCCCATGTACACAGCACACCAAAAACGTTTTTTAAAATGATGACATCTTCTGGGAGTAAAGGATTCTGGAGTTAAAATAGAACCCCATTATCTTTGAGAATGGACTACTTTGGACAATGAGTTCGGCAAGTTTAATAAGAAGAAAACAAGACCAGTCACATCTTGCAACTTGAGCGTGAAATGTTAGAAGCATGAAGCAAGTAAAAATTTGAAAATTGAAATGGATGGGTTAGCATTAGATATGGTAAGGACTTGCAAACTTCGGTAACCAAAGGCGAAAGATTTTGGATGAGGACTTTAGGGTAATTGATACAGGATCAAAGGAACAAAATTCGAGTGTGGGGATAGATGTGGAAAAAAATAGAACACTCTGTAGAAAACCGCTTACAAAAGAATGAAAGATTACTCATGGTTAGATTAGAAGCTAAACTGGTAAATATAGTAACAATACAAGTTTACGTGTCCACCTCTAGCTACAGTGAAGAAAAGGTAGAAGCGAAATACAAAAATGAAGACCTACTAAGACTCATAAAAGGACATGAAAATTTAATAATTACGGGAGATTTTAATCCAGTGATAGGTGAGGGTGGGAAAGGCATTTAAATTTAAAAATTTGAAGAAAAAAATGAGAAACTAAAATATAAAAATGTCCACAAAAACATTGAGAAAAAGTCAAACAAACTGCCGAAAGACATTGGGAAAATTTCTGATAATAAGGAAGTAAAAACCGATTGGTGTAACATTAAATCAAGCTTGGACATGGCGGCCAGAGATACTTTGGGATATAAACAAAAAGAAAAGGCAAAACCATAGGTAACAAAAGATATTCTGAATTTAATAGAAGCATGGCGAAAATACAAAACCAGATCAGACAAAGCAGGAAAACAAATACAAACCCATAAAATGGGAAATTATTTGCAAATGCAGGAAGTTAAAGAACAATGAATTGATAAAAAGTGCAAATAGGTACATACTGAGATGAAATTTGTAAAAAAAAACAGGCTAAGCATAGAAACTAATTAGAATGAATTTTAGGGATATAAAACTAAGTAGCACAAATATAAGGTGTGGTAGGAGACATCATTATATAAAATGTAGAGAAAGTGGTTAAGTGGCAAAAATATATAAGCAATGTACATGTAAGACAAGAACTAGAACAGGAATCAGACATTGAGAAGGATAAAGTGTTATAGTTAGAGATGAGTTTGAACCAGCAATAAATTGTCTGAAAAATAATAAGGCACTGGGTATAGATAAAGTGCAAGTAGAAACTCTAAAAGCCGCTGGACAAGCAGTGACAGAACTTCCATTCCAAATTGTAAGCTATATGTATGATACAAGCGAAGTAATACTAGCAGAAGATCAATTTGAGTTTAGACAAAACACGGGACCACGGGAGATCATTTTAGCTCTAAAGGAAAAACAATAGAAAATAGAGAAAGCGTGTATGTGGGGTTTCTAAATCTAGAAAAAGCATTTGACAATAGGAAAAAATGTTCAAAATACTCAAAAAGATTGGAATGAGTTATAGGGATAGACGGATAGTACATAGCTTATACAAAGAGCAAACAGCTGTAATTGAATTAGAGCAAAAACGTACAGAAATAAATATTAGGAAAGAGGTGAGACATGTGTGCTATTCCTGTTAATTTTTAACTTGTATATCGAAGAGGCAATGAATACTGTCAAATGCAAAAAGTCATTTGGAATTATTATGTAGGGACCAACGATTATTATGGTTAGATTTGAAGATGATATGGCGGTATTAGCATCTAGCAAGGAAGAGTTAGAAGTAACTCTTAATGAAATTGAAACAGTACTAACAGAGAGATACGGTATAAAAATTAACATATATAAAACTAAAGCACTAGTATATAAAGGAGAATGAAATAAATCAAAAGCCAGAATATGAAACAAGAAGTTAGAAGAGGTTAAGGATTTCTGCAACGTAGGAAGCTAAATAATGCAATATAGGAAAAGTGCAAAACATATAAAATAAAGATTAGCACAAGGTCATGTAGCATTTAACAAGAAAAAGATTGCTGAAAGCATATGTGTAGAGTATCACACTGTACCACTGTGAAACGTGGACAGTAAGAGAAGCGGACAAGAAATGTCATGCTAAAGACCTATGAAGACAATATAATTAACAGGTAAAGTTAGGAACAAAGAGATTCTACAAATGGTAGGAGGTAGAAAGAAATATGTACAAAACAGTAAAAAAAAAATAGGAGAGATAGGACGATAGCACACATATTAAAGCATGAGGTAGTATTGAGGAATATATTAGAAGCTGTGAAAGGAAAATATAGGTAGAGGTAATCCTAGATTAGACTATTGTGCACAGATAGTGAAATATGTATGCTATGAGAATTTTAGAGAAATGTGTAGGTTAGCTCAACATAGAAATCAATGGAAGTATGCGTCCAACCAGTTCCAAGACGGAATCCTAGTGACGAAAAAGTAATTGTATTTAAACTTGATTATAGTAAACAACTACAAGTGTTGGTTTTGCAATATTCTCACCAAATGTTGATTATGTGAAAGAAGTAATGAGAAAACTCTTAATTCGGCAAATGCCTAAGTGGCGGGGGATCATGGTAGTCATCAGGTTGCTTAACCCCCTTCACTGAACATCAGTGAAATAGAGTATATTTTTAGAAAACAATAAAAAGGGTACAGCACAAAAATATAAAAAAAAAGATTATCACAAGACAGTACATTATCTAACAAGCTACTGTGTTGGAAGACAACAAACATAGAAACGAGGAAACATTGCTGAAAGGATATGTGTGGAACACGGCATTGTATGGCTGTGAAATGTTGACAGTACGAGAAGTAGACAAATAAAAAATAGAAATCTTTAAAATGTGGTGCTACAGACATATGATGAAGATATTATGGACAGACAAAGAATAAAGAAATTCTAGAATAATTAGGGAAGAAAGATATCTGTCAAAACAGTAAAAAAATAAGAGAGATAGGATGGTAGGACACATTCTAAAGCATGAGGAAATAGTGCAAGCTATATTAGAAGCAGAGAAAGGATAAAAAGAGAGACCGGGGTAGACCTCGATTAGACTATTGCACACGTAGTGAAAGATGTAGGCTGTAAAAATTTTAGAGAGATGTGTAAGTTAGCTCAGAATGGGAAACAATGTAATATGCATCTAACCAGTTCCAGCACATGATTTAATGATGAGGTTTTAACAAAACATCACAAAAGTTACCTGTGTATCAATTTTAAAAAATTGTAGCAAATGTCAGGTTGTAGTACTGAAACATTGCATTAAGGTAGGATATTAGAAATTTTAAAAGAATTCGTTATTTTACCCAAGTTAGTGCAAAAGAAAATAATACCGTAATATTTACTATTTTTCAAAAATGGTTTTAAAACATCTTTAACTATTTTTAATAAGAAGAACCCATGCATAGCAAAATATCCAAACATATACAACTTCATGCATCTAGTTTGAATAGAAAAATGGATGTAGCCGATGAAATTCAAAATGAATAACACGTGAACAAAAACGATGATGAAAAGGTTATGAAAAGTTATGCTAAGTGTACATATAGCAAAATGTATGTTATTGTAAGGAAATGCTAGATACACAAAAATAAATTTTATAAAATTGTTGAAGAATCATTTTTAAATATCTATAATCTAACAATAACATACATGAACTTAAATAGCATGCAGTACAGAAAAGAATTTCAAACAACACACTTACCTCTTAATCACTTTAGCTGCAACAAGACGTTGTTCAGAATCAAGGTATGCACTAGGTTCATCAATAAGATAAACATCTGCAGGTTTACCAAGACAAAAGTGCTTAAATGTTTGGTAGTATTTGTATAAACAAATCAAAGTTAGTAAATGACTATTGAACAATAATTAACTAAATCTTTAATTTATAAGCCTTATCAGGCCAACTTTGACCTATCATAACAATTACCTGTAAGTGATACAAGTTATTCTTATCTACAGAATATATAAATATAAACTGGACTGGTTTGGTAAATAAAAGAAACTTCTGATAAGATATACTACAGAACTTCTAACATATTGAACAATACAAACAGGTGTGTATACAACTTATCAACTTTAAAATGAATTATTTTAAATGTTGCAAAGATAAACCTGCCAATAACTATATCTGTATAAATTGCCATGGCATATATCATAAAAGCTGTTTTGAAAGGAACCACAACAAGAATATCATTATTCAAGGTAATCAAATAAAATGCTGTACCTCTGTATTACCTCAAGTGAAGAGTAATATCATCAATGAAAAGAAGATTAATATACTGGAAACAAAAATTAAAGAACTGCAACTGAAATTATATCATTACAAAAATCCATAGATGAGAAAAACCATGAAATTCAGATACTCACTAAAAAATCCCAACATCAGACAGATTCAAAATTTCAATTTATAGAAAAGAATCTTGAATTTTCAGCCACAGAAATGACCACCCAAGAAGTCAACAAGCAGAAAGGGCATAATGTAATAAGAAGTGATAAACACCTGACCCAAGAGATAAGCCAGCTTGTAACTCAAAAGCAGCTAAAGCATTCATCTACATTGTCTGATATATATTTTCGAGATCCTATCACAAGCCCTACAATCGATGCAAACAATAAATCAACTGTAGCTATAAATAGATCTAGGTGTAACAAAAATTCTTTTCTAAAAACAATTCTCTATCAAAAATCTTAATATTAGGTGATAGTCATGTAAGAAATTTAAATAAATTGGTTGATCAGCACTTAGAAAACAATATACAATCCCACTTCAAGCCTAATGCCACAATACGTCAGATTACTGAAGGGTTAAGTAAATCAATAGAAAGCTTTTCATATAAGGACTTTATAATCTTTATTGGTGGGTCAAATGACATAATGCAGAATCGCACGAGAGGTGAAATTATGGAATCATTTAAGTATATAATAAATTTATGCAAAATACTAATTTAATATTATTGACAATACCGTACATGTTTGGTGTGACTGTACTATAATACAACAATTAATAAAATAAATGACTCCTTAATTACACTGAGCAAGAAAAATTTTAATTTTAAGTTGTACAATGTGAATGTTTACTTAAATCAAATGCACTATTCAAATAACGGGTTGCATTTAAACGCGATAGGGAAACGGGTATTGATAAGATACTTAATTAATATTATCAAATTAAGTAATTTGAAGTGTAATGTAATTCATGTAATAGTTAACAATAGAAATAAAAATTTTGGTAAAAATGACTGTGAAGGAAACTTTTGTATACAACTTAATCACTATAACTAATTTTTACAAGAAAAAACAATCTGATAGAGAGCATAGTAAGCAACCCGTAGAGTCTCTTAATTTTAAGCTATATGTTTACTATCAAAATATTCAATCAGTTACAAATAAAACTAATGAACTAGAAGCTTATTTGGAAGACAAAACTATGATATAATCTGCATTGTAGAGCACTGGCTAAATGAAATCGAGGCATCAATGTTTAGTCTAAATGCTTACTTTACATCATCCTATTTTGCAAGGACAGATAAGTTACATGGTGGAAGTATGATTCTACTACATAATAAATTTAAAATAGATATCAAACGTTAATTAAGGTGAATAAGTTGTCTGTTGAAGTACATTGTGAAATCTCAGCAATCCTTTTAAATCAACTGAATACAGTTATTATAAATATATATAGATCCCTTTAGGAGATTTCAATATATTTATCGACACCTTAAATAAAGCTCTAGATCAAATAGATCTATCGAAAGAGGTTATATTGTGTGGTGACTTTAATGTTAAATTTAATACAAAGGAGAAAGATGCGATAGAGCTAACTGACTTATGTCAATCATTTAAATTAGAAAAACTGTACTCTTTAACACAAGACTTAATAACTGCATAGATAATATTTTTACTAACATAACACTCTTTAACACAGAAAACAGAATAATATAATATCAGATCATTTTGGTATAAAGTTTAAAGCACATGTAAAAATTTCAAAAGATATTGGGTTAGACATGAAAGTTCGTCATTGGTCTGCAAAGAACAAATACACATTTTACAAACGCCTTGAGGAGATAAATTGGAATTTTTCAATTAAAGATGATGCAGAACAGAATTTTGAAACCTTCCACTCAACTCTGATTGCTACATTTGAAGAATCATTTCCTTACGAAAAATATCAGGTACTGCAAAGAATGCACATGTGTCGTGGTTTAATGAAAACCTAAGAAATATGCGCAATATTTTACAACTATTGAATGAATTATACTTAAAATTCTAACGGCTGAAAATAGATGTAGACGTAACAATTACAGATCAAAATATCGCTGTTCAATAAAAAGCATTAAAATCAAGCATAATTCTAATATTATTAAAAATCAAGTAACTGTATTAAATCTATGTGGGAGGTGATAAACCCAAAAGATTAAACACAAAAGAAAATATAAACTCTACATTAACAGCAAATGATTTCAACAGTTATTTCACTACTGTAGCCCAAACCATAATTGCATTAATTGAAAAAGGAGTAATACTGTGAATAACGTCAATGCCAATATAAATGATCAAGATAAATACAATTATTGTTTCTCTTTAAATTGGTAACATTCAATGAAGTCAGAGACATAATCAATTCATTAAAATGTAAGACTTACACTGATTATTATGGATTAAATACAAATATAATTAAATGTTGTAAAACTTATTGATCGCTCCAATCACAAAAATTATCAATGCATGCATTAGTTGCAATATTTATCCAAATGCACTAAAGGTAGCTAAAGTTATCCCGATATACAAAAAAGGTGATCCTAATAGTCCAACGAACTACCGTCCCATATCCCTGTTACCAATCATATCAAAAATCTTTGAAAAGGCCCTTAATAATCAAATTGTAAAGTATTTTGAAACAAACTATATCTTCTCCCTAATCAGTATGGTTTCAGAGCTAACAAGTCAACTATCGGAGCAATATTACAACTAATTAGTGAAATTACTACTTCTTTTGAACATGGAGAATTTTGCATGACTTCCTTTATCGATCTTAGTAAAGCTTTTGACTGTGTATCTCATGAAATTCTGTTAAATAAGCTGAATTCTTATAAGTTCAGTAAAACAGTTGTTCGTTAATCGAATCGTACTTAAACAACAGAAGTCAACAAGTTATTTATAAGGGTATTAAATCGGATATAAGCGTAATAAAACATGGCATACCGCAAGGTTCTATTTTAGGTCCGACCCTATTTTTAATCTATATAAATGACCTATCGTCTCACCTACAACTGGCAAATTCAATCTTTTGCAGACGATACAACTCTTATAAACAAGTCATCATCCTGTATAGACCTAATAAACAAAAGTGTAGTAACACATCATTCTGCAAATCAATGGTTTCTATCGCATAAATTAAACTTAAACTCTGATAAGTCTCAACACATGCTATTCTCCCTTAACAAACATAGTTTTGTAAATCAAACTGCTATAAAATTCTTAGGGTTTATATAGACCCTAAACTAAAATGGAATGAGCATATCAATGCAACAGCATTAAAACTAAATACATCAATTTACTGCATTCGTTCCTTAAAAATTATGTTACTGATGATGTAATTCTTGTTGCATATTTCGCACTATTCCACAGTCACATATCTTATGCAATATTGGCCTGGGGACATTCACCATGTGCAAAGCGATTATTTTCATTACAGAGGAAAACTGTGAGAATAATATCCAATTTAAGTTTCAGAGAAAATTGTAAAGAATATTTTGAAACTAAAGATACTTACTTTGCCCTCACTATATATATTGAATTGCCTGATTTATGTACATAAGAACCTGGATAATTTCACAAATAATCGAGAATTACAAATACACAAACATTACATACGAAACAACAATACACTTAGAATCCCATACACTAGGCTAAGTGGAACTAGATACTCAGTAAATTACCATGCAATAAAATTATATAACTGTTACCACAAAATATTAAATCATTACAGCATTTACAATTTAAAACAAAAATAAAAGAATTTTTAACAAAGCAAGCATTCTACTCACTTGAAGAGTATTATAATAGTGACCTCAATTTCTCTTAGCCAGGGGCCATATACTATAGTAATTTAAGTTTTAATATATATACTAACAGGACATGTGTGTTGAAAATACACTATTTTATTAATTAAGAGCCATATACTCTAGAACTATAGTATATGTTTTTAATCTATGTATTTTATAGGACGTGTGCGTTAAAAAATGTAACATTTTATTGAGCACGAATAAATCTATCTATCTATCTATCTATCTATCAAATGCTCAATCTGAAGCCAATAGTTACGCCCGATCATTGAAAACCAAAATCAATGAAATGTTAGAATCTGCAGAATTTCATTTCTTAAATTAGCTCTCATATTATCAATGTGAACCATTTTATTTGAAAATTCTCTATTTAACTGCTTCTTATTTTCAGCTGAGAAGCAATGGAGATACACTCAACAAAAATTAGTACAAGTTTCACAGCATTTTTGAGAGTACTTCATCTAATCAGTTCTATATTTTACTGTTTAGTTCAGAACTATTACATTTTAACTTTATGAAATCTTTTTGAAGCTGAATTTCTACATACATATTAGTGTTAAGGTTTCATACACCATAATTTTATATTTTTACATTAAGTTTTAAAAATATTAATCGATGTAGCAAAATACATTCCTTGAACTTCATGTCATTCCACCATTTCCGATAATCCTGTTTATACCTCACCTACCTACCCCCTACATGTGATTTTCCAATGCTCCACCCGAAGGTACTACATTGGCCAGGAAGCGAATTTTTTTTTACCTGGAAAATTTGGAATTTTGCCGAACCCTTGCTGTTCCAAGCAAGGTAGGGATCTCTAACGTGCGCGACAACACTCACACACACGGGACCTCCATTTTACCTCTCATCCGAACGAGGGTGTATTTTTATAAAAAATGTTTGCCTAACATTTTTCAAGCGGTCCGTGTCGGGATTCGAACCCGGGACCTTGGGTGGAGTAGTCACACACATACCAACTATGCCACGGAGCTGCCTCACCTACCTACCAAGAAAAAGATTGAACAGGTAAAAGTGCCAGTGATTTCGACAGTGTTTCAAAAGACTGCAGTCGGTGTCACATATACATGTCCGTGTTTTGGTCTTTTGCATCACTCACGCGGCACACGCACCCATAATCATTGTCGTGTTATAGTTGTAGTGATTTAGTGCCGTACAATTTGGTTTAGGTTACGATATCCAATACAGTCCTCATCGATTATAAACTTTTGTTCTTTTGGCCATACCAGCAATTGCAAGAATAATAGCAGTAATATAAAAAATAGGTGCTTCTATATTATTTGGGTTCCCCTTTTTCCCACATTTTTTTGATCCTTCATCCAAATTAATTAATATATATATTTTGCATATACAATTGATGTGGCAGCTAGTAGGATACTTGTAATAAATTGTTCTTTACAAACAGAAAATTTTCTTAGAAAATGGAAGACTGCAATAATAACCCCAGTTCCTAAGATTAGTAAAAGACTTTAGTGTGAGAAGTACCGTCCTATAAATACATTACACGAGTATGAAAAGCATTGAAACGGTTGTAAAAAACCAGTTGCTGAAATTTTGTTAGGACAATAACATATTAATGCAAAATCAATCTGGGTTTAGAAAAAGCCATTCGTGTGAGACTGCTTTACAGTGTGTGATATCAGACTGGATTGCTATGTCTGCTAACAATCGAATAATACTGATAGTCTTTTTAGATTTAAAAAGAGCTTTTGAAACTGTTAATGTAGAAATGTTACTTCATAAGTTGCATAAACTGGAAATACAAAGAACAGTTTATAAATGGTTCCAATCTTACCTTACTATGAGAACACAGCGTACTAAATTTGGAAATAGTGTGTTATCATCTATAAGAGGTGAAGAATAGTGTACATCACGGATCAGTATTGGAAACACTCCTCTTCATACTATTTATTAATGACATAGCTAGCATTATAAAATATTGCAACATTCATCTATTTGCTGATAATGCTATGATTTACATCAGTGGACATAACTGACCGAATGATTGATTGTGTTAATGATGATTTGTGTAATCAGTATAAGTGCACATGCAATAGTAAACTTAAGATTAATGTTGAAATATGCAAATGGAAGTTTGTAGGGAAAAAGTTAAAGTTACATGCACTACATTATATAATTAAATCTGTTGTATTTAACCTTATCTCCATTGAGAGAATATTTCAATATAAATATTTAGGTATAATTATAGATTAGTACTTAAAATTTAAAGGTAATTGTGAATGTCATAAAAAAAGTTGTTAAAAAACTAGCATTATAGGGTATCTAACTTTCTAACATTATTCTGCACGAGCCTAGTATATAAAACAATAATTACACCTCATGTTGAATATTGTTCTACTTTATTGTATTATTTAAATAGCAACGAAATACAAACATTGGAAAATGCAAAACAAGTATATGTGAATTATACCGAAATGTAGTAAGTTTACACCTATTGCTACAATGTTAGATAACTTACAATTTATATATATTAAACAAATTTAAAATGAAAAATAAACTACTGTCTGATTACCTTTGTAATAAACTCCTTTATGTTAATGAAGTTAATAGTTATTATACTGCACCCTACCTTGGGTACAGCAGAATCTAAACAAACTCTTGCGGGACTAGCGTCCATCTTTGGTAGTTGCTGTAGGTTGCAAAGGACTATATCTCAGGGGTTTTTACTCTTAAATATTTTGAGAACTAAGTTAAACTTACTAAGACGAGTTATAGGGATGCTAATTGAAATATGACAAAAGAAAATATCTTATCACAACTTGTATATTGACGTTTAGTTAATAACATTAGAAAAAGAAAATATATTCTCATATTTTCTTACAACCGAGTTTTTATGTAATAAAATTACTAAGTGTATTACATATATCTACTCTCTCGTAATTTCAAAACATGTCTTAAACTCTACCAGATAAGATATTAGTAAACCTAAAATTTCAAATTAACTTTCTAAGTAAAAAGAAATCATAAATATGTTTTGTTGTATTTAACATAGTAAAGAGAATTTGTATTAAACAATTAAGTTAAATGTAACCTCACCCACAAAAGTTTCATGAAAGCTTTTATGTTTACACTTGTAAGGTTATACCAGGAAAGTAAATGTAATATTAAATTAGTTAATATAATATGTAATTAAAACATACATACATACATATTTTAAATGCATTATTTTTCTAGATATTTGAGATTAAAACAGAAACACATGCACATTGTTCTGTCACAAAAGTAAGTAAGATAAATCTCATACCTGCATTTATATAATTTGAAAGAAACGTATATCGAGTTCCAACTTGTTCAGAAAAATAAAAGTTTTAAACTTTTCAGACAGCTTTATTAAGAGGACTACCATCCATATTTAATTTCATTGTTAACTTTAAACTTCAAATTTGTAAGAGCCAAACCTTTTGTTCCACAACCATATATTTTCTTAACAGATATTTATTTTATTTTTAGAAGGTAACTAAACAGCAACATGGAATTCTTGTACAATGATAGATAATATTTTGTAGGTAGATTTTTAATGCATAGGCTTGAATAGCCTAGAATAGATAATTAGATACTCCACCAGAGAACCCTAGAAAATAATCGTGTTACAAGAACAGAGTATTGTAATAAGCCACAAAGAAACAATCAGAAAATTTATCTGTGAACAAGTTAACATTCATAAACATTTTGAACGGGTAATTCAGGTAGATTTTCTTCATATACATTTTACTAATAATCTAAAACGATATTTTTGTATTTATACAAGAATAAATGAAAAGACACCTTTTCCACACCAGGCATGTCATCTTGGTCTTAGGAAGAACTTCTTTATCGGGAAACGACAAATGCACAGGCAGGCCTTCAGATATCAAGAGCACGAACATTTATTCTGGGTTAGAGATAACCACGAATTTTGAAAGAGGGACAAACAATAAAAACAATCTTAAATGACAGATTCATGTATACGCCAGCAGTGTATTTAGGGACATAATTCAGAAGTTTACCAATTAGAAAATTACATACGATCGTAATTATTTATATTATGTATTATACAAAGGGAGGAATATTAAATTAAAACCAAAGATCAGCGTATTTTGTGTATTATTTTCTAATACTAAAGGGAATTGTTACATAAATCAAAACTAACTTGTGATTGTGAACGGACTTAATATAAAATTAAAGTGAAGAATACAAATATATGCAAGGATGTGGGATGCACAATGTAACATGGCAAGGCAACGGTGAATTGACATGTTACAATACTAGAAATAGAAATGATTTTATGGATACGAACAGTAATTGCACTATGGAAACTAGAAACATTTTTTATAAGGGTCTATTATTATAGAATTCTTTATCAGAGAGCGTAAAAAATCTGGATCTATTCATATTTTTAAATATCAATATGTAAAGCATTTCCAAAATTGTATAAATTAATTGAAACATGAAATATGTAGCAAAATATCTGCTAATACAGATCTATCTATCTATAACTAATAAAAAAAATACTATAATCGTTTTAGCTATACATTTAAATTTAGTGCACTCAAGCAATTCATGATTTTGTGTATACTGTTTACATCCTAATTTAAAGCTTTCAAATGTTCATTGCAAAGCCTTCAGTATTTGATAAGTTATATAAATAGAAAGATTTATGAAGCATTGACATCATAGCCCTTTGTCGAATCACCTGCATTGTAAACAATAACCATAAATATAAATTGCTTGGGGGACAGGTTAAGAGCGATTGCTATTTTAGGGGTTTTTGTTCAATACAAGTTAATTTTAAAGCGTCAGTCAGGATTACCTAGTTCTTGTAGTGTAGCAGCCAGTTCTTCAAATTTTAATTGTGGTTAAGCACCACTATAATGGGTCTACAGCTTACATTATTGTTTTTCGGTTCACAAGTTTTGTTTTATTGGAACTGATTGTTGTTGAAATATGACTCAATTTCTTATAGACTATCTCATAGTAGATGGAAAAAATGTGTAAATAGAATTGAAAGTTTGTTAAATAGTACGCCAAATTTAGAATGCAATACAGGTAATGGTACACTAGCGTCAATAATGTTACATTCAGCGATAAAAATAAAACAGGAATTTGAAACATCTTATAAAAGGTGTGTTTTAGACGAAGAAGATTTGAAACTAATCAGGAATCTAAATCGTTATCACTGAGTAGTTCGAATGATACTACAGGTATAGGTTTTACTAGCAAGCTAAAGCTTCCGAAAATCATGCTTATGCCTATGAAATCGCATATTCGATTATTGTAGAACGCCATTACTCACGTCATTCAATTGTTAATACATACTGGTCAGCTCTTGACAAATTTCCTAACATAAAGGCAAATTCACATACAGAACTAAGGGACTTGTTAAAATGTTTCACAGAGAATCCCTCAGGTTCACATCAAATTAAAATAGATTTACTTAATTTAATATTATTTAATTTGTTAAGCGAAAAAGTTGATGTTGACCTCTTAAAGGCATTTGAGGTTGAAAATAATAAACAAATCCCTACATACGAACAATAAAAGTCGTTTCTCCAAAAGCAGTGCAAAACTTCGAAAATTAGTAGTATGACTTCGTCTGAAGAGTCACAGTCAAATTCAAAGCAAGCTTTAAATATAAATTCTAAAGAAAAACGTTTTTCGTTCAATCCAAAACCCTATGTCAAAACGTCGTTACAACTTCAAAAGTAAAATGTTTGGTTTGCAATGGTAATCATAATGTGTATCGTTGTCAAACTTTTTTGGATAAAGTCTCTGAAAAAAAGTATAACATTGCAAGGGACAAAAATCTCTGTATCAATTGTCTTCACACGCTACACATAAGGTTGCAAACTGCCCTTCAAAATCGGCATGTAAGAAATTTAAAAAAAACCGTCACGATACCCTCCTTCAATTTGAAAAGATTGCTTCTGTTACTGAAACAAAACCTGTGTTTGCAGAGGCTCCAAGCATAGCCAATACGTCAAATTGTAGTTCATTATTTTCATCAAAATTGCCAAATGTTTCTACATTGTTAACAACAGTTAAGTTTTATTTGCATTGAACTTGGGCAGTATCAAACTGTAAGAGCATTATTAGATTGTGGAATATGGAATCGTTTATAACTGAAAAATGCCGGCAACTCCTTGGTTTAAATAATGCAAAGATTCCATTAAATGTAGAAGGATTGAGGTTAGTTTAGTCTCTTATTACTGGAAAGGAACTTTGTAAAACCAGACCGTTGGACAAACAACTCCAGAATATTCAGTTCAAGTATTTGTCTTGTTAGAAATCTGAGGAAGATTACCACCTACTCAAATCACTTCTAATAATTGAACACACGTTAGAGAATTAGAGTTAGCTGATAAATCTTTTGATAAACCTAGTAATATAGAGCTATTGTTGGGTACAGACATTTTTGCTCGTAGTTTGTGTAACGAGACTTGATTGAATT
Organism: Platerodrilus igneus; assembly: GCA_036346225.1. Taxonomy (NCBI): domain Eukaryota; kingdom Metazoa; phylum Arthropoda; class Insecta; order Coleoptera; family Lycidae; genus Platerodrilus; species Platerodrilus igneus. Next base: position 1,364,044 of record JARFIW010000800.1, on the reverse strand, counting down.
CGCCTGCACAACAAGTTGCAATTTGCACTTCATTTGGCGGTTACTTACTGGTAAGTTTGTGTCTGCAGTGGCAACCGGCATATCATTGTGTGCAATTGTAGAACCTTTGGATTCTACTATCACTAAATTTTGGGAACTTGACAGCATTCCAGATTCACACAAGTTATGCCCACAAAAGGGGTTTTGTGAAAAACATTTTGTTGCAAATTATTCGAGAGATGAGACAGGCCATTTTATTGTGTCCCTACCATTTAATGGTTCTGAGTATATGTAAGCCTATAGGCTTATCTGTGGGCCTGTACAGACAGGTCTATGTATTATCTTTCTCCTTTCGCCAATATTTGTCCAGTTAACTATTAGCTCTTAAAGTTTGCAGTTGTATTACCTTTTTAAGTAGAGTCTCAAATGTTCCATTTGTGTTCTTATTATAAAAAGCTTGTCATAAAAGTGTGTATGGAGTATTTCCTAAAAACGTTACGTCAATTGAATATTATAGTGAAGAAAAAAAAGTGTTGTTTTACTTAAGAGTTGACTCAGGTTAAATCAACTTGTATCATGAAATTACATACTTAAAAAAATTTCATCACCCTTTTGGTCAGTATTGCTTGGGCCCTTTTAAGAAACATAAGAAGCCTATAACACAAGGTCTGAGAAAAATAACGTTTGATCATTATTCAAAAAATAAAAGCCCCTTTTATCAATATCATACCAGGAAAAGCATTGTGTCCGACATATTATTCTAAAATATTTGGAATTAACAAAGAAAGGGATATTAGTGATAGCTAAGATAAAGAATTTTGTAACATCAGAAACTATGTTACGGTATTCCGCGCAAACACAAAAGAAAACTGTAAAAGTAAGTAAAGAAATGTTTACGCCGAATTCTGCAACAGAACGGGGGATAGAATGGTAGAATTTGGGCTAGCCCAAAAACGTCGGAGAGGGGCGTGGGTGAAAACAAGAACACATTGGAAACTTCTGAGATACTCTATTGATAACATCGAATCTTGGAAGATTATTTACAAAGCAATAAAATAAATGAGTTGCATAATCGTGATTGTGTCATAACATATAAAAATTGGTAATCAAATATAACATCTTATAATCTAAATACTTACTTAATGGTTTACCTTATATACATATAAAAGAAGATTAAGCATAAACGGTACAGTAAATCTAGAAAAAGAAATATACCTAAATGTGATGTACAGTGTGTCCCAAATTGGATGTATTAAATGGGTAACTTAGTTGTTATTAAAGATACAATAAAACTGTGTGCGCAGTCATGTGCCAACTTTTTGAGATCAATTCAATGGTGAAATCACAAATGAGCGATCTTCTTTTGTTTTCGAGTTATAGCCAAAAATTGATATTTTTAACAATTCTATTAATTCGTATAACTCGTTTGTTTGCAAAAACATCCAAAAATACTGTAAAAGTCTTTTATACGGTTTTTTACGTAGAATACAGTGGCGTACGCAAATATTTAATATTTATAATACTTTTGAGGTTATAATATAAACTTGAATTTTTTTAAATGAAAACTACAATCGGTTGTCGCTTTATATAAAAGTTCTTTTTGACAGCTTTTCAAAAATATATAGTTTAGTATAATTATTTTTTCAAATGGCCGATTTATTCCATGTTTTTGGTATAATAAAATAATTTATTGTATTGGTAATTTATAGTTGCCCTGAAACAAAAGTAAACACAAAACAAGAGTTTATTATTGTACCACACCACTCTAAACAACAAAGTTTGAAAGCTAGAAGAATACAATATCATAACTACATATATTACAAAAATTAATATAACTACTCTTAAATTGAAAATTATTCTTTCCTATCCACATTTAAACAGTCTATAATCCATATATGGATACACAAATACACACATACTCACACACCTCATACTCTCACAAACACACACACACACAAGCACGCCCACGCATGCGCACACAACCACACACACCCTCACCTACACACACCTCACACATAATATATATAAAACACTAGAACACAGATGGGAATACTACAATAGTTTTATTTACTGATAATTCAGAGATATTGTTCAAACTGGCCTCCATTCTCTCTTAAACAAAGTTCGCATCGTTTTATTAAAGACTTAATAGAATTTAATAAATAAACCGCCTTAACTTTACGAAATGCTGTTTCAATTGAATTCGCAACTCTTCAATACTATGGTTTTGGGTTTTATAGATTTCCTCTTTCAAAAAATTCCACAAGAAATAGTCCAATATTGACAAGTCAGGAGATCTAGGCGGCCACTGAACAGGTCCAAACGTACCCATCCATTTATTGAGATATTCTCTATTTAAATAATCACGAGTAATTATAGCGTTGGCGGGTGCACCATCTTGTTGGAACCACACTTTTGTCTTTTTCGAGAGGCATGTCCTCCAGTAATTCGTGCAAGTTGGTATACAAAATTTCAATATAGCGACAAGCTGAATGATTGTTTTCAAAAATATGATATTGAAATTTGCCACCAACAATGTAGCAACAAATATTCAAACCATAACGGCTTTGTTGACGCCTCGTATGTTTGATATGTATTTTCATTCGACCAGCAAGTGCTTCATTAGACCATATAATGTTATTTCCAAAATTGTTAGTAGCAGCACATTTACGAAGATACCATTGACAAAATCGCCTTCTTTTTGAAAATCGTCGGAAACAAACTATGGTTAATTTTATTTTTATAGGGTCGATATTTATTACGCTTCAATATTCTTGAAGCTGTTGATTTAGATACACCCATTTCCTTTTCAATTTTCTTACATGATGTTCTTGGGTTTGTTTCCACACATGCTATGGTTGAAACAGTAGTTTGCTCTTAATTAAAAACTGCATACTGTTTCGTTCTAGGTTTTTCAAAGCAGCCAAACTGTTGTAAATTACTATCTATCCTTTTAAACATGTTAATATTAGGTTGTTGTCTTTCAGGATACCTGTATTATTTACAAACGACATAGTAATATTATTTGCTAGTAGTTACACAATTAGCTGTTAAAATATAAAGTTTTTACTGATAGAGGAATTCTCGCAGACTCAATAAATGCAACTAGCATATCGTATTTTTCGTAATTTTCAAATTTTGCCATTTAGTAACAGACTGATGCTTCACTTACAAACTAACAATACAATTTATTGCATGTGCAATAGATATGATTGAAGCTCGTTGTCGTTTGTTATACAAACAATTGTCGTTTTTGTTTACCTTTTGTTTCGGCCAACTATTTATTACCAATATAATAAATTATTTTATTATACCAAAAACATGGAATAATTCGCCATTTGAAAAGATAATTATATTAAACTATATATTTTTGAAAAGCTGTCAAAAAGAGCTTTTAAATAAAGTGACAACCAATTGTGGTTTCCATTTAAAAAAATGCAAGTTTATATTATAACCTCAATAGTATTATAAATATTAAATATTTGCGTACGTCACTGTATTCTACGTAAAAAACCGTATAAAAAACTATTACAGTATTTTTGGATATTTTTGCAACCAAACGAGTTATACGAATTAATAGAATTGTTAAAAATATCAATTTTTGGCTATAACTCGAAAACAAAAGAAGATCGCTCATTTGTGATTTCACCATTGAATTGATCTCAAAAAGTTGGCACATGACTGCGCACACAGTTTTATTGTATCTTTAATAACAACTAAGTTACCCATTTAATACATCCAATTTGGGACACACTGTACATGCTGCTTTGTGAAGTGCACCTCCTCAGAAATAATATAATATTAAAATTAGACACCCTAACTTAAATTAATCATATATTAAATACTTTTAAATTGAGGCATAAGTTCAGAAAGGCAAAAGGAACAATAAAAACGGATTCCAACATAAACATTAATTAATTAATTTTTAATTTACAGAATAATAACTTAGTTGTTCGTGCATTGTGCATGTAAGTTTTGTAACGGGGTGGTGCCAATTTATCGGATAATTATAAGCAATAGCAGCAAATGAAAAGTCTATTCTTCACAGCAGCATAAAAGAATTACGAAAAGAGAAATTGTACCTTGAACAATCAGCTTCATGCTGGTCTCATCTTAAGGCTGGAAAAATGCGGCTGCATTTCTCTATGGGCTGGCTGCATGCTGGAACCACCAACTTCACTTATACAAGCACAGAAAGCATTTCTAATAGCGCGACTTTACATCATGTATCTTTTCGGTAATGGTCTCTTTCAAAGCACGGTCTCTATTTTATAAGGCCAGAATCATGTATGGGGGTAAGGTATTTGATTTTCAAAGATATCGCCGAATTACTGTGTGCAGAATTTCCAGACAACAGCTGCCGAAATACAAACTGTAGCAGCTTGCCAACAAGCAGATAACGCAACTATCAAAGGGTTTTAAACAAAGGAGAACAATTTTGTTACTTTGTAACATCTTAACAGCTGCAGAATACCAGATAACAAGTCCATTGTAAGCAGATGTAGACAGGTAGTAAGGTCTTATCTTTTAGAAGAAAGCTGTGCATTTACATGCACCTTTTAATTAAAATGTAATCACTGCAGGTGCTAGGAAATATTGCAACTACTTTGTAACGTAATGTTTCCTAGGCAGCTGTTTGATTTTATAAAGCAAACCTTTGTATAGAGTAATTACTTGAGAAATTTTATTAAATAATACTAATTCAAATGGCGGGAAATTGAGCTTGTTGAGGAATTTTAGGGCATTTTAAAAATAAATGCAGGAAAAATTGTTTGCAGGATTTTGAACGTAACAACTATAAATAAAGTAGATTCAGCTTGCGAAATCCTAGGTGTATCACCTGCTAGAAAAATTAGAAAACTAAGTGAAAAAAAAGACCTTATGCCTCGAAAACAAAAAATGAGAAAGTGGCAACTATGGTCAAAAAGAATTTGGAAGATTCATTTCAAAAGTAAATTTGTACTATACCAGATGAAAGTTCTGAAAATTTCCCAACCAAATATAATGAGTTGATAGGAAAGCTAAAAAGTAAATGCCGTATTTCAAACAAAGAGGATAAAACTCAGAATATCAGTTTACTGCCAAATTCCTAGAGTCGAGCAAAAGTCAGAAATGAACTTAATGCGTCAGAATGCTTGGTTAAATTATCAAGGCATTTAGTGAAAGAACAGGGAATTTTACCAGCATTACCAAAAAAAAATGCATCTAATTTGATAAATGAAAACACAATCGAAAAGGTTATTAAGTGCATGGCAAAAAAGATTGTGTTTCAGTGAAAGAAAATGGTACTAACGTGCAAATACAAAAAAGGTTAATATGGTGTAATGTACAAGAACTATTTACTGAATTTAAAAAATCCTGACATTAAGATTGGAAGGTCGAAATGGTGTATTGTTGCGGGGGCATTTGGCACCCACGATATTTGCATTTATTTGTATCATCAGCATGTTAAGTTAATGATAGATGGGACCAATATTAAAGTTGACTATAAAGACCTTTTGGAACTTTCTAGTATGCAATATCGATAGGTACAATTGTAAGATGGGAAAATGTCAAGACTGTCCAACCAAACACGCTTTACTTGACCTGATTAAAGAAGCTGAGGAAGACAATTTGATACCTGACAGTATAGCATACAAACAATGGGTGACACGAGACAGAAATGGTCACAATCATCAAACCACAAGAATTTTTGGAATTGGTAGCTAAACTTGAAAATCTTAAACCCTTCGTTTTATTGCTAAAATTCAAGATCAATTTATGAAAGAACAAAAAGCACACTTTATCAGTTTATGAATGCTTAGTTCTTGCTGACTTTTCTGAAAACTACACCTTTGTTGTTCAAAATGAAGTATAAGGGCATCACTGGCTAAACAAGCAGGCGACAGTCCATCCATTTGTGTTGTATTACAAAGATCAAAATAAACTAAAGAGTTCCAGTTTTTGTGTCATAAGTGACCACCTTGAACACAATACTACAACAGTTTATGGTTTTCGATTGGAATTAATAAACTGCATGGAAGAGCACCATCCTTCCATAAACAAACTGATCTACTTCTCAGATGGTGCTGCAAGTCAATATAAAAACAGAAAAAAATTATTAACATGTCCTTTCACAAAGAAGAAATTGGACTTTATGTCAAATAGCACTTTTTCGCATAATGTCAGGGGAAGAATACGTGTGATGACGTCGGGGGTATTACAAAGCGAGCTGTCACAAAAGCTAGTCTTCAGCGGACCTACAAGGACCAGATCTTGACACCTCAAAAGATGTTTAAATTCTGTAAAGAACAGGTAAAAGAAATTACCTATGTATTTGTCAAATCTAGGGAAATACAAGATATCTACGCCAATGTATTGAAGAAAAAAAATTGTCAGAAGGTTAAAAGCACTCAAACTTTACAATGTGTAATACCCCAGTCAGACAATTTGCTTAAGTGTCAGTTTACATCAACATCCTCTGATAGTGAACTTCATCAAACTGAAAAAGTTGTACCACTAACACTTCCAAATAAAGACATGATGGCTTCTGTTTACGATGAACAGTGATGGATTGTAAAAAGTTGATAATATTGATTGTCAAAACCAAGAAGTGCTTGCAACATTTTATCGCCCACCAGCACCAAGGACCCCATTTAAAAAAGTTGAGAAGGATCAAATTTGGATGCCATTTAAAAATGTGCTGAAGAAGCTGTCTCTCACTGGAATTTACAACTGTGACTGGGCAAACTTTTAACCTAACTCCAAACTGAATGAAGAAATTTCTCAGATGTCCAATGAACATTACTAAAAACTAACAAGATGAGAACGGCATTTGTAATTACTTGAGTAATTTTCAATTCAAAAATAACAAACAATCATCTATGTATGTTTAAACGTATTTTTGACTCGTATTTGTAATTTTCTTATAATTCCAATTGAATCTCAAAGTTGCAATTAATACTCGAGTTTGATATCATAAGGGTGTATTAATTGTGCAATTTTCAGATTTTTATCAGGTCCCTTATCAAAGATACTGCAGGCCAAATATTGAAAAATTCAAAAATCTGTCTTTTAAAGTAGTGTACTTTTTTAAGGGTACGCTTCTCACCATCGATACCCTATAAAAAGTAACTTTACTATGTAGTGTAATAGCACAAAAATATTAAGGCTGATAAATTATTCCTTTGGAAAATTACTGTTCAAAAATTGAGTTTATTAAAATTGCGACCAATGACTTTGAACTATTAAAAATATATTAAGGAATACATTCAGTTCGGTAATAATGGTTTTAATTTGTAGGCCAGAATGTTGAACTAAATGCATTTTATTTGAAAGGCCTAGGGCAACCCATTACCGAATTATTTAAAAAACCGCAGATACTTGCAAATACGAAAAATGCCTGCAGCTTGAAACAAAAATGACTGCCGTATCTATATGATAAACAATAAAAAAATTTTATATTTTTTGAAACCACAAAACATTAGGGAATTTACCCAACAAATATCAAATTTTTCTGAGATGGTCAAGCCACCATGGTATGGATGTACCCAGATATTTTTACAAATAAAAGTATATCATATGGTACAATGTTGAAATCGCCAAAATACAATCTATGTGAATATAAACCAATATATTGACGTCCATATGAAAAAACAAACTTGATGATTCTGAAAAATCAAAACGTCTTATGACGATTCTAATTTTACTATCGTTGTCAGCTTATAAAACTGCTTTAGAAAAGTCTACAGATTTCAAAAAATTTTAAAAACAAAAAAGGTACACGCAAAAAAATTTAAAAGCAAATTTTTGTCATTTTTTATCATAGCCAAAAAACAAAAACAGTTATGCTAAATTTCTTTTGTGAATGTTGACAAGCATCAAAATCTTCAACTATGTCCCAATTTAAGCAACTCTATTTCTCACCAATGCCGAGATCCAAATGGTGATCATCCAAATTTAATAACCCCGTGTAGCACATTTACTTAAAACACACTCTTGATTCTACTCGATGCCAGGAGAAATTTTTTGCTTACTTTATACCAAAAATTTTACTAATAGAATGCATGCATTCGTGTTGCTGTTTTTTTTAGCTTTTAATAGTTTTCTTACAATTTTAGTAGGGATTATAACAAAATCAGTTTCCATTAAAGCTGAAAGGTTTTGGGGAAAATAGGTTTAAGTAAAAACGATTTTTCGATTTTCCATAAAGGGAAAGAAAGAATATGTATAAATGCAAGCATGATATTTTTATATCCAATTCAATATTTGATCCAGTCAATTCGTGACCGACATACTGGCTTAATGATACTATAGGCCGATGATGTCAGTTTTATACATGTGGTTAAACCAATCCTATGTACTTACTTATCTGGATGAAGCAGCGATCGAATAGTTTGAGCAGCATTCAGACGTTGTTTAACATCCAAGTATGAAGAAGGCTCATCGAACATAAAAATATCCCCATCTTGTATACACACCATAGCACAAGCAAAGCGCTGAAGTTCTCCACCAGATAAGGCAGAAATTTCTCGATCTCGGAGATGACTCAAGTCTTGAAAATTAAAAAAACAACTAAAATAATCTTCACACGGTTAGCATTTACCAAGCATATTACAAATTTCTTCTTGATTGTTTAACTCTGATTTTTTATCTAATAACTGCCCTACTGTTCCTTTAACTGCTTTAGGAATTTGATCTACATATTGAGGTTTAATAAGAGCCTTCAAATCGTCCTCCAAAATCTTGGTAAAATAATTTTGCAACTCCGATCCTCTAAAGTGACTTAAAATTTCTGTCCAATCAGGTGGATCCTAAGAAACAGTATAACCATAAGGTCGAGTATATATTTAACAGTACTTACAGAATAACGTCCCAAATTTGGCTTTTGTTTTCCAGCCAAAATTTTCAACGCAGTTGATTTGCCAATTCCATTAGTTCCCACTAAACCCAAAACTTCGCCAGGTCTAGGAATCGGTAATCTATGTAACTTGAATGAGTTTTTTCCATATCGATGGGTTGTATCTCTTTCCAAATTACTAGGTAAATTAATGATAGTAATTGCTTCAAAGGGGCATTTCTAAAATATATCTTCAGAGCAGAAGTTGTAATATTGTGTACCAACCTTAACACATATGCCACAGCCTATGCATAACTCTTCCGACACAGATGCAATTTTGTTATTTGGCGTAACTTCAATACACAATTTTCCCATTCGAACAACAGGACAGGACTTTTACATTCTTGTCTACATCTCTTAGGTTTACATTTATCAGCATTAACTATAGCAATTCGTGTAAGCTTATCTGTTTCTTCTGTAGCTCTTCTTCGCGACATTATAATGGAGTATTCTTAAACTAATAGGAATTAACCTAGAAAAAATAAAACATATTGAAAACTTCAATCTGGTTGTAAATAATAAAAAGTTCTAATTTAGACAGTACGCATTGCAGATGAATTTAATACAATTCATAAGTACTTTGCAAAATTAATAAGAAAATAATAACAATTAATTTATAAATTAAAACATGCCCGAAAAGGATGTATCAACATGGGACAACTGCTTGAACTTAACCATAACCCCAAAGAACACTTTCTATCACAGAGTGACAGATTAATTTTAGTAGTGTTCAGTATTATAAAAGAAGATAATTTCCATGATCGTGATCATAGACATGTTTGTATATGATCGTGATTAAACAAGTGCAAATATTTAAGTTTTGAACCAATTATTTTTAACATCTTATTTTCTCGTTTTTACTAACAAATCTTTTTTGAATACGTTGTTGTTAATGAATCAGAGACATTTTGGTTTAATTAAAATAAAAAACACTTGAAATCAAAATGTTGGTAATTGTCAAAGAACGTATGTACCTAAATTATATAAACCACTACTATAAACATAAAAAACAACTTGGTAAAACCGTAGTCAGAACATGTAAAGAAAAAACAGTAAAACAAAAAATGAAAGTTATAAATCGTCGATAAAACGTTATACTTATAAATCACGCAGTTTCGCGACAATTTCAAATCCTACTTAACTGTAAACTAATTAAAAAAATCTTTAATACATTGTATGATTGGCGAAACGGGAAATGAGTCATAGATTCCTTCGTTTTCAAAAGGAGTGCAGAGTTGAAATGAAAGGAATGTGTTATAGAAAAAATATAGTTTACTAGGAATTTGAAACGGACACAATGGTTGTGTTCAGCAGAGCCAACGGTTAGCAAACGTTTACCGATATTTTTACTGGAAATTTGTGATACATGCAAACATGTTTAGGAACAGTAGCCATTTTTTATAGCTTGAACATTTTACGATCGTTCAAGATGTTTAAAGTAATAGGTGGTTTATATAAATTTAAGGTCGGCACCGGCTGCCATATTGAGCGCCATAGTGCATGCCTTTGCCAATGTATACATTTACGCTATAGAGTTGATATTAATTATTAGCGTATTTATTGTGGATTGTTATCAAGATGACTACTTTATACATATTGAGTTGTTATAATCTTTATGTTATATAACATGTATAATATTTGCAAGGCATTAAACATCATTTTAAATTATTAAAGTAAACTCTATTGCTTTTCACATATTCTTACACAGGTATACTTTAAACACTAGTATTTTACGATTGGATTTTAGATGAAACAAAACATTTACATATAGTTACTATTTAGGTATAACAAAAACATTATTTTGTTGTAGATGCCAGGTGTCAAAATTTACATTGTAATTATTTGCAGAAGTAATTCGAAAAGGTCAATGAGAGTGGAGAAAGGGTACTTCTTCTTTCCTTTCTATATAATTCAAAGCTCAGTAGAAAATGGGATGGTGGGAAGTGGTATAGGAACAATAAATTTAGTACTTAAAATAATCGTGTAAGTACCAAGCACTTTTATCCTCAAAATTGTGAAGATGAATTAAAATTTTTGAAACTAAATCGTTATACTAGAAACCACGAAAGAAGATATCTACGTCACAGCCACCTAGCGCAATTCACAATATACCTTTAAAATTTTTTAAAGCTTTGCCAATGGATTAGTGAAAATAGTAATATAATTTCTATGTGTTTTAAGTAACGACATACGTGAGCAGATTGAAATCGCCAAAATACAATCTATGTGAATATAAACCAATATATTGACGTCCATATGAAAAAACAAACTTGATGATTCTGAAAAATCAAAACGTCTTATGACGATTCTAATTTTACTATCGTTGTCAGCTTATAAAACTGCTTTAGAAAAGTCTACAGATTTCAAAAAATTTTAAAAACAAAAAAGGTACACGCAAAAAAATTTAAAAGCAAATTTTTGTCATTTTTTATCATAGCCAAAAAACAAAAACAGTTATGCTAAATTTCTTTTGTGAATGTTGACAAGCATCAAAATCTTCAACTATGTCCCAATTTAAGCAACTCTATTTCTCACCAATGCCGAGATCCAAATGGTGATCATCCAAATTTAATAACCCCGTGTAGCACATTTACTTAAAACACACTCTTGATTCTACTCGATGCCAGGAGAAATTTTTTGCTTACTTTATACCAAAAATTTTACTAATAGAATGCATGCATTCGTGTTGCTGTTTTTTTTAGCTTTTAATAGTTTTCTTACAATTTTAGTAGGGATTATAACAAAATCAGTTTCCATTAAAGCTGAAAACTGGTTTTGGGGAAAATAGGTTTAAGTAAAAACGATTTTTCGATTTTCCATAAAGGGAAAGAAAGAATATGTATAAATGCAAGCATGATATTTTTATATCCAATTCAATATTTGATCCAGTCAATTCGTGACCGACATACTGGCTTAATGATACTATAGGCCGATGATGTCAGTTTTATACATGTGGTTAAACCAATCCTATGTACTTACTTATCTGGATGAAGCAGCGATCGAATAGTTTGAGCAGCATTCAGACGTTGTTTAACATCCAAGTATGAAGAAGGCTCATCGAACATAAAATATCCCCATCTTGTATACACACCATAGCACAAGCAAAGCGCTGAAGTTCTCCACCAGATAAGGCAGAAATTTCTCGATCTCGGAGATGACTCAAGTCTTGAAAATTAAAAAAACAACTAAAATAATCTTCACACGGTTAGCATTTACCAAGCATATTACAAATTTCTTCTTGATTGTTTAACTCTGATTTTTTATCTAATAACTGCCCTACTGTTCCTTTAACTGCTTTAGGAATTTGATCTACATATTGAGGTTTAATAAGAGCCTTCAAATCGTCCTCCAAAATCTTGGTAAAATAATTTTGCAACTCCGATCCTCTAAAGTGACTTAAAATTTCTGTCCAATCAGGTGGATCCTAAGAAACAGTATAACCATAAGGTCGAGTATATATTTAACAGTACTTACAGAATAACGTCCCAAATTTGGCTTTTGTTTTCCAGCCAAAATTTTCAACGCAGTTGATTTGCCAATTCCATTAGTTCCCACTAAACCCAAAACTTCGCCAGGTCTAGGAATCGGTAATCTATGTAACTTGAATGAGTTTTTTCCATATCGATGGGTTGTATCTCTTTCCAAATTACTAGGTAAATTAATGATAGTAATTGCTTCAAAGGGGCATTTCTAAAATATATCTTCAGAGCAGAAGTTGTAATATTGTGTACCAACCTTAACACATATGCCACAGCCTATGCATAACTCTTCCGACACAGATGCAATTTTGTTATTTGGCGTAACTTCAATACACAATTTTCCCATTCGAACAACAGGACAGGACTTTTTACATTCTTGTCTACATCTCTTAGGTTTACATTTATCAGCATTAACTATAGCAATTCGTGTAAGCTTATCTGTTTCTTCTGTAGCTCTTCTTCGCGACATTATAATGGAGTATTCTTAAACTAATAGGAATTAACCTAGAAAAAAATAAAACATATTGAAAACTTCAATCTGGTTGTAAATAATAAAAAAAGTTCTAATTTAGACAGTACGCATTGCAGATGAATTTAATACAATTCATAAGTACTTTGCAAAATTAATAAGAAAATAATAACAATTAATTTATAAATTAAAACATGCCCGAAAAGGATGTATCAACATGGGACAACTGCTTGAACTTAACCATAACCCCAAAAGAACACTTTCTATCACAGAGTGACAGATTAATTTTAGTAGTGTTCAGTATTATAAAAGAAGATAATTTCCATGATCGTGATCATAGACATGTTTGTATATGATCGTGCTTAAACAAGTGCAAATATTTAAGTTTTGAACCAATTATTTTAACATCTTTTTTTTTTCCCCAAATCTTTTTGAATACGTTGTTGTTAATGAATCAGGCATTTTGGTTTAATTAAAATAAAAACACTTGAAATCAAAATGTTGGTAATTGTCAAAGAACGTATGTACCTAAATTATATAAACCACTACTATAAACATAAAAACAACTTGGTAAAAAAAAAAAAAAAAAAAAAAAAAAAAAAAAAAAAAAAAAAAAAAAAAAAAAAAAAAAAAATTTTTTTTTTTTTTTTTTTTTTTTTTTTTTTTTTTTTTTTAGAAAAATATAGTTTACTAGGAATTTGAAACGGACACAATGGTTGTGTTCAGCAGAGCCAACGGTTAGCAAACGTTTACCGATATTTTTACTGGAAATTTGTGATACATGCAAACATGTTTAGGAACAGTAGCCATTTTTATAGCTTGAACATTTTACGATCGTTCAAGATGTTTAAAGTAATAGGTGGTTTATATAAATTTAAGGTCGGCACCGGCTGCCATATTGAGCGCCATAGTGCATGCCTTTGCCAATGTATACATTTACGCTATAGAGTTGATATTAATTATTAGCGTATTTATTGTGGATTGTTATCAAGATGACTACTTTATACATATTGAGTTGTTATAATCTTTATGTTATATAACATGTATAATATTTGCAAGGCATTAAACATCATTTTAAATTATTAAAGTAAACTCTATTGCTTTTCACATATTCTTACACAGGTATACTTTAAACACTAGTATTTTACGATTGGATTTTAGATGAAACAAAACATTTACATATAGTTACTATTTAGGTATAACAAAACATTATTTTGTTGTAGATGCCAGGTGTCAAAATTTACATTGTAATTATTTGCAGAAGTAATTCGAAAAGGTCAATGAGAGTGGAGAAAGGGTACTTCTTCTTTCCTTTCTATATAATTCAAAGCTCAGTAGAAAATGGGATGGTGGGAAGTGGTATAGGAACAATAAATTTAGTACTTAAAATAATCGTGTAAGTACCAAGCACTTTTATCCTCAAAATTGTGAAGATGAATTAAAATTTTTGAAACTAAATCGTTATACTAGAAACCACGAAAGAAGATATCTACGTCACAGCCACCTAGCGCAATTCACAATATACCTTTAAAATTTTTTAAAGCTTTGCCAATGGATTAGTGAAAATAGTAATATAATTTCTATGTGTTTTAAGTAACGACATACGTGAGCAGATTTATTTAAAATAATGACAGCGAGAGTTATGTGAACATATGTTTGTATCCTAATATAAAATGGACATGATTTTACTAGGGCGGTAATCCAATCTGTCAAATTAATTTATTTGATATATATATATATTTATTTTAATGTACTTGCATTTATATTAATTGAATTTATTAAACCCTTAAAGCATTAAGACGACAATTTTAAAGTAGTTAAAAGCAACTACTTGTGTGGAAATAAAATATTTTTTACAACTGATATTAATTAGGTATTTATGAACTAGATGCTACATTGACTTGAAATTTTCAACTTAATACATACGGTTACAAATCATGACGCAGATATTTTCTTTCGTGGTTTCTACTATACATAATTGTTAATTTATTTAGCAGTACCATCACTATTACTTTTCCTTTGCAGTTTGCAAACTTTTACGTTCCGTGCTGACGTGCATTTTGAGAGTAAATTCATTAGATACGACTACATTCAACTACATATATACCCTATTCACGATAAATATGGGATGACGTCCCAATACAAATAAATGCTGTGTTTTCATGGTTGACTTATTATATGCCTATTTAATAGTTGGACATGTATAGTTTTTGTCTATTATTAAATAATTATTCAAAGTTTGCATACTTTAAATTGTAAGGTTATTTTAAGAAATACCTTCTTTCTATATGGTAGTGAATTGTGGTAGCAATGCAACTCAAGATGCGAAAGTAAGATTTTTCAAGTAATAAAAGCAGTGTCTTAAAATTTCACTCTAAACAAATTTTGCGTCTAAGGATACAGAAGCAGAAAATGTTGCACAAAACTACCAACTGTAACATACTAAATTGTAATATCATTAAAGCTGCGTTCATATTTACGACCACATTATACAATTACTAACACTTTAAGACTGTTTACCACGTCATCCCATATTTATAGTGAATACTGCATACCTCGCATGCGTTCCGAAGTACCACTTCGTCCATGAAGAGATTAGAAATGCCGCTTTACTATACTGTACCCGCACGCTGGCGTGTGTTCCTTTAACTGCTTTAGGAATTTGATCTACATATTGAGGTTTAATAAGAGCCTTCAAATCGTCCTCCAAAATCTTGGTAAAATAATTTTGCAACTCCGATCCTCTAAAGTGACTTAAAATTTCTGTCCAATCAGGTGGATCCTAAGAAACAGTATAACCATAAGGTCAGTATATATTTAACAGTACTTACAGAATAACGTCCCAAATTTGGCTTTTGTTTTCCAGCCAAAATTTTCAACGCAGTTGATTTGCCAATTCCATTAGTTCCCACTAAACCCAAAACTTCGCCAGGTCTAGGAATCGGTAATCTATGTAACTTGAATGAGTTTTTTCCATATCGATGGGTTGTATCTCTTTCCAAATTACTAGGTAAATTAATGATAGTAATTGCTTCAAAGGGCATTTCTAAAATATATCTTCAGAGCAGAAGTTGTAATATTGTGTACCAACCTTAACACATATGCCACAGCCTATGCATAACTCTTCCGACACAGATGCAATTTTGTTATTTGGCGTAACTTCAATACACAATTTTCCCATTCGAACAACAGGACAGGACTTTTTACATTCTTGTCTACATCTCTTAGGTTTACATTTATCAGCATTAACTATAGCAATTCGTGTAAGCTTATCTGTTTCTTCTGTAGCTCTTCTTCGCGACATTATAATGGAGTATTCTTAAACTAATAGGAATTAACCTAGAAAAAATAAAACATATTGAAAACTTCAATCTGGTTGTAAATAATAAAAAGTTCTAATTTAGACAGTACGCATTGCAGATGAATTTAATACAATTCATAAGTACTTTGCAAAATTAATAAGAAAATAATAACAATTAATTTATAAATTAAAACATGCCCGAAAAGGATGTATCAACATGGGACAACTGCTTGAACTTAACCATAACCCCAAAAGAACACTTTCTATCACAGAGTGACAGATTAATTTTAGTAGTGTTCAGTATTATAAAAGAAGATAATTTCCATGATCGTGATCATAGACATGTTTGTATATGATCGTGCTTAAACAAGTGCAAATATTTAAGTTTTGAACCAATTATTTTTAACATCTTATTTTCTCGTTTTTACTAACAAATCTTTTTTGAATACGTTGTTGTTAATGAATCAGAGACATTTTGGTTTAATTAAAATAAAAAACACTTGAAATCAAAATGTTGGTAATTGTCAAAGAACGTATGTACCTAAATTATATAAACCACTACTATAAACATAAAAACAACTTGGTAAAACCGTAGTCAGAACATGTAAAGAAAAACAGTAAAACAAAAATGAAAGTTATAAATCGTCGATAAAACGTTATACTTATAAATCACGCAGTTTCGCGACAATTTCAAATCCTACTTAACTGTAAACTAATTAAAAAAATCTTTAATACATTGTATGATTGGCGAAACGGGAAATGAGTCATAGATTCCTTCGTTTTCAAAAGGAGTGCAGAGTTGAAATGAAAGGAATGTGTTATAGAAAAAATATAGTTTACTAGGAATTTGAAACGGACACAATGGTTGTGTTCAGCAGAGCCAACGGTTAGCAAACGTTTACCGATATTTTTACTGGAAATTTGTGATACATGCAAACATGTTTAGGAACAGTAGCCATTTTTTATAGCTTGAACATTTTACGATCGTTCAAGATGTTTAAAGTAATAGGTGGTTTATATAAATTTAAGGTCGGCACCGGCTGCCATATTGAGCGCCATAGTGCATGCCTTTGCCAATGTATACATTTACGCTATAGAGTTGATATTAATTATTAGCGTATTTATTGTGGATTGTTATCAAGATGACTACTTTATACATATTGAGTTGTTATAATCTTTATGTTATATAACATGTATAATATTTGCAAGGCATTAAACATCATTTTAAATTATTCAAGTAAACTCTATTGCTTTTCACATATTCTTACACAGGTATACTTTAAACACTAGTATTTTACGATTGGATTTTAGATGAAACAAAACATTTACATATAGTTACTATTTAGGTATAACAAAAACATTATTTTGTTGTAGATGCCAGGTGTCAAAATTTACATTGTAATTATTTGCAGAAGTAATTCGAAAAAGGTCAATGAGAGTGGAGAAAGGGTACTTCTTCTTTCCTTTCTATATAATTCAAAGCTCAGTAGAAAATGGGATGGTGGGAAGTGGTATAGGAACAATAAATTTAGTACTTAAAATAATCGTGTAAGTACCAAGCACTTTTATCCTCAAAATTGTGAAGATGAATTAAAATTTTTGAAACTAAATCGTTATACTAGAAACCACGAAAGAAGATATCTACGTCACAGCCACCTAGCGCAATTCACAATATACCTTTAAAATTTTTTTAAAGCTTTGCCAATGGATTAGTGAAAAATAGTAATATAATTTCTATGTGTTTTTAAGTAACGACATACGTGAGCAGATTTATTTAAAATAATGACAGCGAGAGTTATGTGAACATATGTTTGTATCCTAATATAAAAATGGACATGATTTTACTAGGGCGGTAATCCAATCTGTCAAATTAATTTATTTGATATATATATATATTTATTTTAATGTACTTGCATTTATATTAATTGAATTTATTAAACCCTTAAAGCATTAAGACGACAATTTTAAAGTAGTTAAAAGCAACTACTTGTGTGGAAATAAAATATTTTTTACAACTGATATTAATTAGGTATTTATGAACTAGATGCTACATTGACTTGAAATTTTCAACTTAATACATACGGTTACAAATCATGACGCAGATATTTTCTTTCGTGGTTTCTACTATACATAATTGTTAATTTATTTAGCAGTACCATCACTATTACTTTTCCTTTGCAGTTTGCAAACTTTTACGTTCCGTGCTGACGTGCATTTTGAGAGTAAATTCATTAGATACGACTACATTCAACTACATATATACCCTATTCACGATAAATATGGGATGACGTCCCAATACAAATAAATGCTGTGTTTTCATGGTTGACTTATTATATGCCTATTTAATAGTTGGACATGTATAGTTTTTGTCTATTATTAAATAATTATTCAAAGTTTGCATACTTTAAATTGTAAGGTTATTTTAAGAAATACCTTCTTTCTATATGTTAGTGAATTGTGGTAGAAATGCAAATAAAGATTCGAAAGTAAGATTTTTCAAGTAATAAAAGCAGTGTCTTAAAATTTCACTCTAAACAAATTTTGCGTCTAAGGATACAGAAGCAGAAAATGTTGCACAAAACTACCAACTGTAACATACTAAATTGTAATATCATTAAAGCTGCGTTCATATTTACGACCACATTATACAATTACTAACACTTTAAGACTGTTTACCACGTCATCCCATATTTATAGTGAATACTGCATACCTCGCATGCGTTCCGAAGTACCACTTCGTCCATGAAGAGATTAGAAATGCCGCTTTACTATACTGTACCCGCACGCTGGCGTGTGGTTAGTCACTCAGATAATTGTAAGCTTTTATAGGTTATGTTTTATACTCTGCTATTCTTAATTCTTGCCATTTAAGGTATTTTCTTATAACTCCCACCTACACAAAAAATGGCAAAAGTTGATATGGAATTAAAAAAGGTCTATATACATCTTTTATTTAATTATTACTTTAATTTAAAATTATAGGCATTTTCTGAACTTCAGCAGAAGGCAATTGACACCTCTCAACAGTTAAAATTATCTGATATTCAAATTGAAAGTTTGAAGCGCAATAAGCAGCATGCATCTCTTACTGAAAGGTAATATTTACGTATATTTTATTATAGTTATCAATAGCTGTATTGCATTATATTGAGGCGGTTATCTTTTCAAAAGGGATGGGCTTTATTAAGCTTATGGTGTTTTTTTTCTTAGTTTTGAATTATGTATGAAATTGAAACTGCATTAAAATCCTAATCATTGCAGACTACAACGTATACCAAAACAATTTATTAATTAATGCATTTAAGTTTTTGGCATCTGTTAAATATCCCTGTGTACACTTTGTTTTTTTTCTGCAGCATAATTCTGTTGTAATAAGCATAGGTTATTGAGCAAAAATTGTCGTGCCTGTTAAGCTGAAATCCCATAGGTTCAGTTTCTGTATGTTTCAAAATATGTGATATTAAATGAGGGATACATAATACAGTGATTTCATTGTATAACATCAGAAGAATAATGGATTGTTTAACTACCGGAATTTTCATTATTAGAGTAATGAAAAATCTTCATCTTACTTTCGATTCACAAAACCAAACATCATTTACTAAAAACAAAATTTTGGGTACCATATTTTTTAAACAGGGCCCTTAATGGTGAACTTTATTTACAACTTCTAGAAAATAATTTGAGAAAACATGATAGATGTGCTTCCTTTATTTTATTTACAAAACTTGTGGCTACAGCAAACAAACCTACCAAAAGAGCCAAATTTAAGGTTTTTTGTTCATTAATTGTATTTTTAGTTACAAAATATAAAGCGTGTGATATCATTGAAATCGTAATTTTCGAGCTAGAAATGTTTTAACCACTTCAGTGAGAAGATCAGGTCGACTTATGTAATTTTATTAAGTTCTATTGGAAATTAATGAAGTTATTACACATAAAGGAAAATGCAGTATTTTAATGTTCACCTTTGAGTCTGGACACCACTTAAAATATTCATACTTTCTTTGCAGATTCTAAAAGGTCTCTAAATAGCATAATTTTTGTCTAATCTAACAACACGTATCATCTATAGTTTTCAAAATCCCCATGGTAAGCAATGAGTTAGTAGTAACCCTGTATACATACTGTAGTTAATTATGTTATATGCATGTGATATAGTGTGATATAGTCATCTTAACTGTAACGTGGCTTACATTATAATTTGAATAAGGGCCGCTATACTTGCGGCCACGTCCCCAATGTTCCACCGGAGGTACTACATTGGGAACGTGACTTACAGCAAGTATACTCAGCTCGGAGCTCTTTGATAGTCGTTTTCAAATATATCGAAAGGACAGGTGTAACATACTGTTTTAATATCGCTCTAATTAGTTCTATGAATTCTAAAAATAGTTATTTTCTAGTTTAATTTTAGCATTCTAATTATTAGAATGAAGGTCTTGGAGCGAACGGCTTCAAGACTACCCAAGTAGCCTCCTAGCGAAGTTTCCAGGAAGATCTAATCCAAGAGTCAATCAGTTTTCTAAAGGCACTTACTTTAAGGGCACTAAACATGTCACATTAGTTGCTATCTATGATTAGATGTCAATCATGCTTTAGGATCCTATTTATGTCAGGGTGGTCTGAAGCAATTTTTCAATTAGCGGAGCACTCAACTAAAATTAGTTCCGAGATCTACCTGTGTGGCAATCTTAGGCAATGGGCAGTTTAATTAATCTTAAAGATTTACGACCGGCGTATCCTAAGCCGAGTATGAGCGCCAAGAAAGGGGTTATTTTTCAATTAACTTAAATGTATATAAGGATGCCAGCCGGTGGTAATTGGGGTTGTTTATTTCCAGACGCGTTAGAGGTTAAAGCTGGTTGTTTATTTCCAGACTGAGTGAAGTGTTTTATTTCTCTGAAGTCAAGTGCGTGCCGTTATGTTCTAAGTTAATTATTTTTCTGAGTAAGTAATTATTATATATGGTATTACTATGAACTCAAAGCTGTGTTATGCATCATAAGTCATTTATTTGTTTAAATACAATATCTGTCGACTTTCATAACATACAACTTCGGGTTAAATCTCCGTTCCAGTATTTAATCCCTTTAGGTTATTGTTAAAGACCACATCTTTTGAAGGGTTTCTTATTTTATTGTGTAGGCCGAGGTTTGTAATAACTAAGCCACGAATTCCGTTATTGTACTATTTGACCCGTGTGACGGTCATGTTTTTCCTGTTATTGATGACCCCGTGATTAAAGGAAGGTCGTTTCAGTATGCAAGTTAGTTAGACTACGGTAGCGTTAATTAATTATATGTATTGGGGTGTTTGCACCCAGAACTGTTGTTAATATTAATAAAATAAGGACTTTAGAATTGTTTAGTTAAGTTGTGTTTGTGCTAGCCGGAAACTTAATAACATTTGTCCCTGTGAAGTGACGTATTTTCTGTCCTGCAATCTTAGTTCATCGCCACGAACAAAGTGCGACGAAAGCTATTACATGATCGGTCCATGGGCGTTTAATTCCCATGGTGGCGCCCTTTTGTAAATATTGTTAATTACTGTATAATTTTGTATGCATATGTAATTAGGTTAAGTTAGTTAGTAGGTCCGTTTAATAAAGCAATTGGAATTTTGTCTTAGTATGTTGTTGTTTAATGAACCTCCCCTTTTCACCGACTGCAGCAGCTGCGAGGCAATGTCCCGAAACGTGAGGGTACTATAGTGTTAGAGGTCCTTCCCATTTATTATTTATTATTAATTGGATACCCTCACGTGGTAGGTAAATATTCAAATTACACAGGGACTACAATACTTTTGGTTGTTCAAGAGGGGGTGGAGTACTCATAGCAATTAAATCCAAATATATGTCAATTGAGCAGAAAAGCGGTAATAACCTAATTTATCAAGATGTTTGGGTTAAGATAAAGACAGCTGAGGGCTGTATATATGCCACCTGCTTCTCATGCACAAATATATAAGAACTTCTTAATAGTATGGAAAATATAAAACGTGAGAATGCACATTGTAAAGTTTGTTTATTTGGGTATTTTAACTGCCCAGATATGTTGGTACCAGAAAGAGAATGTATTTGTACCTTCTCAGTTTAATAATCTGGCATCAGAAATTATTGTAGATGGTATGTATTACTTTGAAATACAACAGCATAATAGTATTACTAACAATCAAGGTAAAATACTAGATCTTGTTTTTGCCGACAATCTAGATTTTATCAGTGTCATCATCATCATTAGGTCTTCAGTCCTAGAACTGGTTGTACCCGTACCCTCATTGTTTCCTAGTCTGAACCAACCTACACATTTCTCTGAAATTTGCAGTCTGCATCTATCACTATCTGTGTGCTAAAGTCTGATCTCGGTCTACCTCTACCTCTCTTTTCCTATCTCTGCTTGTAGTATATTCCGTACTATTCCCGATAAATGCCTTAAAACGTATCCTGTCCTTCTACTTCTCCTATTTTTCATTTTCCACAGATATCTTTATTCTTCTACTATTTCTACAACCTATTTGTTATTAACTTTGTCTGTCCATGCTACCATCCTCATACATCTGAAGCACAACATTCCAGAAGACTTCTATCTCTTTCTGTCTGCTTTTGCTACTGCCCCTATTTCGTAGATGTACTATGCTGTGCTCCACACTATGCTTTGAACAGTTTTCTTCTTGTATTTATGTTCGTTGTCTTTGAACATAGCTGCTGTTCTTTCTTGTTTGATGCAGTTCGGTCCCTTTCTATTGTTTTACTGTTATATACCCTATTTCTCTGAATATTCAGTGGTATGTGAAGGGGGGTAAGCAGCCCTTGGCTGCCAAGTTCCCCCAGCACCTGAACCTTTGTTGAATTAATAGTTTTTCCATTTTATCCTTTCGCACCATCAACATTAGTTGAAAATATTTCACAACCAATACCTGTAGTTGTTTATAATAATCATCATATTTAAGAGCACTTATTTTTTCGTCATTGGGTTTTACATCTTAAAACTGGTTGGACTTCTACCTCAGCTTATTTATGTTCTAAGCTAGCCTACACCGTTCCCTGCAATTCTCACAACAGCCGATATACAGCTCGATTCTCTTCTATTGTTTTTTAATTTTATGCCCTATTTCACTAAGATTCAGCGGTATGTCAAGGGGGTTAAGCAGCCTGTGACTGACAAGGATCCCCCAACACTTAGACATTTGCAGTATTAATAGTTTTCAAGTAGATCCTTTCGCACAATTAACAGTAGTTGAGAGTATTGCAATACCAATATCTGTAGTTGTTTATAATAATCACCATGTTTAAGTACAGTTAGTATTTTAGTCATTAGTTTTTCCATCTTGCGACTGGTTGGAAACATACCTCCATTGATTTCTATTCTGAGCTAGCCTACATATTTTCATGAAATTCTCAGAGCCCACATCTTTAACTATCTGTGCGCAGTAGTCTAAACTAGGTCTATCGTTACTTCTCTTTTTTTATCTCTGCTTCTAATATATTCCGCACTATTCCCTCATGTCTTAGTATGTGGCATATCATCCTATCTCTTTATTTTTACTGCTTTCCAAATAGTTCTTTCTTCCCCTACCATTTCTAGTACCTCTTTGTTCTAAACTTTGTCTGTCCATGGTATCTTCATCATACGTCTGTAGCACCACATTTCAAAGACTTTTCTACCTTTTTCTTGTCTGCTTCTCCTACTGTCCAGGCTTCACAGCCATACAGTGCTGTGCCATATGTTTTAAGCAATCTTTTCCTTGTTTGTGTGTTTGTGGTCTTTGAACACAGTAGTTGCTTTTTCTTGTTTCATGTAACACGACCTTGTGCTAATCTTTGTTTTATATCTTTTGTGCTTTTCCCATCTTGCATTATTTGACTTCCTAGGTAGCAGAAATCCTTAACCTCTTGTAAGTTCTCATTACCTATTTGTATTCTTGTTTTTGATTTATTTCCCCCTCTTTTGCATACTAGAACTTTAATTTTATTTTTGTTAATTTTCATACCAAAGCTTTCCGTTAGAACTGTTTCCATTTCATTAATAGCAGCTTCTAACTCTTCCTTGCTAGATGCTAATACCGCTATATCATCTGCAAATCTAAGCATATCAATCTTTTGTCCCTGCATATTAATTCCAAATGTCTTCCTGCATTTGACAGTATTCATTGCCTCTTCTATGTACAAGTTAAAAATTAATGGGGATAAGACACATCCCTGTCTCACCCCTTTCCTAATATTTACTTCTCTACTTTCTTACTCTAATTCTATTACTGCTGTTTGTTCTTTGTATAAGCAATGTACTATCCATCTATCCCTAAAACTCATTCCGATCTTTTTGAGTATTTCGAACATTTTTTTCCATTTTACATTGTCGAATGCTTTTTCCAGATCTACAAACCGTATATATACGCTTTCTCTTTTCTTTATTGTTTTCTCCATTATCACCCTCAGAGCAAAAATAGCCTCCCGTATTCCCCTGTTTTGCCTAAACCCAAACTGATCTTCTAGTTAATATTTTTGAAACATGTGCTGTCAAGCTTATTGTTCGAAAAATTTTCACATCTATCGGTGCCTCTTTTTTTTTGGTATAGTTATTATGATGTTACGTTTGAAATTTTTGGGTATCTCGCCTGTCTCATACATATAGCTTACAAGTTGGAAGAGACGTTCTGTTACTGCCTGTCCAGCGGCTTTTAGAGTTTCTGCTTGCACCTTATCTGTACCCGGCGCCTTACCATTTTTCAGACCTTTTAATGCTAATTCAAACTCATCTCTAAGTATAGGATATCCCAGGTCATCCTTTTCAATGCCTGATTCCTGTTGTAATGTTGTTAATTCCTCTCCTGAATATAAATTCCTTATATATTCCTGCCATCTAGCTACTTTCTCTACATTTTCTATAATGACGTTTCCTCCCGCATCCCTCATATTTATGCTATATGGTTTAATATCCCTAAAATTCCTTCTAATTAATTTGTATGCTTCGTCTGTCTTTCCTATTTCCATCTTAGTTTGTACCTCGTTGCGCTTTTCCTCAATTCATTGTTCTTGTGAATAGTTTTCCATTTTATGGATTTGTATCTCTGTTTTCCTGTTTCGTCTAATCTATTTTTGTATTTTCGTCTTCTATTAAATTCAGGATACCCTTTGTTATCCATGGTTTCTTATTTTCTTTTTGTGTATATCCCAGAATATCTCTGGCCGCCATGTCTAAGCTGGATTTAATGTTATTCCATTCTATTTCTACTTCCTTAGTATCAGAAATTTTCCCGATATCTTTCAGCAATTCATTTGGACTTTTTTTCAAATCTTTCGTGGATATCTTTATCTTTTAGCTTCTCAAAGTCAGTGCCTTTTTCCGTTCTTCTTTTTCAGATTTTTAAATTTAAATGCGGCCTTCATAGTTACGATGCTGTGGTCAGTGTCTATATCTGCTATCGGATAGCTTCTACAGTCTTTTACTTGATTTCTAAACCGTTGTCTAACAATAATGTAATCTATTTGATATCTGCCTATATCTCCTGACATCTTCCGTGTGTATCGTCTTCTAGCATGATGTTGAAATAACGTATTTGTGATGGTTAAGTTGTTCTTGTCGCAAAATTCTACAAGCCTATTTCTCGTACTTATACCAAGTAAACCTACTATCGTCATTCCCTACCCTCACCTACCACCATTAAAATCCTCCGTAATTATTAAATTTGCATGTCCTTTTACGTATCTTAGTATGTTTGTTTGTTTGTTATCGACTTTATTATTTCAAAATCAATTATTTGAATGCAAGCGATAAGCGAGATTATGGCCAAACGGCCTGCCGTATATCTAACTTATAGCGTGCAGGTACATATTTATATACAATATCTTTGGAGATCGCCTCTACCGCTTGCTCACTGTAGCTAGAGGTGGGCATGTATACTTGTAATATTGCTGTATTTACTGGTTTAGATTCAAATCTAACCATGAGTACTCTTTCGTTCTTTTGTAGGTAGTTTTCTACACGTCGTCCTATTTTTTTTCGCATAACTATCCCCACAACCGAATTTCCTTCCTCTGATCCTGTATGAATTAACCTGAAGTCTCTACTCCAAAAATCCCCCGCCTCTGGCCAGCAGATTTTGCTAATTTCTACTATGTCTAGTGCTAACCTATCCATTTCGAGTTTCAGGTTCTCTAGCTTACCTACTTGTTTCATACTTCTGACATTCCACGTTCCGACTCGCAGATTGTTCACGGATCTTTTTTTATTGTTTCGGATCACATCCCCCGAAGTAGTCCCCTCCTGGAGATCCGAATGGGGACTATTTTATCTCTGGAATTTTTTACCCCAGTGGATGCCATCATGTTTAACAATTTCTGTATGCTGTATAATTGGGAGGTAATATGGTGGTTTTCCGTTGCCTTCCACATCACAGTAGTGTGTCTTATAATGTCATACCGACCCCTATGGTTTCTGCCACTCTAAGTACCGAAAAAGCTGCTGCCCTCTTTCGGGGACCTGTCTTAATCTGGTTCCTCACTAATGACCCCACTAATTTGATTAAACCTATAGTTTGGCTCTTTAGCTCATTGAAACGTGCAAGCCATTCTACCTGTTCTAGTATTTTAGAACGTCGTCCAGGTACAAGTCCGTTCAGAATGGTTTATCAGTGTGGTAAAAATTAATTTTGCTATATGCCTAATTGATATGCATCACTCACCATTACATATAGCTTTTTCCTGGAATAGTGTACCATTAATCAACAACAAGATAAATATAAAAGTTAGATTATTTAACAAAGCTGATTTCCCAAAATAAATAAATTTTTACGATAAACTGATTGGAGTTTTTTAAAAACTGCATCGATATTGATACGGCAGTGCTATTATTCCATGACACTATACATAAAGCTATAGAAGAATATGTGCCCTCAAAAACTCTCAAACAGAATAAGTATCCACAATGATATAGTGCCGAGTTGAAATCCCTTATAGCCTGTAAAACTAAGCTGTATAAAAAATATAAAAGAACAGGTTTAGAGTATGATTATAATCAGTACTCCATTGCAAGAAGAGAAACTAAGTTCCTCATAGATTGATGTTACTTAGTGTTTGTTTCCAACACAGAGTTAATGATACCTACAAACTTGAAATACTTCTGGTCATACATTTCAGCGCACTCAAAAAGGATACTGGGATACCTAAAATAATGTTTTACAAAGGAGTCAAACGGGAGAGTTGTACAGATATTGTCTCCTCTTTTGCAAAGCATTTTGAGTCCTGTTATCAAAAGCATCACTGATTTACTACCAAACATTAGTACTCCAAATTATAATACGCTATCTATGCATAATTTCACAGAAGATAAAATACTGAGTAAGATTAATGCTTTGGATTGTAATCTGTTTTTATCAAGCAATGTAAAAACTCGTTATTAAAACCTTTATGCGATATTTTTTAAAGATCCTTCAATGAGTGATGCTTTCCCACATTATGGAAACGCTAGTCTCTTTACCCTATATTTAAATCAGGGGCAAAAGATCAGGTTGAAAATTATAGAGGTATCTGCTTAATATGTATTATGGCAAAAATATTGGAATCTATTGTCACAGATGAAATATTCTCCACCTACAAACATTATATCGCTATCGAGGAACACGGATTCTTTAAAGGCCGTTCTACTGCTACTAATTTGGCAATAATACAAATTTTTTTAATATCAAATATGGAAAAAGGATTGCAGGTAGATGTAATCTACCTAGATATATCCAATGCATTTGACAGTGTTTGCCATAATATACTCTTACAAAAATTGAAGGCAATTGGAATAATTGGTGTATATCTTGCTTGGATAAAATCATACTTAAGTGGTCGTACGCAGTACGCACATTTATGCAGTATAAAATATTCCGATATTAATGTGCTTTCTGATGTCCCGCAAAGATAGCATCTCGGCTCCGTACTATTTCTACTATTTATCAACGACGTAGTCTCTATTTTTCAACTCTGTAAAAGCTTATTATATGCAGATGATTTGAAAATATTTGCAATAGTTAAATGCCCACAAGACTGCGATAACATTCAAGAAGATCTAAATGAAATGTCAACATGACGTAGCAAAAATGGCCTGGTCTTAAACACTGCTAAATATAAATTTATGCGTTTTCGACGCATTAAACAGCCAATATTATGTACCTGTATAATACAAAAAACTGCAATTAAGTCCGTTGAGTTGATCTGTGATTTAGGTGTAACGTTTGATTGTTTTCTTACATTTAATGAGCACATCAACAACATTACTGCTAAGGCATTTAGAATGCTAGATTTTATTCGGCAACATTGTGAAAATATTAACAAAGTAAAAGTGATACAAATAATTTACAACAGCTTAGTGCGAAGTATCTTGGAATACAACAGTGTTTTCTGATCTCCCTAATATGAATTTCATAAATATCATTAAGAAAGAGTACAAAATACGTTTGTAAAATTTCTTTTATATAAGCTGTATTTTCCTTATGAGCATGTACCCTATAGTGTTAAGCTCCAACTCACTGATATTAAAAGTCTAGAAATGAGAAGACAAAAAGCAATGCTATTCTTCTTACACAAGTTATTAAACAATTTTATTGATTGTGAATACCTGCTATATAAGGTATGTATGGCTCAGAGTGCCAAGTCGCTTAAAACGTTCTACCCAAACTTTTTATGTACAGTGTCATTGCACTAATTATGGTTGTACTGCTATTACCAAAAAACTTGTCATTAACTTTAACAAAGCACAAAGAAAACTGTCTAATAGTAACATATTTGGTGTTTCATTCGATACCTATAAAAAATGGATCGATGAACAACTGTTAAATGATGCAGATAGTCTATACTGACTGAGGGTTGATATTTTTCTGTATACTTGTTAGAATAGTACTTCTTTAGAAACTATTGTATACTATTTTATTCTATTTTATTATGATTGTATGATTAGTGTGTTGTTCTTCGGTATATACTATTTGGGTTGTCCTGTAGAGTATTAATAAATAAATAAATACTTTAGCCACCATTATTCAACTTTGTTCACTAATTTATGTATGCAAACAAAATACAATTTTCATTACACCAGAAATTACTTTTTACATTTAGCATGGTTATCAATGAATTATTTCACATTGTATAATCGTACAGCATGGTATTTTTTTGTATATTCAATTTGGTTGTTATTTATTTTTTATATAACTTTAAGTAGAAAGCAATATCTTGTATTTGTAGCACAAGTGCACTCATCAGACAATCACCAATATCGAATATAAAAATTTTCAAATCCTTTAAATTTATTCTGCTCATACATTGTATGAATTTTACGAATCTCGTTACACTGTTTCAAATTTTAAAAAAAAACATGAAACCGGATGGCAAAAAGAGTGGTTTAAGTGTTGTTTTTATGTACTTTGTAACATTGATTTAAAATACCCGTGACACTATATACAATTCATTTAGTTTAAGTTACTCCTGTATGAAAGAAACACAAATATCTGAAATTACAAAATGCAAAACTTCATTCAATAAATTTGCATAAATGCTCTGTGGTCTCTTCTCAATTGGACCAGTGCTTAATTTTATAAAACAGCATTGCTTGTATAGTAACAAAATTTAAGAATGCAATAGAATGCAGAAGTGGTGTTGCATGGACCAATATAAATTCGTGATTGTGTTAGCTTAAACAACAATAGATATCATTTTCTAGATATACATCGAAAAGCAGCATCTGTTTAACAGACAAAGCAGGAAGTAACAATGAACATCCTTTTTCAAATAATAGACAAGTTTATAAATAAATTTTTTACAACTATAGGTAGTAATTACGACAACCATAACTGGAGTCGAATTATCTTGACATATTTGTTTTTTTTTGTTCTCCTTTTTTAAAGTGTGTACAGCAATGACGGATGCTGGATGGCCTATATGCATTCTTTCCTTTTGTAAATGCTCATGTGGTGGAAAAAATTAGAATAATGATTCCTAAATTTACTATGCACGTAGACTCCTTTTTGTAGCAAAAACCTAACCATGAACTCCCAAGTGATATAGTACATCACTGCATAATGAAAAAATTACAAATTTAACTTTTGTCTTGAATAATGAATGGTGTCATACTTTGACGCACTTTGATATTTAAAGAAGTATTTTTACATTGACATCGTTCATCGTATAATTAGTTAATCTTGTAATTATTTTTGTTTCTTTTGGAAATTTTTTGACATGAAACATTCAAAGCGCACACTCAGTTTGTTTTATTACAAAAACAACTCATCTGATGCTCAATCCATCCAGATACATTGGGATTAAAATCATACTTATTGTCAAGGTTAGGATATTTATTTCGAAATCTGTAAGTCAAGTATTTCGCTATATATTCAAGCGAGCTTGACTCTAGTTCTAACAGGATTTCGTCATTTTTAACAGGACTTTGCAGTATATGACTTACAATAAATTCTTGTTTCATCTGAATCTTCCTGTAAATGAATACACTGAAACAAAATGTCTACTACACTCTTTTTCTCTAATACTACACTTATAAGAAAATGATTGCAATTAAGACCAATCTGTGCGATATCTTATATGGGGTTTTTACCAGCTGGAGACCTTATTTTTAATATTTTTGGATAAAGTTTTTCCATTGTATAGAAAAGGAGTAGTACTATGAATCAACTTTATAAAATTATCTCTAAGGTTGTTACGTTCAGTTTTGGCCCCAGAAAATCTAGCCGGTGATTCACAGAAAAACTCTGTGAAGTATCCCGCTAAAATTCTGTTTTAGTAACGCACTGAAAACCTTGACTGTACTAAATATAATGGTTGCTGACTAACTCAGTGGGACGGAATGCTATAATGTGTGAGATACCTTAATCGGGGTATCTTGGAAAGGGAAAGCTAGATATTCTAAATCAACACGCTTTTTGTCTAACATGAAGTTGTCAATTAATGGGAACCAAGGAAATTAAAAACAACCAACCTGGTAGGATATTATCCTAACTTTATCGACTAATTGAAGTCAGTTCAATACCAATTCTTCAAGATTAACTAACCTACTCAAGTTACATGTTAATTGTGTGGTTGTTGAATACGAAGTGCTCTATAAGACTTATTTTACCTTGCTATCGGCGAGTAGGCGGGGTTTTACACCATACACAATTTTTGTAGTTTGCATATTCAGTAACACAAAGGTAGATAACTAATTACTACAAGTTTAAAGACCTCAAAAGAAACATTTAATATTCATTCTTGTCTTCGAGTTAAAACAAAAAATAAAACAATTTATAGTGGATACTTTACATCACTTGCTTAAGATTACGTTTAAGTACTATACTGTATGTACCCTTAATATATTCAAAATGTTCATCAACTATGTGTACTTATGTATCGTCTACAAACACTTCTTAAAAGTAAATTTCTGATAATAAACAAACGAAAAATTTTGATAGTATACAAGAAACAAAAAAAAGAACCTTTTACTACTGAAATAAATTTCTTGAGTAATGTTAACAATTATGTAATAATAGCATCCACATAAATTTATCTCTATATTATTTAAACCGGACTATACTGAAATCTATCACATAAGGAAACCCAAAATATAAATAACACATTTTTTCTCGATATGCTAAGTGTTTGAATATGTCAATTATACTTTGAAACTTTTAAGAATTAAATTATTCACATGCTATAAAATTATCAAATACAGTACGAATTGGACGAATTAAAATCACACCTGGGATCGTACGTCGTAGGAACCAACATAGCGATCACAACACAACTCACCTATCCCTATGCCTACACCTCTGCCATGGAGTATCACAACTTGCATCTAATAATCTTGACGACAGCCTCAGAGGTAACGGTGTCTAAATAAGACTGCGACTAGGACACTCCCAATAGGAAGTATCGCTCTAAAACATTACTTTCTTTATTGATGTGATCAAGCTTGCATTTTTTGGAACAATAAAGACCTCATCCTTTGTTTTTTTGTGTATGCTTAGCCGAACCATCCTGGAAAGTAGTCCACAAATAAGAATAGTAGACATAGTTAGACCATTCAAACACAACCAGTAGGCCTACGCAATTTATCCAAGTAGACGTGCATCGCTCTCAGAATAATAGGATGAGTAACGCACAAAATTACATGTAAGAACGAACTACAGAATCAAATTGAACTCGTTTTATCGCAAGAATTAAATTCAATCCCAGCATTATAAAACACAGGTGTTAATAGAAACTCGAAACAAACTTCATCAGAGAACTATGATCCATTATTTCAACGAATCCTTAGGTTTGGGTATTATAAGAATTAATCGCACTATCATCATGTATCAAGCTGACGGATACTTGAAACAAGGTCCTGATAGGTTTAAATGAAATTGTAGTAAAGCGTACTTATTGTCGTAATGTCTAATATACAGGGTGGTGTATGAGTATCAAATATATGCAAATGAATAATTAAATAAAAGGGTGTAAAGTTTAGTACACCGTTGAAAGGTGGACGTAACAACCTCCATAAACTAATTCCACATATCTTCAGCAGAATTCGGGCAAATGGATTAAGACTTCTAATTGAAATTACTTGCGGCATTGTTTTCATCTAATACATGTAAAAGTAACTTATGGAAAGGTTAACTAGAATCAGAGAAAATGACTTTCCATTTTTTGACCCTGTACAAACTTTCATGTGAATGTCTTCGTGCCCAGACATTGAGATCATAGGCATCAGTGGTATACATTATTAATCAAAAAAATGAATCATGACTAATACTTTTATAAGACGAAGTTATGTTGATGATATAACCGTTAAAACTGCCATAATGTATTTGACAACCTTTGAGCGTGAACAATATAAGATGCAGAAATTATCCTTTCTTAGATCAAGAATGCATATAATCTAAAAATTATATTTCTTGGATATAACCTAACTCTATTGATGGGATTTACCGATACAGAAACTATTAAAATAAATTATGATTAGAAACATTTTAAAGGAACATCACAAGATTTCTATTTTGTTTAAAAAAATAATAATTAAGCTAAAAGTTCTCTTTGAATTTTTTAGTTTCTTTTCTAAGTAATATAATTAGAATTTAAGAAACAGCATTTCTAGATCAATGTTTTCTCAGTCAGCTTTTCAGTTTTCAATAACTTATCTTAATCAATGTACTAATTACGGAAAAGCAACAATTGGTCTATAAATTTCAATAAAATGGGACTTCCTTTCCTCATTATTTCAATTGTGCTCAAACAATTGTAGGACAGCATGACTGAAGCATTCGTTACATGCAGTATTTTTTATTCAGGTACATGCCATGCTATTGTATATCGCTATCCACTTGATAACAGTGTAGATACTTTTAGGTGTTACATTTTCACTGAAAAATAATTTCTCTTCTATTAGTGATATTCATGGTAAATAGTACTGCCAAAAATTGTTATTGAAAATAAACTAAATAGGAAATAAAGGTAATACACATAGAAAATGAATTTTTTCTAAAAAGAAACCTGAAGAAATTTTAATAATTTAGCTAAAGCAAAAGAAACTAAAAACTTTATGAATAAATTCTTGGTAGAATGCATTCAGTGTTTATAAACTTGTAGTAATCTTATTAAAATTATTGTATACTGACAAATAGCAAAACTATAAGGGGCATGGAAGTGGTTAGATGGCAAGAATATATAGGGTGACCCACGAGGAACCTGATAAACTTCTAAGGTGGTTTTCTCTCATCAAAATAATGAATAAAGTTTATATAAACATATGTCCGGAAATGCTTTTTAGCGAGTTACGGCTAGCGAAATATTTCGCCCGATTTTCTGGGAAAGGACGGAAATAAAGCCAAACTGATTTTTTATGGCTTTATTTCTGTTCTTTCCCAGAAAATCAGGCGAAATATTTCGCTAGGCGTAACTCGCTAACAAAGCATTTCCAGACATATGTTTATATGAACTTTTTTTATTATTTTGATGAGAGGAAACCACCTTAGAAGTTTGTTGGGTTCCTCGTGGGACACCCTGTATAGGGAATTTATATACAGGACCGGAACTAGCAGCCCTAGAACAGGAATCAGACTTACAATATCCTATACTTAGAGATGAGTTTAATTAGCATTAAAGGGTTTGAAAAATAGTATGGCACCAGAAATAGATAAAAGGTGCAAGCAGAAACTCTAAAAACTGCTGGACAAGCAATAACAGAACGTCTCTTCCAACGTGCAAGCAGATACCCAAAGATTTCATACGGAACATCATAGTCACTATACAAAAAAAGAGAGACACGGATAGATGTGAAAATTTTCAAACAATAAGTTTGACAGCACACTTATTATAAATATTAACTAGAATTGTTCAAAGGCGAATTGAAAAACGAGCTGAAGAAATACTAGGAGAAGATCAATTTGGGTTTAGGCAAAACAGGGGAACAGGGGAGACTATCTTAGCTCTGACGGTGATAATGGAGAAAACAATAGAAAAAGGGGAAAGCGTGTATATAGGGTTTGTAGATCTGGAAAAAGCATTTGACAATGTAAAATGGAAAAATTGTTCGAAATACTCAAAAAGATTAGAATGAGTTATAGGGATAGACGGATAGTACATAGCTTATACAAAGAGCAAACAGGAGTAATAGAATTAGAGCAGGAACATAGAGAAGTAAACATCAGGAAAGGGATGAGACAGGGATGTTCCCTATCCCCATTAACTTTTAACTTGTACATTGAAGAGGCAATGAATACTGTCAAATGCAGGAAGACATTTGGAATTACTATGCAGGGACAAAAAATTGATATGCTTAGATTTGCAGACGATATAGCGGAATTAGCATCTAGCAAGGAAGAGTTAGAAGCTGCTCTCAATGAAATGGAAACGGTTCTAACAGAGAGATACGGTATGAAAATTAACAAAAGTAAAACTAAAGTACTAGTATGCAAAGGAGGGAAAAATAAATCAAAAACAAGAATATAAATATGTAACACGAACTTACAAGAGGTTAAGGATTTCTGCTACTGTAGGCTATTATTTAAATTTCCCGCCAAGCACCAACTGTAAGCTATTATTTAAAGTTCCCGCCAGGCACCTACCTTATGATTGGCTCTTGTGACAAGTGGGAGCTGAAGAGGGACTGCGCACGCAACCAGCATTATTATTACTACGAATGTCCGGTGATCGAAAGCAACCGTTTTATGCTCATCACCAGTACTTATTTTTATTTTGTTTATTATTCGGTTATTAAATCTGACAATTAGTTCTTTTAGTTTTATTTATTCTGCCGCTCGATCCACCCTACAGATTTCAGGTGTGGGCAACAACAAGAGAAATTTCAATTTTACAAGATGCGTTACGAAAACTCCGGGTCAAACATGGACGCCATGACTGAACAAATTATTCAAGCCGATTCTGATGAAACCAGAAGAAGCAGCCCGATTTAAATGCGAGTGTAAGAGAACTCAGCACATTAACGATGAATGATATTATTCAAACGACAGTTCGCGGAATTATGTTATTCCAAGAGCAACAACCTGTAGATAACGCTACAAAACCACGAGGTTCTGTAAGCGCGAATGCAAAACCTACTTTTAGTAATCACGAAATAAGCATGTTACTCCCTGAATTTAACGGAAAAGACGTGGATATAAATGTTTGGCTGGAAAGAGTTAATGCAGTACAAACCACGTATCAAATTTCAAATGAGGTTATGCAAATAATCGCCGTGAGGCAAATTTATTAAACACGCCAGGAATGGTACAATTCAAAAGTAAGTTATATTACTATGGATTGGATTACACTTAAATTAGAAATGCGCAAAATGTTTAATGCTCAACAAAATATTGTTGTACTGCAAAAAGTTTGAAAATCGGTTATGGAAATCTAATGAACATTTCACGTCAGTATTATCACGATAAAGTTTTGTTAGGTAACAACGCTGCTGTTCCAGAACAAGAAATGATTCAGTACATTATTGATGGGTTGAATGACCGCACTTTACAAAGTCAAGCTAGAATGTTACTCCACGATATTAAAACAGTCGAAGATTTATTCAAAATTTTAAATAATGTCGTTCGTGATGAATCTGCATCATATAAGTCTACATTTATTCCCTCCAACAGTTCAATCTCGAGGAAGAATTTTAATGGTAATCAATCATTTCACAATAACAGAAAACTCCGCTGTTACAATTGCAATGAGGATGGTCACGGAATTAACAATTGCAAGAAACCAATTAGGCCAAAAGGATCATGTTTTCTTTGTGGGAAAATGGGTCATCGTCAAAAAGACTGCCCAGACCAGAGAGTCGACACAACTGCACATGTTATTGAATGCAATTCAACTAAACCGTATGTAATTAACCTAAAATTTAACGTTAATTATGATTATTTAGATGTATGTACATTTTCAATTTGCAGCCTTTTAGATACAGGGTCGCCAATAAGTTTAATTAAGCAAAAATATGTTCCTAATGAATGTATTATTAAAGAATTTTTAGAGAGAGACTTCCAAGGTATTAATGGTTCAAAATTGGATATTTTGGGTATATTTGAAACCGATGTCTGCATTGAAAACGGTTAATCTGAAACTTAAATTTTTTGTAGTACCAAATTCTACTATGACATATGGTTCTATTTTAGGGAGAGATTTTATTTCACATCCTAATGTACAAATCGATATCGATGATAATGAATTACACATTAAGCTTAAAGTGAAGGATCCTACCATTGAGTCAAATGATAGTGGTAAGAATATTAATTTCCAAAATGAGGTTAGTGAACTTATGCATATCAATTATGTTCAGAATCCAATAACGGTTACTGAAAACCTTTTAATAAATAATAATTTACCTAATGATATTAAAGCACAAATCGAAAAACTCTATCATAACGATTATTTGGTGGCACCAAAACCACATCACCCTAAAGTAAATTTTGAAATGAAGCTTGAACTTGCCAAGCACGAACCTTTTTCATGCAAACCAAGACGTCTTTCATTTTATGAGAAAAACGAATTACAAAAAATTTTAGTTGACCTTCAAAGTCAAAATATTATCAGGAAAGCGAGTCTCCGTACTGCTCTCCAATTATTCTAATCAAGAAAAATCAGGCGAGTTACGTATGTGTATCGATTTCCGAAACTTAAATAAATATTTAACACGTGACGTATATCCGATCCCCTTAATTGATGACCATTTAGAGCATTTACAAGGAAAGAAATATTTTACAAAACTTGACCTGAAAAATGCATTTTACCATGTTCCTTTATCAGAAGAGTCCATAAAATTTACTGCTTTTACGACCCCCTTAGGTCATTTTGAATTTTTAAGAATGCCTTTTTGTCTTAGTACAAGCCCGTCTGTCTTTGCTCGTTTTGTAAACAAAATTTTTAAAGATTTAATTAGGGACAATAAATTATTGATTTATTTTGATGATCTTTTAATCGCCACAGAATCAATTTATGAAAATATTGATATTTTAAAGCAAGTCTTCAAACTAATGGTTGATAACTTACTAAAACTGAGAGTAGACAAATGTTTATTTTTAACCACCGAAATAGATTATTTAGGGTATCACATTAATCATGAAGGAATCAGTCCAAATGTTAATAATATTTCAGCCATAAAGCAATACCCTGTGCCAAACAATGCCAAACAGCTACACTCATTCCTAGGTATGGCCAGTTATTTTAGAAGATTTATCCAAAACTTTAGTATCATAGCTGCCCCTTTGTATAACTTATTAAAAAAGGATTGCAAATTCGATTTTAGAAGTCAACACTTAGAAACTTTTGAATTACTCAAATCAAAATTGATTAGTCGACCAGTTTTATCTATTTATTCCCCCTTTAATTTAACTGAGCTGCACTGTGATGCAAGTGCTATTGGTTTCGGCTCAATTCTTATGCAGAAACAATCAGATGGAAAGTTTCACCCTGTGTTTTATTTCAGCAAACGCACTTCAGACACTGAATCCAAATACCACAGTTACGAGCTTGAGTGCTTAGCGATTGTTTACTCCCTTAAACGATTCCACACTTATTTGCAAGGAATTAATTTTAAAATAATCACAGATTGCGACAGCTTTAGGCTTACAATGAACAAAAAAGAAATAGTACCTCGCATAATGCGTTGGTGTCTAACATTACAAAATTATAATTACTCAATTGAGCATAGGCCTAATAAAAATATGCGCCATGTGGATGCATTAAGTAGAATTAATAATATCCTAGTGTTAGAGGGCAACACATTGGAGCAGACTCTTGCCTTGAAACAGAGCAGTGATAATCAAATAATAATTATTAAAAGAAGTTATTGGAAACCGAGCACCCATTTTTGAGCTGCGCCAAGATTTGGTTTATAGGAAGTTAGGTGACAGTATCTTATTATATGTACCTGAAAGTATGGAATACTCAATTATACATACTTATCATAATAATATGGGCCATTTTGGAGCTGATAAAACTATCGAGCTCATAACCCGCACTTACTGGTTTCCCAAAATTAAATCTAAAGTGAAATTACATATTGAAAATTGTCTCAAATGCATAGAATTTAACCCGAATTTGGAAAATCCGAAAGTCTTTTAAATAATATTCCCAAAGGTAAAGTCCCATTCGAAACTTTACATATTGACCATTATGGTCCATTGGAAAAACTGGCAATAATGCTAAATATATATTTGAAACTATTGACGGTTTCACTAAATTTACAAAGTTTTATCCATGCAAAACAGTAAACACACAAGAAGTCATTAATCATCTTATTTCTTATTTTAGGAACTATAGCAGACCGACAATATTAATCTCTGATAGAGGTTCTGCTTTTACGTCCCAAGATTTCAAAGAGTTTTTAGAACAAAACAATGTTAAGCATATTCTGATAGCTTGCGCACCTAGAGCTAATGGCCAAATGGAGCGCATAAATCGTTTATTAACCC
Organism: Platerodrilus igneus; assembly: GCA_036346225.1. Classification (NCBI taxonomy): domain Eukaryota; kingdom Metazoa; phylum Arthropoda; class Insecta; order Coleoptera; family Lycidae; genus Platerodrilus; species Platerodrilus igneus. The sequence continues at coordinate 1,325,024 of JARFIW010000800.1, read as the reverse complement.
CTTATTAGCTAAAACTACAGATGAAAAACAAGTTCCTTGGTATACCTTATTAGGCGAAATGGAGTTTTGTATTAACAATAGTTTAAATCGCTCCATCGGAAATACCCCAGTAAATTACTTTTCGGACGTCATCAATTAGGCATCATTCAAGACAATTTAAGACTAGCCTTAGAATCTTTTAATGAAAAGAAATTGATTTAGAACAAACACGATTAAATGCATCTAAAAGATTGATCAAGTGCAAGTACAAAATAAAAACTATTATGATAAGCACCATAAAGTAGCGCACAGATATAATGTAGGAGATTATGTGATGATATCAAATGTTGATACATCTATGGGTGTTAACAAAAACTCATCCCTAAATATAGAGGGCCCTACGTTATCAATACAGTTCTACCTCATGACAGATATATAGTGACGGACATTATTGATTTCAGAATACCCAAATACCCTATAATGGTATTTTAGATGTTAGAAGGTTAAAACCTTACTCACAATAATATTTTTTATCATATAATTACCTGATTATTAACCGAATATTATTAATACTTACCTTATTGTATTTACTCACCTTATTATCTTTGTGAACTTATGTATGCTCAACATTAGTAGAATGTTTTATTATAGCTAGACCCACGGGTCAGTTAAGTGGCTAAATTATGTAAAACTTTAAACTTTATTAAGGTTTTATGTTATTCTTTATTAATCACAAATATGTATTTATGATTGTCCACAATTTGTGATAAAACTTTATTATGAATTATTCCTTATTCATCACAAATATGTGCTTATGTTTATTGTCATTTGTGATAACTTATTTTATGATACATCATTGCTTATTCGATGTCAAACATTATTCAACCTTATGTTATGTTAAAATTTATATTTATTAATTATGTAAAGATCGAGGTCGATCTTAGGGTCAGGATGGCCGAACTGTAGGCTATTATTTAAATTTCCCACCAAGCACCAACTGTAAGCTATTATTTAGTTCCTGCCAGGCACCTACCTTATGATTGGCTCTTGTGACAAGTGGGAGCTGAAGAGGGACTGCGCATGCAACCAGCATTATTATTACTACGAATGTCCGGTGATCGAAAGCAACCGTTTTATGCTCGTCACCAGTACTTATTTTTATTTTGTTTATTATTCGGTTATTAAATCTGACAATTAGTTCTTTTAGTTTTATTTATTCTGCCGCTCGATCCACCCTACACTATCTAGGAAGTCAAATAACGCAAGATAGGATAAGCACAAAAGATATAAAACAAAGATTAGCACAAGGTCGTGCTACATTTAACAAGAAAAAGCAACTACTGTGTTCAAAGACAACGAACATAGAAACAAGGAAAAGATTGCTTAAAACATATGTATGGAGCACAGCACTGTACGGCTGTGAAGCCTGGACAGTAGGAGAAGCAGACAAGAAAAAGGTAGAAGCCTTTGAAGTGTGGTGCTACAGACGATTGATGAAGATATCATGGAGAGACAAAGGTAAGAACGAAGAGGTACTAAAAATGGTAGGTGAAGAAAGAAATATGTGGAAAACGGTAAAAAATAGGAGAGATAGGATGATAGGCCACATACTACGGCATGAGGGAATAGTGCGGAATATACTAGAAGCAGAGATAGGAAAAAAGAGAAGAAGAGGTAGACCTAGGTTAGACTACTGCACACAGATAGTGAAAGATGTAGGCTGTAGGAGTTTCAGGGAAATGTGTAGGCTAGCTCAGAATAGAAATCAATGGAGGTACGCATCCAACCAGTCCCGAGATGGATACATTAATGACGAAGAAAGTAACTGCACTTTAACATGATATTTATTATAAGCAACTACAAGCATAGGATGGGCAATATTCTCGAATAATGGTAATTGCGTGAAAGCATTTACTGGAAAACTATTATTTCGGCAAATGTCTTAGTGTTGGGGGATCTTGGCAGCCACAGGTTGCTTACCCCCCTTCAATAAATCTCAGTGAAATAGGGCATAATATTAGAAAACAATAGAAGGAGAACCGAGCTGTATTGCTGTGTGAGAATTTCAGGGAACTATGTAGGTTAGTTTAGAAAATAAATAAGTGCAGGTACATGTCCAACCAGTTTTGAGATGGAAAACCCAATGACGAAAAAATAAGTGCAGATAAATCTGATGATTATTATAAACAATTACAGGTGTTTGGTTCGAAATATCTGCAACCAATGTTGACTGTGCGAAAAGATATATTGGAAAATATATTAAATCAGTAAATGTTCAAGTGCTGGGGGAACTTGGCAGCCACAGGCTGCTTACCCCCCTTCATAACCACTGAATGTCGGAGAAATAGGGTACAAGAAAGAACGGCGTCTATGATGAAAGACAACAAACATAAAACAAAAAGTTGTTGAAAGCGTATGTGTGGAGCACAGCACAGACAGTATGCCTACGAAATACGGGAAGTCTGAAAAGCAGACAGAAGAACAGTAGCAGCCTTTGAAATGCCGTGCTTCAGATGTATGAGGATGGACAGACAAAGGTAATAACAAATAGGTTATAGAAACAGTAGGGGAACAAGGATATCTTTGGGAAAAAAATATGAGAAATAGAAGGGCAGAATACGTTCTAAGGCATTTTTGGGGAATAGTATGGGATATATGACAAGCAGAGATAGGAAAAAAAAAAGGTGGATGTAGACCTAGATCAGATAGTGATAGATGCAGACTGCAAATTTCGGGGAAATCTGTAGGTTAGTTCAGAATAGGAAACAATGATGGTACGCATCTAACCAGTTTCAGGACTGAAGACCCAATGATGATGATGATGATGAATCAAATGGAAATAGTGCTAACCAAGAGATACGGTATGAAAATTAACAAAAATAAAACTAAAGTAATAGTATGTAATGGAGGGGAAATAAGTCAAAAACCAGAATACAGATAGGAAATGAGAATTTACAGTAGATTAAGGATTTCTGCTACTTAGGAAGCCAAATAACACAAGATGAGGAAAGTGCAAAAAATATAAAGCAAAGATTAACACAAGGCCGTCCTGCATTTAACGAGAAAACGTAACTACATGTTGAAAGACAACAAACATAGAAACAAGGAAAATATAGCTGAAAGCATATGTGTGGAGCAAAACCCTTTATGGCTGTGAAACTTGAACGGTAGGAGAAGCGGACAGGAAAAGTGTAGTCTTTGAAAGGTGGTGCTACAGACATATGATGAAGAAATCATGGACAGACAAAGTTAGAACAAAGAGGTTCTAGAAACGGTAGGTCAAGAAAAAAATATGTAGAGAATAGTAAAAAAACAGGAGAGATATGCTGATAGATCACATACTAAGGCATGAAGGAATAGTGTGGAATATATTAAAAGCAGAGATAGGAAAAAAGAGAAGCAGAGGTAGACCTAGGCTAGACTATTGCCCACAGATAGTCAAATATGTAGGCTGTGGGAATTTCAGAGAAATATGTAGACTACCTCAGAATGGAAATTGATGTAGGTACGTGTCCAAACAGCTCCAAGACAGAAAACTTGACGAAAAGAAAAATTGTACTTGAACCTGATGATTATTATAAGCAACTTCAGGTGTTGGTTTGACAATATTCTCAGCTAATGTTGATTATGTGAAAGGATTCATTGAAAAACTATTAATTCAGTGAAGCGTTAAGTGATGGGTGACCTTGGTAGCCACAGGTTCATTAACTCCCTTCACATACCATTCAACATCGGTGAAATAGGGTAACTATTTAGAAAACAATAGAAGGGATACCGAGCTGTATCTAACAAGAAAGAGCAGCGCCTGTGTTCGAAGACATTACATGTGATTTTCCAATGCTCCACCCGAAGGTACTACACTGGCCAGGAAGTGAGTTTTTTTTTACCTAGAAAATTTTGAATTTTGCCGGACCCTTGCTGTTCCAAGCAAGGTAGGGATCTTTAACGAGCGTGACAACACTCACACACGGGACCTCCATTTTACCTCTCATCCGAACGAGGGTGTATTTTTGTGAAAAATGCTCGACTAACATTTTTCAAGCGGACCGTGTCGGGATTCGAACCCGGGACCTAGGGCGTAGTAGTCACACACATACCGCTACACCACGAAGCCGCCTGTGTTCGAAGACAACAAACACAGAAACAAGGAAAGAATTGTTGAAAGCAATGTGTGGAGCACAGTATGGTGTGGCTATGAAATAGGAATGGACAGTGGGAGAAGCAGACAGGAAAAAGGTAAAGTATGATGATAATGATAGCATGGTCAGACAAAGTTAATAACAAAGAGGTTTTAGAAACAGGGGCAGGAAGATATGTGGAAAACAAAAAATGGGAGAGATAGAAAGGGACAGAACATGTTCTAAGGCAATTGGGGAATGGTGCAGACATACTACAAACAGAGATAGGAAAAAAGAGAGTAAACCTAGTTCAGATTATTGCACACAGATAGTGATAGATGTGGACTGTGGGAATTTTAGGGAAACCTGTAGGTTAGCTTAGAATAGGAAACAACGGAGGGATGCGTGTAACCATTTCCAGGATTGAAGATCTAATGATGACTAATAAAAAAGTAACCGAAGGGAGTACCAGAATATTGCATTAAATGTGCAATATGCATCCACATACAAGTATGATCACATAGAGTTCTTTGACTTTCATTAATTTCAAATTGAAAAATGTATTGAACCCTTGTTGTGTAAACCACGGGGCTCACTGCATTGAAATATCTACACTTAATTGAATATAGTGCATTCTGTGTGTGATTTTGAAATCACTTATAACTGCCCACAGTTATTCTTTATTCTTAATTCAGCTTCGTGACTATGCCAACTGTAGATTGTTAATGAGATATGACACTTTTAACCCTTGAGGGTGCTCCAAACATTACATCAAGGAATATACTTGAAATACCTCGTTGCAAGTGCTGTCGATTGTACTTAAACCTGATGATTATTATAAGCAACTACGGGTGTTGGCTTTGCAATATTCTCAAGTAATGTTGATTCTGCGAAAGAATTTATTGGAAAACAGTTAATTCGGCAGTCTAAGCGTTGGGGGTCTTGGTAGCTGCAGATTGCTGAACCCTCTTCACATACCACTGAATATTGGTGAAATAGGGCATAAGTTTAGACAACAATAGAAGGGAACGTAGCTGTATTTTGGCTCTAGGAGTTTCAGAGAAATGTGTAGGTTAGCTCAAAATAAGAAACAGTGAAGGTGTAAGCATCTAATCAGTTCCAGGACTGAAGACCTAATGATAATGACTGACAAATAATAATTGACAACTTTATCTTGGTAGTAAATGTATAAATTGTGCTTTCAGAATAAAGTTGTAGATCATAAAGTCTTCGAAGATAAAACGCAATCATGTGGCACTACGAATCTATTACGAATGCCCAAGAAATTGAAATAAAATTAATAACCTTCAAAACCGTGTACTTCTTAAACCACCAACATTCTGATAAAGTTTGACTTAATAGTCATTATTGATGCATAGTATCTCCAGTTAACCGTTGTCCCATTGTTAATGAAATGCCCTATGTGTGTGTGTGTGTGTACACACATGCATGCATGGGGCACACAGCATGGACATGTACGTGCATGTGTGAGTGTATGCATGTGGGTGGGTGGATGCGTGCGTGGGCACACGTGTGTATGTATAATCTAATAATCACTTTTATTACTAACTTAAGAAGCCAACCTTGAGCATGCAACTACGTTTTAACGCGTTGTACATATAATACATGGGTAAATTTTATTCATAAGAATTGTGCTTTACATTATATTAATTCTTTTGCTTTTTAGGGAAATTTCAACTTTAGATACTAATACAAACACATATGATTCGGTTGGTCGAGCATTTATATTAACACCATTGCCGGAGATACAAGAACATTTGAAAAAGAAGCAAATAGCAGCAGAAGAAAAAATAAAGTCATTAGAGAGTAATAAAACATATCTAGAAAGAAGTCTCAAGGAAGCTGAAAATAATTTACGTGAAATGGTACAACAAAAGAAATTTTCTTTGGATTAATAAATATATTTACATTAATTATAAAATAAAATATGTATTAAGATTCTAATGCAGTTTCAAATAGTAATGGTAATACGGTGAGTTTTTCTTCAGGATACAACGGTTTATAAAGCAATTTAAAAATTCCTGTTCCGATTGGAGCTGGCATTCCCATGATTATATTTTCTGATACACCATTGATTTTATCCGTTTGTCCATAATATGCAGCATCAAATAAATGATCAGCTGTTTTTTCAAACTAAAATGACAAACCTTTGTAAACTAGGTAATTTGTGACTTATTTACTTACAGAAGCCAAATTAAATACTGACTGCTTCATCTTAGCTAATCCATCCCTTGTAATGCCTAGAACTTCTCCAGTATGTGTCATTTGAGCAGCAAGTAACATTATATGACGATAATCAACACTCATACCATGATTTTCCATTACCATCTTAATTTCATGCATAATTGTTTGTCTAAAATCTAAACATTATTAAGTGTTAACATAAAATGTTAATGCACCTGGCAGCTTCAATTCCTAAAGTTTGGTACACTTCCATAATGTTATTAGAAACAGTTTGACAGCCATCCACACCATATGTAGCCATTACCTCTCGAAGATTATCACCTTCTACACATAAATTGTAATACGATACTCCAGCTTTATCTTCTCGTGCTATCACTGCTCTCTTCACTGTCGGTAAGCCCTATAATGTATTAATTGATTACAGAGATAGATATTACCTACTTTTGTATTTGGGTGGGACAAATATATTACAATAATACTGTGTAATAAATGCTTCAATAGCTTATGATAAAAACGTCCTAGCTAGTTTGAGTTGAGAATACACAAAGAGTAGAGATGCATTTCGTTTTACAGTACATTATGTGTTTAAAATCAATGCAAAACTTATTTTTGAATATTATACACGAAATGCCTGATATATGTAACACCTGAACTCACAACTGCTGACCTAGCCAGCAGGTTAGTTGATAAATTAATTAGTTTGCTTGCATTTAGTGAATTATTGTTGAATGTGATAAATGAGGATCCAAAAACAAATGGGAAAAGTACTAAATACGGTCAATTATAAGATTATAGTCTAACGACCAAAATAACTCGACTAGAAGCTGATCTAAAGATGTAACTGATAACCAAAAACAGTTTTTGTGAAAAATAGTTTAAAAACTCTTGGTGTCCTGAACACAAAGATGAAAACAGATGATGTCATTAAAAAGTTGTTAGAAGTTGGAAATCAATGTTCCTATAGAAGCTATTAATTGTCATTGTTCAAAAGGAAGAAGGTAAACAAATTTATGAGCCAACATATCAAGCGGCAGACATAAGGGAAACTTGAAAAATTCAAGCGTCGTCATAAAAACTCTTAGTTATGTGGTTTCGTCTTAAAAAAAAAAGTAGTAATAAACAAGTTTGGATAAGCAATGGTGTAATATGTGTTAGAACTGAGGATGGTATCAAGAAATTTAGCAATTACATTAAACCAACGAACGTATGTCAATAACGGTTGTTGCGGAACATAATGCATCAAAACGAGCTTTGCATTTACAGGGTGTCTAAGGGTACCGAAAATCAGGAAAGTACTGAAAAAATTGTGACTTGTAAAGCAAGTCCGGAAATACAGAAAAAGTGCGTAATTTACACTTGGCATACGGAAATTACGCATCTGCTTTAAACACAAAGAAAATCTTAATTCTATTTTGCAATCTTTCTTTGTGTGTATAAAATAAAATATGTTTTTAAATTTGGCCTGGGATACAGAGAGTTAAAAAAATTATTGACGTGCTCTGTTTTTGCACAAATTGATTTGAGGTTACTACTAGATCTGAATAAAACCACGGTTGTTAAAATGCTGACGATTTTATGTGGTACATAGGGAAAATAGTGTGTAAGTTAGATTACTGTTAGCAGTGGCGTAACTCAAAACTGATGGGCTTCCCGCAAGAAATATCAAATTCTGAAACTGTTTAGTGGGGTTAAGTATCTGTAGTCGTCGCAGGGCTCTTGTGAACTGGGCATCCCCTGCACAACGGGGTCTGTGGGGGGGGTGAACGTTACGCCACTGATTGTTAGAAATGTTTTACTAGTAAAAACTGACCAAACGAGTACAACGGCCTTAAATTCATCCATAATCGAAAACAAATTGCATAAAATCTCTCTTTAGGTTAGATCCATTCTCTATTTGTTTGTGTTATTTTTTGCTGGAAGATTTGGCATTTTAGTAACGGCTAATAAAACATCAATTAATATATCGTTACACTTCACAAAGATCTAAATGGAATTGGTGACAGTTCAACAATTCATTTTAACTTATTAAAAATTCAATAAGAAACATAACCTCTAAATTACTTTTAAAACGCAGTTCATCTGTGAAACTTGTATAGTTGTTAGCAGAATATAAATATAATTATTTCAAAATTTCTATCTGTATTCTAATTTGGTAGCCAACAAAATGGATTTCTGACAGTTTACCATTCTCTCCTACTTTTGTAATTGTTGTTTTGTTTTACAGTTTTAATTCAAACACCTCATATCTATTGTTAGCCATAACGCGAACCAACACGATCTCTCTAGATCCTTCATTCAGAGTTGCATTTTTTCCCTAATCATTACCAGGAGCGGTTCATGCCTATGAAATTAAGTTAGGTGGAGCACAACTTATAACTACATATAATTAAAACGCGAATAACAATCTTATAATGGTTCCAATAAAAAGTCCATTCAACGTGAGGTTTTCTGTTTGTTGCAAATTAGTCAATCACTCTGTTGTTAAAATTACGCAAACACAAAATTACTGAATAAAAATATTGTTTATAAAACTTAAGCCACAATTTGCATTTCAGAAAGTTGAAGAAATGCAACAAAACAAGCAAATTATGCGTGTATAGATAACAAGGAGCAACCCTCATCAATGCTCCAAGGATATATGCGAACAATATGGTGATGAAACGTTTCAAAGTGTCAAAAGGTTAAAACAAACTCAACTATTGGTCATCGCATGGACGTTCGGCGAACGTTCATTTTGTGTCTTCTCTTTAGTTATAGCCCTATTCCAACACAGAATGACATTTCAACACATTTAGTACTTAACAAGATCGCTGGGTCTGACAATTCGCGTGCAAATGAACTCGCAAAAAAATTTCTGTAAAGTTTGTGACAGAGGCGCCTCGGGGGGTCCGAAGTGCATAACTTGTAACATTTATAAGGCATTGTTCCATAGTTGTGCTGACCAGAAAAAACTACAATATAGTGATGATTTGAGTGTTGTTTGCTGTAATGGGGATGTTTTAGAACCACATGTGATGTTACTTGATTCTATGTCTGTTAATAAATATGATGGTGAAATTAAAACTAATGCTAGTGACTTAGAAGGTAATAGCCTAGATGATTTGCTAGACGTTTATAAACAACTAGTAAGAGCTTAGCATAGTGAAATTGCTTTATTAAAAGAAAACAATATGCTAATAAGAGACAAGTTTAATTACATCTATCAGGAAAACCAAATGTTAAGAAAAAGTCGAGCTCTATTATTATTCACAAGCTATGACGTCTAGTTCTAATGATGCGAATACAATCAAAGATCCACTACTAAACTTAAAGGTGCAAACATATGATATTGTTAATCATGACGCTTCTTGTGCATCCGGTGAAAATTGGAATGTAAACAAGGTCAAGGTTAAAGCCTAAATTATACACAGTAGTATTACAAAAGAAAATCCACAGGTCAAGGTTAAAGCCTAAATTATACACAGTAGTATTACAAAAGAAAATCCACATTAAAATTAAATTACACTGCAGAGCAACACAATTGCTGTTGTTTTCACTATACACATGTGTACTAAAACACGTTTTGCCGTGAAAGCAAGTATTTTCTATAAAAAATGCAATTAGTTTGCATTATAATGCCATTAAAGCTTTAAATTAATCACATCAATTGACTTTTGTATTACATAAATATTTTCTGGAATAGACGAGATTAGGAAATGTCAATTTCGTATGAACTAATTAATAAAGAAACGTTTATTCCAAGAAGCGGCCTGAACATTAAAAACTCAGAAAATGTAATAAAAATTGATAAGAAATATTTATGATCTTTCGCATTCATTGTAGGATAGAAGGAGACCGCGAGCATTAACCTTGGGTGTTAATTCACACGACTGCTCATCCAATTCAATCTGATGATAAACCTGACGGAGATCTATTTTACTAATACTAAACACTTTAGCATCATACAGTTTCATTGATACGGCACATATCTACACAAATGCATAAAGTGTTGTCTGACTTAGGAACAGAAACTTCAGGCGATACCCATTTGCTTGCTCCTTTGACCTTCTCGATAATTTCTAAATGTAATAGTTCTGTAATTTGGTTTTCAATCTCCTTTGGTAAGCTGTAAAGTACACGACGAAGGGGTTGAATGAATGCATGGTGGAACACTTGAATCAGTAGGAATACTCAGTTGAAAATCTTTTAGCTTACCTAAAGGCACAGTTGGGGTCATAGAAATTGTTTGTACCCGAACTCCTGTACGTGCATCCAAACCAACACGTAAGACCTTAATCTTCTTCGCATCATTATGACCAAGAATTGTAGTAAAATTCTCTTCAATGACAACGACAGAAACCCTTTGCGAGATATTATTACAAACCACATCTACACTTGCCGTAAACATTACAGTATACTGAAGTTGACCAGAGCCATAAAAAAAATTAACCCAGGATTAGGTTCGTAACAGTAAAATTGTATGCCATTTAGATGCAGGTTTTCAGTTTTCTTTCGACATCCTAGTATGTAGTGCACCAGAATCCACGAATGCAGAATGTGTTACTCCTCCGAATTTACATGCAACTATTTTTTCTGATTGACTACCAGTTCAGAGTTAAGTACACAAAAAATGGATTCATCTGTCACTTGCTTGACAGTCGAACTTTTACCTGTGCCCAAATTTGAATTACCGCTTGAGCGACACATACGTGCAAAATGACCAGTTTTCTTGCATTTATTACACACAGCGTTAAGCTCAGTTCCACAGCAAATGCATATTAGTGTTTTCGATTCACCAGATGTAAATTTATTTTGCTTATTCTTAACTAAATTTGCCTTCTCTCCCATCTTCTTCTTCTTATGCCGTTCTGTAGTTTTGCACACGGAAGTCAAATTTGTAGAAAATGGTGAACAGTTACGTTATTAGCCATTATTCCAGCTTGTGATAACACTGTTTCAAATGTACGTGCAACCCTTTCAGCCTCCTCCAAGGTCAAAGATTCTTTTTCCATTATCCACTAACGGAGTTCATTGGATGAAATATCATTAATTAACTGACCTTTGATAGCTTCGTCAACAACTTGTCCATTTCAACTACACCGTTGAACTTGCTTTCGAATACGAGTAAGAAATGTGGTAATGTTTTCGTCCTTTTCTTGACGAATTTGAACTAAAACATACCGCTCATACCACTTTGTACTTTTAAGCCTAATTTTTGACTCCAGACATTCTAAAGTGTATGTGTAAGCATCCGTACCATTAGGAAACTCGGTAACTATAGGTAGGGAAAAATAAACATCTTGCAGAGCTGAATCGCCTTACAGGAAAAGTTTTGCCTGTTTGACCTTCGCATCAGTTATTTTTTCACTGACAAAGTAAAATTCAAGAGTCTGTTTCCATCTCTGCCAGTCATGAGGTGATGCTGTTTGTAGTGCAAATGACAGAATATGCATTTTCTCCATGTTGCAATAATTTCTCAAATTATTTTACCTGAACCCAAAATCCTGGTCGCCACTTGTACTATTTGTATATTTAGGAGATACATTACTACTTTATTGAACAATATTAATGCTTTATTCTGCCATTCAAATACATATTTTAATTACTCTATTTTCCACTTCTTTCAAAGTCCCAGCTACCCTGATCTTGTATATCAATAATCCGTAACCTTAGCAACACCACAAACAGGGACCCACTGTCACACCACTTTACTTGTCTGGTACACCCTTATTTTATTACGAAATTCCCGTCCCTTCTGGGCAATTCCAAATTTAAACTCTTTATTCTCATAACAGTAATATAAAGTACGTCCACACTATGCATACATATTTAGACGCTTAATATACATTTGAATTAATAACTTACAAATGTAATTCACACTTAAAGCAAGCACTAGAATCTATTACATATGAAATGATCCAAGCAGTATTTACACATAGTATAAAAGCAGGAATAAAAATTAAAATATGTTTTCCTACCGCTGCGCTGCTTCAGCTAGCAACATTTTTGATTTAATGAAACCCTACTTTGATATTCTATAAACTATATAATACAATCTTGACTTACCTTAATAACAACATGTGGAATTTGTTCTTTAAGTTCGTGTAATGCAAAATTTAACCGGTGTGAATTTTTTGTACGATTAGGATGTACGGTCAGTATGGTTTCACTATGTACAGTAACATCTGCTGGTTTTAATTTTAACTTAGAAGTGCATAAACTAAAATCTCAAATCAAATTAAATTAACAGTATTTGAAAGTACAATTACCCGTAGCGTATTGTTTCTGCATTAACCTCCAGCTGCAATAATTTTATACGTTCATAATCTAAATGTACTAATAAAAAACATTCACCTTTTGTATATACATCATCAATGTATGAAGTTATCTAAAACAATATAATATAAACTAAATTTATTAAAAATAAATATTTACCTCTCCGAGAGTAGTTCGTTCTATTCGAACTTTTACTCTTCTTGCAAATTCTGCATCATATGGATTTACTAAACAGGCATTAATTATAGGTGTGCTAATCACTCTATTAGCATTGATAATCTCTTTAATTCTAATTAAATAGAAATACAAAATGACAATAATTAATAAAAATATAGTAAATATAAAATTACAAAGCACATTTTTATTTATTTCAAATAAAAGTAACCATAACGTTAAATAAAAATTTGTTACAAACAAAATTGTAGGACAAATTTGAGATTTCAAAAAAATCAAGTGCATGAGTTTGCATAAGATTTTTTAAACCTAACCATCTAGAAAGTTTAAATGAATTCACACAACACACATTTTATATAAAACAAGAAATTCAACAAAAAAAAATTTCTTTTAAATTTATATACTTCATACTTTCAATTAATTTCTTGATAAATGAAAATTAAAGTAACATTTTATTAAAATTTGATCAACCAGCAGTTTCTATAAACAATGCTTGGATTCTGAATAATCTTCATTTTAATTTAATTGTCCTGTTAATCCTAATACTGTGCATGTTAATTGAAAACACAATGAGTAGCTGAAAAAGTTTTGCTACCAACATTGAAGAAACTACAATAATAATTCTTACTTTTTCATTAAGTTTGTGTCAGAATTGAAGTTTCGATTTTAAAAACCTTTATTTATTGTATTTAACATAAAAAGTGCCATCGAATGAAATATTACAAAACGTACTTTGCTATCTGCATTTTTAAAAATGGAGTTACTACTGCTTAGAGGTCGAGGAGTGGGGGAAGAGGAGGTGGGTGGGTTGAAAATACATCTTTATATGAAAAATTTAAAATAAAAATCGACATGTCTGAGCATTTTCCTAAAACATTTTATAGAAATTATCCGTTACCTTCAAGAAACACTATACAGTGTGATTGTTTTACATGTCTCAACAAATATCCGGATTATTAAGGTAGATACAAAAGAAATGTGAAAGGAAAGAGTTAGTATACACACTAAGAGGTTATTAACATTTGTATATGCTTCAATTTACATATAGCTTGTCGCTGGTTCAATCATTATTTAAGTTTTAGAATTAATTTTTAATTGACTAGAATCGATTCAATAACAAACAAAACGAAAACTTCTTTTTTAATAAACGAACGAAAATTAATTTGACATTTCTAGTTGACAGAGAAAACCGAAACTTAAACTTACTTGATTAAATTCTATACATACCACCCACCTTGAAAGGGCTCTTTCAACAATATAATAAAAAAAAAGGTGTATAACCTAACACTAATATAAGCAGACCCTTTAGTTTCTTTCACAAGGGAGTAAGCACAATCTATTAACGGCACGCTGCACTTAACCAAATTGAGTTTTGAGCTTTACAACGTGCACCTTCTTATCTGATCCAAAAACAGTAGCACTCACCCGGCCTAACTTCCATTTCAGAGTAGGTAAGTTATTGACTTTAATAAGCACCAACTGGCCTATTCGAAGATTATCACTTTCAACCCACCATTTTCGCTGACTCTGCAATTCACTAATGTAATCTTTCGACCATCTGATCCAAAAGTGTTGATATAACATCTGGATATGCTGATATCGTGAAAGATGATTGACTGGTATGTTCACCATATTTGCATCTGGAAGTGCAGGTAACCGACGCCAATTTAAAAATGCGACAGCATAATCACATCAGTCATTTAGGCTTGATGTCAGTGGAACAAAAGGACGAGAATTAAGGACTGACTCGATCTGTGTAAGCAGTGATAAACCTTCAAAGGTAAGTGAGGTGTTGCCAATTACTCTTTTCAAATGTAATTTACAAGATTTCACTCCCGCTTCCCAAATCCTCCCAAAATTTGGAGGATTTGCTGGTATGAATTTCCATGAAATTCCTTCATTTCCCAACAAATTCGATAATTCAGAAGAATGATCTTTCACGAATTTTACCAACTGTTTTAGTTCAGTGTTAGCCCCCACAAAGGTAGAACCATTATTGGAGAAAACACAAGTAGGCTTACCTCGCCTAGCAACTAATCTACGAAATGTAGCCAAAAATGCATCAGACGTCAAATCTGTAACCAACTCAATATGAATAGCCATTGTTGTAAGGCATATGAAAGACAAATAAAACATTTTGATAACTTTGCTCCTTTACCATATTTGTTTTTAATGTATAAGGGACCTGCATAATCAACGCCAACATTATAAAAAGGAGGAAAAGCAAGCACACGTTCTTTGGGTAAAATCCCCATAATTTGACCCATTGGTCTAGGATTCGATTTGAAACATTGAATACAATTAAACGACACTTTCCTATCCAAATTTCTTCCACCAATAACCCAATATTTATCACGAATTGAACTCAATAACATTTGCGGACCTGGATGTAATAGTCTTTTATGTTCTGCTTCAAACAATAAAAGGGTAAATCTGTGTTTTGCCGAAAGAAGAATTGAATGCCTCTTTTCATAGTCGAATTCTGACAACTGTAATCTTCCCCCCACCCTGAGGATACCATTGTCATCGAGAAAGGGACTAAGTTACAAATTCCTTTTGTCGAAATATCTACCTTCTTTTCAAAATTTTCTACTTCTTAACCATAAACCTCCCTTTGCACTAATCTTATTAATGCAGTAAGGAATACTCCAATTCTTCTACATCTAAAGCTTCTCTAAATCTGGATCTTCTCCAAATTAAGATCTTACAAAACCGAAAACAATATGCAACAATTCTTTTGAGTCGATTAAAACTACGAGGAATTGTTAAAGATTTAAGTGGAGCCACCCTCACCTTTGAACAAAGCAAAGAAACCGTTACTTCGCTGTTAGGTGTAGTAGTTTTTAAATATACACATGCTCCATACGCTTCCGCAGAAGCGTCTGAAAACCCATGAATTACAGGATTAGTACAAATTACTTGGCAATCAACTTTCAACCGATTTAAACTCAAAAAATTATTTTTTAATATTCTCCACTTATCAATCAATTTGCATGGGCAATGCTTCATCCCACGCCAAATTCTCGCACCATAATTTTTGCAACAATATTTTTGCTAAGATTATACAAGGTCCAACAAACCAAGAGGATCAAATATTCTAGAAATATCTGACAAAATTGACCTTTTTGTATTTTTCGACACATCTACCTTAAAATCAATACCAAACATAAGTTTCTCCAACTTAAATGCCCAGTATAATCCCAGTGTTTTGTGTTGATCCTTTTCACCAAAGTGAATATTGTTCAAAGTTGCATCTACTTTCCCAAGACTTTCAATAACTATTGGATCATTTGATACCCATTTCCTAAGTATCGTACAACCAGTTTTTAATATAGAATCAACCTCCTTACCCAATTTAATTGTATTTTCTATGTTATCAGAGCCCCTAGCATGTCATCAACGTAAAAGTCTTTTAATATTACTCGAGAATCAGCTGGATATAATTCCAAGTTGTCTAACCCACGTTGTATCAGACACCGAATTGCCAAATATGGACCTGAGGTTTGTCCCATAAGTGACGGTATTGAGTGTATACTCACTAATTTCTTGAGTAGGATCTGATCGCCACATAATTTTCTGTAATGATCTTTGCTTCTCATCTACCAAAACCATTCTGTACATTTTCGAAATATGTGCACAGATGACAACATTATATTTCCGGAATCTCTGAAGAATAGCAATCGATTTGTCCTAGAGATTTGGTCCAGTGTATTGCAAATCATTTACTGAAACTTCAGTATCTGTTTTTGCCGAACCATTAAAAACTACTCTTAGATTAGTAGTCACACTATTTTCATTAATTACACCATGGTGTGGTAAGTAATACGAAATTCCATTAGAATATGAACAACACTTTGACATGTGTCCTAAATTTTCATACTCTACCATAAAGTCAATATATTTTTGCTTCAAAGTAGGATTTTTATTTAACCTTTTTTCGAATGAAAGAAATCTATTCAATGCATATTGCCGAGAATCACCTAACTTTAAAGGAAAATCACGAAATGGAACGTTAACAAGAAACCTTCCATCAACATTATGCTTGGTAGTTTCCACAAACATTTTTTCAAATTCGATGTCTTCCTGTGAAAGTAATTTATTTCCAAAAGGAATTTCCTCCATGGCCCAAAATTTTTCCAATTATTTCTGAACATCAACATTTATATTCAGATTACACCTAACCAATGTCTTTTGATTGCAGGGTATCATAAAACCCGTAGCAACCCAACCCAATCTAGTTTTCTGAAGTACTGGATTGTTATTGTTATCTCCAATGCAAAGAAGCTCATAAAATACTTCAGCTCCGAGAAGAATGTCGACTTTTCCAGATAATGCAAAGGAAGAATCTGCCAGTTTTAAATGATTTGGAATGTTCACCGTTATATTCAGATCCTGGCTAGGAATTGTACCATTTATTTTTGGCACCACCAAACATGAAATTGTGGTTTCATAACCACTATAAAGTGATTGAATTTTTACTAAACACCTATGTTTAATGTTGGACATTACTTGATTGATTCCAATAATGGAAATTGCAACATTTTGCTTTGTTAACCCCAATTGGTTACAAGCATCCAATCTAATTAGATTAGATTGAGACCCACTGTCCAACAGTGCTCGATATGTCTTCAATCCAACATTCAAATCGACAATTTACACAAGTGCAGTAGATAGCAACACTTCTGGTTGTGATACCTGATTCTTTCCGACAAAAATTGATGTTATCTGAAGCGGCAACACATCTCCAGATTCAACTTTATTATTCAGATCATTTTCAATAGGTTTCAACCTTTCTCTCGTTGCCTGTTCGAAATGTGGAAGTGTGTGATGTTTTGCACCACATTTTCTACAACCACTTACATAGCAGCTTTTACAATAATGGTTGTCTTTTCGTAAGCAATTAAGACAGGCCCAGACTTTAGCCTTTTCATAGCGAGCTTGCACCGACACTTTCAGAAAATCTGAACAATTGTTAGAAAAATGCTTACCGTTGCAAATTGCACAATTTGCATTTCCTACGAAAAACGATTTAGTTGTAGAACTAACTTTATATTCAAATTTAGAGTTCTCTTTGGTTTTGCTTTTTTCTAACATTACTAATATTTCAATACGACCTTTTAGGAACACTTTAACTTCTTCCAATGTAGGAAGTTTCCCATAAGATTTTTTCTCTTGCCACATTCTTTGTGTAATAGAGTCCAACTTTTTCTCACTCAAAAATATTATTATTGGATCCCAACTTTTTGTATCGATTTCCAATTTTTTCAAAGCATGTAAATGCTTTGTTATGCTATCAAATATATTGCATAGTTCGACAGGTGATTCTTTTTGCAAATTAGCAATATCAAAACTGACCTATCAAAACTGTTTTCAGACAAAACGTGATTGCACAATGTAAGCAAACTATGATGTGAACTTTCAAATGCCATTCGTTCTTCCAATTGCTTTTCATAATTTTCATCAGATACCGCCATTTCGATATTATGTTGAACTTCATCACACTCAATCAGAAAACTACTCAATTTCTCTAACCTCGAATTTAATTCACGTAATTTTACTTTATCCACTAATTTATGAATATGCGTATTTTCAAGTATCCCATTCAAAAAATTTTCAGTATTAGTAATACGGGCTTTTAAAGCACCGCGTTTTCTATTCAATGCTTTAAGCTCTGCTCACTATCCATTTTAAAAAGCAAATTTAAACAACGAAACGACAAATAACAATAAAAAACTAAAATTAGTAATAAATACTGCTTACAAAAATCGAGTTGAGGGAGGTTTAATTTCTTACTTGAAATTCCGTAGATTATTTTACCACTTCCACGTGCAGCTATTGACCTTAAACCCAATGATGCTTTTTTTTCACTATCTAGTTCGAATATAGTTGTGCCCAGTATATCACCATTCCATTTCCATAACATAGAAGGTGCTGAAAGTATTTCACCGTCTAATTTCCAAATATTAGACCATGCCGAAAATATTGCATCAATCTATTATTCGATTAATAGAAAGATGCCCTAGAATTTCACCATTTATTTTTAATTTAAACAGTGCCTATAATGAATTTCAGTTGCCACCAAAACAATTATATTGTTGCAAGCTTCGAATTTCAACCGAGTGTTGATGTTGCAATGCCGACAGATTGTATCCTTGACCGAAAGTATACGTACTCTCGTTTAATACATGCACCAAACAAACCAGCTTAAGTTATTTTTACCGTAGTTCTTTTTCTACAAGCTAACTATAATTTTACCTACAGTACAAAAATATGTATTCCAAGGATACCAACAAAATTGAATGAGTTAACGTTGCTCTTCAATATTATACTCTAATGTAGGTTCAACAACACGAAGGACCTCTAATTTCCAAATTCCAAGAACCACAATGTAGTTATTGATACACTGTGTTTTTTGTGCGTTGTAACCACTTTCAATCTTCAGTACTAACAAAACGATTTACACTCGCGGTTAAACGTCCGATATTACGGTATGTTTAATTACTTGAATTAAACCGACAAACAACTCAAAATCCATGCTCTAAGGATCACTTTTGTATATGCTTCAATTTACATATAGCTTGCAGCTGGTTCAATCATTATTTAAGTTTTATAATTAATTTTTAATTGACTAGAATCGATTCAATAACAAACAAAACGAAAACTTCTTTTTTAATAAACGAATGAAAATTAATTTGATATTTCTAGTTGACAGACAAAAACCAACACTTAAACTTACTTGATTACAATTCTGTGCAACATTATTTAATCAAAAAAATAATTGACGAGGAAACAAAAGAGCAACATAAAAACTTAAATTTTTAAACTGCAAAGTATTTCTTCTTTTTTAATTCTGAAAGAGCTTTAAATTTTCTTTACAATGATACCAAATTGTGTGATGGGTACTTAAAAATTGAAGCTACAGGAAGGTTTTAAAAATTAATCTACACAGCTTTGGAAAATACAACAAAAATGTTAAAATTGTAACAGGTGCCGTAGGAAACAAATGGACAGTATTTAGTTGTTTTATCAAGCAATTTATTCTCCTTAACGTCAAAGGTTATTCCGTTTTTTGATTACTGTTTCAACAATACAACAAAATAATTACACAAATGGTCAAAAATGGATATGTTGAGAGTATTCATATGGTATAATGACAATTCACAAGAAACTAGGGTAATTTATTTAATTTTATACCTAGTACAACACCAGGCAAATTTATGCATTTTTCCAGATTAGAAGCCAGTTTATGCAGAATTGGCTGTTTTAATTTCTAGGTGCAGCAAGGAATTCAAATAAACCATATTGCTGAGAATAAAGAAATTATTGTTTTGGCATATTTCAGAGCACATCCATGCAACTTGATTCGTGAAGTTGTAAGTGAATTAAATAAATCATAAAAACGCTAACTTTCATTATGAATGCTTGTGAATATAAAAGTATGCTTTATATTACTTAAATAGATGGCTATTTACCTGCATCATTCATGCAATATTACGAAAAAATTAATAAGTAACTTACTTTACTGAAAAGTTGCATAAATTCTTAATATCAAAGTGCTATGAGGACATAGTCACATACACTTTAGTTAATATATTGAATAAAAGATCCACATTTGGCGATAACAGTGATATCAAAACGAATTTGATATTTACAAAGAGAAACACTTGAAATGATTAGAAATTAAAAGGATGGAATTTACATATCGTAAATTAATCTAAGCGTTCAACGAATGAAATCGTTTGTTATGAACTCAAGGATTCTTATTGATGTGAAATACGTGTCTCTTTGCGAGTTTCAACACATGGATAGAATGAACATTTTTTGGAACAAATGGTTGATTAATAATCTAAATGAGATGTTATATGTAGGAGTAGATTTACTTTGAAATGATTATTGCTGCATTTCTGCAAACCAGGGAAGTAATTTGAAAATCTGAGTTGTACTAAAATTGTGCAAGTACAACTATTATAATTGAACGTGTTGTTGAGTCAGTTTGATTTTTGCCGATTTTAAAAATTGTAAAAATACTATATATTAAATTAGTTAAGTAATGGGATTGTTTTAGCGA
Source organism: Platerodrilus igneus (assembly GCA_036346225.1). Lineage (NCBI taxonomy): Eukaryota > Metazoa > Arthropoda > Insecta > Coleoptera > Lycidae > Platerodrilus > Platerodrilus igneus. The sequence continues at coordinate 1,304,225 of JARFIW010000800.1, read as the reverse complement.
TTCAATTATAACTGCAATTATAGCTTTAAACATTAGTTCAGATAGTACTTTATATATTGCTTCAACTATTAGTCCACATGCTTTTAAAATCTATTTGATTTGATTTTGCTGTGGTTGAATTGTGAATGTAGTTTGTGCTGAAAATTTAAAGCATTAAGAAACTGTTGGGTCTGGAATTAATTAAAGGCTCCGAAAATAGAGGTCAGTAGCTTTTAAGATTTATGTTTTTCAGTAATGGACTTTATGGAAATATTTAAATCGGTATTTTGTATCTAATAATTGTATTGTGCGAGTCGTAGTACTAAGGTATAATTATTTCATAAATTCGTTTGGGAAATTATTTATAACTAGAAGCAATTTACACATATCTTTAATGCGAGGGATATTTTTTAAAGAAATAAGCAAGAGGGTGAGAGTACACTGACACTGAAAGTTCATCTAACTTTATTCTGAGTGTAAGTTCAAACTTTAGTTCTTTTTATAAGATTTATACTGCACTAATTTTCATTTTTCAATATTATTATATGTAAATATTTTATAAAACTCCCTATTTTTCACATTTGTTAAGTAGTTTGAAACACCATGGGAGAAATGTCCTTCCACGCTTGCGTCCTAAGTATCCCAAAAAGATATTCCAGTTTAAGTAGAAAGGCAGTTGCAGAATTGCACTATGAAAATGTTTTAGTGAGTCTTAGTGTCAAATTCGATCTCTTCATCAATGGTCGGTAAGAAGTATTATTAGTAATGTGATTTATTTGTAGTGCTAAGTATGCAAGGTAACACTTTGATTGATTAATATTGAAGCAGCTGCTACAAGTACAATAGCGTTAAAGAATACACATGGAATTTTAAATATACGTTTGATATTTAGATTAAAGTCAGGATAGCCGGGTAGTGAACATCATTTACTACCAAGGATTTGGGTCTGATCACTCATCAATACAGTCTGGTAATGTCATTACAATATTTTTCTATTATTTCGACTAATAAAGTAAGCAAATTTTGGTCTTTAGTCTACTAATATTTGGTTTACGGTCAGAATTGTTATAAATATGCTGGCGCAGATTTAGTACCTCATCACGATAAATAATTGGATAAAACTTTTAGTAAAAATTTAATTTTCAATGTCTATAAATTTCATACAAAATTGATTATTAATTATTTGACAAATTATGTTGTTAAAAGTTGAAAGATTTTTCTTTTTTGGAAAGTATCATGCAATGTGGAACTATTTGTTCTCATAAAAAATTGTTTTTAGATAACTAAATTGTTTGAACCAACAAATATTGAAAAGAGTTGAAAATAAGTCAGATTATTTTGACATGTTTATGTTTAAATGATTGTCTTAGTTACCGGCTTCATACCACATGAAAAGTCAATGCAAATAATTTATTGGTGTTTAATGCTGATCTTAAGAATTTTAAAAGATTAATAACCAAATATTCCGATCTGAAAGCTATTAGGGTTCATACAAACAATATGTGTCTCCTTGATGTTAATAATTAAATTATATAAATGAACTCAATCGATATTTCACATATAGGTTGGACTTTTTTAGATTATTGTTCTACATATTTGACATAAACCAGTAACTGAAAATAAAACCTTTTCTTTTTATTTGAGAAATAATTAGTAAGTTAAAAATGTTCTAATTGCTCATCTTCAGTCACAAATAGCGATCTCTATGTACTTGTTAATTGTAGTTTTCCTTTTAAGGTGCAGTCGCAATTGAATGTCCTCAGGTTGTTTGTTTTGTTGTACTAAGCATAAATAAGGGTTTCTACCTCTCCCTCGTGCATCATTCCATCTAATATATGAGTATTAGAGGTAGTGGCGCCCTCCCTTTTCTCCATACACTTGTTAGCTATCCATATACTTAGACCACTCTTGTGCCCACCGCAAGGGCCGTGCCTGAGCTATGCATTGGTAGTTGTTTTACCTTCTAAACTATATTCCATCTGTCACCTAGGCTGTTTTTTGCGATAGATAATACACCTTTGACCTACCAGAGCAAGGGATAGCTAAAAGGCGTTTCGGGTATGTACAATACTCTGAAGCATCTAATTGCTTTAACATCACTGACACACTTAAGCTCTCTTGGAAAGATTCTGCAAAACCTACCTAGGAACACCTTGTGTAATATTCATACTGGCAACTCCAGCAAAGTGGAAGGTTTTTAAAGTCATTTGGGTACCAGGTTCTCCAATACTTTGTGCAGCTAATGCACCCACTGCAGTACCAGGTTCAATAACCGAACGTATAAATTTTTGACCACATGTTTCAAGAAAAGTCACCAACTGGCTACATGTAAGACGATGAATTCTTTTTACAACATCACTTGTTCCAAATTGTTTAGTTACTTTTTCCACTTTGTCTGCAATGGTTTCCATGAACATGCTGTAACATGATTTTCAATACGAAATAGTTAAAAATTATTGCAAGAATTACATCACTTCTGTTCGAAATTGTTCGCTACATTCATTTAAAGCTTTAGTGGTTAAAAATGCTTTAGTTGCACGTCGTATCTGATCAGCAGAAAGTGCAATTTCATCTTTATACGGGAACTTAGCACAAATATGATTTAATACACGATCAAAATCGACAGGACAGTCCTTGCCTAAAATATTAATTCTTTTAAATCGATAAAAGTTAATAGGTATATAACCTTCCATGCATGAAGGATCTAATCCATCACAACCATAAGAAAATTGAATAATACTACTTTCAGCATTGCGAACAGACCCATCATAATGAACAACTAGATCTTCCAGAGACTAAAACAATAAACTTTAATATAAAAACAGTAGCAACAAATAAATACAAATACCTTAACTAATCGTCTCTGCATATAGCCAGTTTCAGCAGTTTTAACAGCGGTGTCTACCAATCCTTCACGGCCACCCATAGTATGGAAAAAGAATTCTGTAGGAGTTAATCCAGTATAAAAGCTGTTTTCAACAAAACCCTTAGCAGCAGGAGTTTTTGCTACAATAAACAACGTAGAAAAGTGTCACTGTTTATGTGAATCGAGAACTTACAATTGTGCTCAAAATGAGGCAATGATCGATCATCAAAACTGTTTGGAACCCTTTTACCATTTAAAGCTTGCTGGCCTACACAAGCAATCATTTGTGATATATTGATGAAGGAACCTGTAGCATTTGTATATAAACAGAATATGAAACAACTACCTACTCTATCACACCTTTAGATCCTGATAAAGCCATTATCAAAGGACTATTAGTTGGATGTAATTCTGAAACACAAGCCTGACCTGCATGCTCTCGAATAACAGATAATTCTTTTAAAATTACAGCTTCTAACGTCTCCTCCTCCGAACAACCAGGTTGGCATGTCAGTTTTCCTTGTCTCATCAAAGTAATATATTCATCACACTTTTGGTAACTACAAATAATTTAAATACCTCTGTTGAATAGTATACAAGGTTTACCCATCATCCAGCAAAGCATTTTTCCTTTTTACTAAATTCTCTCCTGGCGTCACATCACCAATTCCGATGGAAAAACCAATGTTCATCAAAAGATAGGATGCCAATTTACCTACAAAATAATAATAACTTCATTATGTGACACAATTGGAAATCATGATCAATTCAGTTAAAAATATTATAGGCATTGTAAATACAAGTTAAGATATGACAGATTTTGTACTAATTTGCCAACAAGGATTTGTATAATAATCACCAATAATTGGCTTATGTTTCTGAAGACGATTTATTGTGAAATTAGTTGTTCGGCTAAGATGAAAATTTTAAAGATCTTATGAAAACTAACAAAATATTGCTCATTTAACTAATTGCATGTTTAAATGATATGTACCGGAATGTGGAACATCAAATGTGATCAGATGTATGAATCTTCAAACAATTACTAGGGAAAACTGGATTAGTATAAATTAATATTTATTAATAATAATAGAGTATTGCTCTTTGGAAATCTCAACGACCCTGGGCTGCAATGGAGGAAGTGAGAAGTCTATACAAAAGGATGTAATATAGTGTTTTCAGTTCAACCTAAAAACATCAAGTAAGGTTTAAAGAATGAAAAATTCATAGATAGGAAGACACTTGAGGATTTGACAGGAAAATTCACTACAATACAAAATAAATTATTCGTTTATAAATATTTCAGTTAAAAACACTCAAACTACAACAGTTTTGTGAAATTAATAACTGAATACACCTTTATGCATCTGTCTGTTATTTGTTAAGTATAGCATTGGTTTTGACAGCATGATTAGGAATTTTCAAACAATTTGTCCAATAATAATACTACTAAAATAACTTCAAGTGAATTTAATAAAACTTTAAATATATTATTTAGATCAGACATTTAAGTAAAGCAATAATTATTAATATTATTAAGTAATATAAAAATATCCTTTATTTAAATTATTGTATGTTACTGTAATTGTATACAACCAAGATATTCATTACTGTCATAATCAGACAAACCAAAGTCTGAATAATCACTATGGTTATTAACGTTTATTATTAGTTCCTCTATATAGTTTTTCTCTACACGAGAACAAACATTTCCCCATTCTTGTTGACCAACAGTATCAAACTTATTTTCAGCGAACCACCATACATCCTCCAATTTAAAAGTGGTGTTATGTGCATCAGCATGGTTTTTTACTGCCGTCCACATTTTTTCGATGTGGTTAGGTTTAGGATGATATGGAGGTAATTGTAACACTGTATGACCATGTTCAGCTAACATTTTATCAACAACATTGTTTGCATGTGGGTTTATGTTGGTTAATGTTTGCATATAATTCTAGTTTCGCATCTTAAAGCTCAAAAGGTATGTTTCTTTTCAATAGCCAGCATCTCATGTCTTTTTTCATGCCGATGTTGGATTTGTTCCACAGTTGTGTTATATATGCTGCATTACCCATCACTAATACAGATTTTGGTTCCAGGTTTTGTAATAATTTATCTTGTAACCATTCACAGAAATTTCTATCTTCATTTCATCGTGATAATCCCCAGTTTTAAGTCCTGATTTAAAAATTAGTAACCCATTAGGAACAAAACCGTTTTTGCTGCCAGCATGCACAATAATTAACCAATTTCCTTTAACCAACGGTGCCTTTAAACATTGATTTGAACATTCATCCCATGCCTTCGATATAGCATGTGAACTGTGCAAGTAGGTTTCATCACAATATATGATATTTCTTCCTTCTGCTCAATATTGCTGTTCTTTTCGTAAATAATCGACTCTTTTGCTCAGATTTCTGGCTTTTCAATTAAAACTTTAATATTGTCTTGGCGTTCCTTTCAACAAAATCCAATTTTATGCACCAAACTTCTAAACGAATCTATTTTTCCATAGAAATTGAGTCTTCCGATTTGACAGTCTCAAATACAGCAAGCATTGTAGGTTGTGTATGCATAAATAATTGCGTGCACAATTTGTTCTGCAGATTCACCTGATAGACTTACTGTTGTTTTTCTTGATGGTTTTCCTTGGTGAAGTAAATTGTAACTTAGCACCAACTGGTTGCGTTTCCTTCCTTAATAATTTTCTTAACAGTCGTTAACCCAACATCAGTTGCTTCAGACACAATTTTGTTCAAATTGTTCAGACAAATAGCATCTTGACCAGCAGCCTTCTGCTGTAACATATATTTGTAAAGATTACATATAATTTCACGACCTTGACAATGATATATTTTTTAAAATTGTTCATAATTCACCTAAAACAAAACAATAGATATACCAAAAATATGAAATTGAAAAAGGTTTACTTACAGTTTCAAAATAAATAACGAAGTGTGGTCTTGAAAAAGACTGATTTATAATTATTATTAGCAAAGACAAATTAAACAAAATACATAAAACATATACAAAGGAGCAGGATTCGCAAAGTCAAAATCAAAGTGATTACAGTGTCGGTTTGACGGTAAGTTAAGAATTTGTAAAAAAGCACTACATCGCAGTTATAGCGATTATTTAAATTAATTATTTAGTAATTTTTGTTTTATACTTAGTAGCAATTGTGAAATTAATAAGTTTGTTGTTATAAAATGTCCACCAATCTTTTTCAGTATAAAAAATGTAAAAAAATATTCATATGGTAAATTCAATTTTTAAGTTATACTGGAGTAACATCGCCACTGTTGTAGGCATTACTACCATTTCATAACTATATTCTTAGTTTGGTCTTTAATATTTTCAACAATATTTGGGGTATATGCGCAGGTCGCTGACATTTTAAAACACCTAAAACATCATATTCAACAAAAGAATAAAGATTGTGTCAACATGAAGGACTGCTCCTCAAAAGCAGTAGGTGCATATGCAGTTCGTTCCTTAAGCATGCAATCATGTTATCTGTGAGAATACTTATGAAATATGTATACATAACATTTCACTTTTTAAAATTAAGTTAGAATTCCTTCTTTATCGACATCGTTTATTCTCGGCGATCATTGTAAATGTTATTTTGAGTATTATAATATATAACGGAAATGGTGTCTATGTTATGTCATGTTAAATATGCATTCAAATTAATTGATTAATAAAAATAGGAATTACCAATGATTATTATTTATGTACCTATAAAGAAGCCTCTTTAATATGGACCTCACATGGTTATAGACCCAGCGCTGGTAATTGTGTAGTTCCAAATTAATCTAGTTAAAAATACATGGTGTAAAAACTAAAAATGTCTGAAAACATAATATTTGTACTAATATAAAGTTTTGTGCATCAACAAAACAGAAATACGATTTGAGCAAACAAATGTGGAAATTGGTTATACCATATGGTGGAAATTTGGATATTTAAATTTGAATTTCACAACGTAAGCATCATATAGCTTGAATCATTTTAATAATGTACTTGCTAATTTAAAATTCTAAAATAGGGTAATGCAATTTTTTTAATTTCCTTCTGTTGAAATTGCTTACCACAGAAATTCCATTATTCATTTCTCATTTTGACTTATGGCTTTTATGGTACTTATCAGTGTCGTTAACATAATTTTCAATTTAACTCAGCATTTGTAGCTGTTTTCAATAACAGCTATCACAATTCTTGCCTTTAGTTGTATTCGTGTTAATTAATACTTTAAAAGAACCCCACTGGAAATGATTAACAAAAATAAGTACATATTTATAAAATAATAGCATCATAAAACAACACAAACATTAAAACATTTATGTTGTTACATTATAATTTCCATTTGTATAAAACAACTAAAGTATAGAGGTATTAAGTAAACATTTTTTTACCTAATCTCCACATGGATTTTATTGCGTACTGTTGTCCAAAGTCCCTTAAAATAATGTAAAATATATTGCCAGCTTTTCCCCCAGAACCCAAGTGTCCTTTATCAAGCGTTCCTGCAAGCAATTCAGAGTTGCGAATTATTACATATGAATCCTTAACGCACAACTCTCTATTCTTCGTGTAAGCTTTTCCTTTTGCCTCTAAGTTAGCTTTAACAGGTACCAAATTATTTGGACGCAAAATTAATCCAAAAATTTGTTTACCAGTCCACAACCGTTTCGGCTACAAACTAAATATCAATTAAATGCAACAAATATTACAATGTGTTACCTTCAATATAGCAGGAGGTGGAAAATCGATCATCATGTTGGCATCATCACCTGCTAACATAGTGGCAGCTAACTGTGAAGCATGAGAAAAATCCAAAAATGTGTCCTTTCTTGTTAGAATATATGCACCAGTTAAAAAATCCTGTGTTGCTGCTATCAGTAATTCCCCATTTCTTGGAGTAACTAAATTACTTTTATTCTACAAGTATATGATTGCAATAGTCAAGTAATTGTTGTAAGTGAAAGTAGGATCAGTTTACTTGTTTAATAGTTATATTGTTTCATAGCTTATTATTTTATAGACACTGCAGCATTAAAAAATTTGCATTATATCAAACTTCTAAGGTAAGTCTGAATTCAATTCTTTCACTGAGATTATAAACGATTAATAACTCTGCTATAAGAAAACTTTAAAAATATATTCAACAAATTTTCCCCATAACAGATACCTATCATAACCCAGCTCTCGTGCTTCAAACAAAACTTCAATGTTTCAATACGTTCTACAATAATTGCTTTCAATAATAATAATTATCAAAGTCATAGAATAATAATACCTTTAAGAAATGGCACTCTTCATAAATTACATTGTTTTTCATGTACCAAAAATATATGACCTTCGTCCATTATTCTGTAGGTACACAGATGCGGCGGGAAATTTAAAAACAGTGGGTTAGAAATTGCTTTCAATATTTAAATTGATTATTTAATGCAAAACTGCATAATATAGGCTCTAACGTAATAAGGAAACCTATTGAAGTGAAATTACAACTTAGAATAAGAACAGTACGATAAACTAAAGGGAGGTTGAAGGATATACCACAGAATAATAATACGCTACGCTAGCGTGAGCATATTATTATTCTATGGATATACCAACAAAATAATGGCGGATTTTAGACATCCGCAAAGAAATTTGGTCTTTCTGAAAATGCTGAGTGTCATTTCTCGTTATAATTATTCTATGTCAAAGTTAATAACAAAGAAGTTTTAGAAATAAAAGGGGAAGAAAGATACCTATAGAAAACATAAAATAGATGAAATAGAAGAACAGGATACGTTCTAAGGTAATTGGGGAATAGTGCGGGATATATTACAAGCAAAGATAGGAGAAAATATAGGTAAAATTATACCTGGATCGGACTAATACATGCAGATAGTGAAAGATGTAGGCAGTGGGAATTTCAGGGAAACGTATAGGTTAACTTAGAATAGAGAACAATGGAGGTACGCATCTAACCAGTTCCAGGACTGAAGACCTGATAATGATGATTAATAAATTCAAAAACATTCCAAATTACTGTAGAGACTCGATAATCCAAAAGATTTAAACTACTGCAATTCAGATTATAAAAAAATTCTGATTACTAAAACAACATGATATTCAACTAAGAATGTTTGCAGCTACATATGAAGAGGTATTTCACTTTAAGAAAAACCCAACGCCATGATGCGTGCAAAACAAAAAGCGGTTTGGAAGAGTTCATTATATACAATTAGGTATAGCAGTTACCAGGTGTCGGTGGTGTCGTCGAGTTTTGTGATTAACCTTAACAACATTGTCGTGCATTTATACTATCACTACATTTGATTTTCCAATGCTCCACCCAAAGATACTACATTGGTCAGGAAGTGATTTTTTTTTACCTGAAAAATTTTTTATTTTGCCAACCCTTGCTGTTCCAAGCAATGTAGGGATCTTTAACGTGCATGACAACAACCACACACAGGACCTCAATTTTACCTCTCATCTGAACTAGGACGTATTTTTGTGAAAAATGCTCGCCTAACATTTTTCATGCAGACCATGTTAACATTCGAACCCGAGATCTTGTGCATAGTTCACACGCATTTTTAAACCATTTTTTTGATCGCATGAGAAATAGGTTCAAACATTTTCCCCAGAGACTTTTAAGTGATACATGACTTTTTTCGACCAATTATGATGTGTAGAAGAGCAAGCGGTTGTTTTTCTAAATTACCCTATGCATTAATAAAATCAAAATGCTTCAGTATCTCTCTGTTAGTAATGCTTGCATTTCATTAAGAACTGCTGTCCAGTTCTCCTTGCTAGATGCTAATACTGCTATTATATCATCCGTGAATCTGAGAATATTAATTGTTTTTTCCGGGATAATAATTCCAAAATTCTTTCTGCATTTGACAGTATTCATTGCCTATTCGATACACAAGTTTAAAATGAATGGAGATAGCGCACATCCCTGTTTCACTCCTTCCCTTATACAGTGCGTTCATTAAGTAGCGCACTTCAAAAAGGTTGTAATGTATTTTATTTATTATTGTTGTAACTTTTATAAACCTATATACTTATTTCCAACATTTTGTGTTATAACTTATGTTCAAAGTGGTTGCCTTGTTCATTAATACACGCACAAATTCGTTTTACCACGTTTGTTGACACTTTGTGGAGTAACGCCTACACTAATATTGTTAATATTGTGACGTGTGTGTGGTACTGTCCTACTGGAACCAACAATCACGTTCATCGGTTTCAAGCAACGAAATAAATTGTGTAATTATGTCTGTGCATACACCACTGTTCACTGTAGTTTCAAAGAAAATAGGTCTCACTATTCGACGACGTGATACGGCACACCACACTCCAATTTTCAGACAGTGCAATGGATTTTCATGAAAACATGAAGATTTTCAGTTGACCAGATTCTTGTGTTTTGGCTATTCACATATCCACTAAAGTGGAACCAAGCTTCATCACTGAAGAAAACACGGTCTAGCTTTCCGATTCCATGGTTGTCGACGATGGACCGAAACCATCTACAGTAAACAAGGCGCTTTTCTTTGTCTGGATTTTTCAATTCCTGAACACTACGAACACGATATGCATGAAATTTTAACTGTTTCATAGCTTTCTGAGCACTACCCAATGAAATTTGTGATTGTATCGATAGTCTTCATGGGCTTTTTGAAGGCGACTGCTGCATAACTTTTCTAACCTCAGCCAGATTAGCGTCAGTTACAATGAATAGTCTCCCTGATCTCTTTCTCTGCAACTGATCCGGTTTCACGGAAATGTCGGACTAATCTGGTTAAAGTGGACTTGTTAGGCACACTTACATCCGGATGTCACACGAAATTGATCAATAACAAACATATGAATGACTGGTAAAATACTGTTCAAGAAGGAACACTCATTGCTCTTGGGAAAATGACATGTTTACCTTATCGTAATCTAGACAATACTGCAGACCTGTTGTAACCTGTACACACAATAATGGGCTTTACATCTGTTGTTTATATTACCAGTGGTGCTGTCTTGCGGTAGTCACTAGAACTAATATAAAAACCTACTATTTACGGACTCGTTTATTTGGATGTGCGCAACTTAATGAACGGTATTTACTTTTCTACGTTCCTGCTATGACTATATTACCACTGTTTGTTCTATGTATAAGATATGTACTATTTATCAATCCTTATATCTCATTCATATCTTTTTTTAGAATTTCAAACATTTTTCCAATTTTACATTGTTGAATGCTTTTTCTAAATCTACAAACCCTATATACATGCTTTCTCCTTTTTCTATGGTTTTCTCAATTATCACTCTTTAATTGACCTCCCATGTTCCTATTTCTCCTAAAACCAAATTAATCTTCTCGTATTTCTTCATCCGCCCATCTTTGTACAATACAAAACCTCTGTTTTTTGGTATAATGACTATAGTGTTACATTTAAAATCTTTGGGTATCTTGCCTGCCTCATACATATATTCTTTTACCATGTGGCCAGCAGCTTTTAGAGTTTCTGCCTGCCCTTTATATGTACCCGGTGCCTTATTATTTTTCAATCTCTTTAATGCTAATTTAAACTCGTCTCTAAGTATATGATATTCATAGTCATTCTTTTCAATGTCTGTTTCCTGTTCTGGTAGTTCTAGTTCAGATCCTGCATCTAAATTTCCTATATATTCTTGTTATCTATTCACTTTCTGTACGTTTTCTATAATGATCTCTCCTCATGCAGCTCTTACATTCTTGATATGCTGTTTTATATATCCCTAAAATTCATTCTAATTAGTCTGTATGCTTCGTATGTCTTTCCAATTTCCATCTTAGTTTGTACCTCTTTGCATTTTTCCTCACTCGTTCGTTCTTTAACTTTCCTGCATTTGTGAATAATTTTCCATTTCATGGCTTTGTATCTCTGTTTCCCTGCTTCAACTGGTCAGTTTTTGTGTTTTCATCTTTCTTTTATTAAATTCAGATTATCTTATTTTCTTTTCCTTTATATCCCAGAATATTTCTCGCAGCCATGTCTAAGCTGGATTTAATATTGTTCCATTCTGCTTCTGCTTCCTTAGTATCAGAAATTCTTCCGATGTCTTTCAACAATTTGTATCGCCTTTTCTCAAATCTTTTGTGGGTATCTTTATCTTTTAGTTTGCAGGTAGCTTCTACAATCGTTTACTTGATTTCTATACTGTTGTCTAATAAAATTAAAATTTATTTGACATTTCCCTGTCACCTGGCATCTTCCACATATATTATCTTCTAGCATGGTGTTGAAATAACATACTAGTAATGGTTTAATTGTTTTTGTTGCAAAATACTACCAACCTATTTCCACTGTCGTTTCTCGTGCCTAAACCAAATAAACCTACTACCGTTCGTTCCCTACACTCACCTACCACTGGGTTAAAATCCACGTAATTATTAAATTTTCATGTTCTTTTACGTATCATAGTATGTCTTCGAAATTTTTGTAGTCGCTTCTACCCCTTTATCACTGTAGCTAGAGGTGGACTTGTATTATTCCCCTATCTATCAGTTTAGATTCTAAGGCGGCTCCGTGGCGTAGTTGGTATGCGTGTGAATTCTATGCCCAAGGTCCCGAGTTCAAATCCTGACATAGACCGCTTGAACAATGTTAGGCGAGCATTTTTCACAAAAATACGCCCTCGTTTGGGTGAGAGGTAACATGGAGGTCCCGTGTGTGAGTGTTGTCATGCACATTAAAGATCCCTACCTTGTTTGGAACAGCAAGGGTTCGGCAAAATTCCAAATTTTCCAGGTAAAAAAACTTGCTTCCTAGCCAATGTTGTACCTTCGGGTGGAGCATTGGGAAAAATCAAATGTAAGGTTTAGATTCTAATCTAACCATGAGTACTCTTTCTTTCTTTTGTAAGTAGTTATCTACACAAAGTGTAGTCTTTTCCGAGATAAATATCGCCATACCGACATTTACTTCCTACGATCCTGTATGAATTACCCTAAAGTCTCTGCTGCAAAAATCCCCGCCTCTGGCCACCAAATTTCGCTAATCCCTAATGTTCCGTTTATATTGTAAATAATTTACAGCTAAATTTATTTTCCGTTGAGTTTGTTGATTATTTACATCCGCTTCGGTATATTTAAATTTGTTAATGTAAAATTCCATGTTTTACTTCAAGCACCTGCCTACAAATGCCGCGAGTGATAAAGTTTGCTATTCCGCATGTGCAAGAACATTGTATTAAGTTGGAAAATACACGAAGCAAGCATCAGTATCGATTCGTCGTTCTTGAAGGCCGCATCACTGCTTACATGTTCTACGTAGAACCCTTAATTAGAAGGACCGCTTTCCTTCAGAACACCACTATCGAAATAAATGTGCTTCGCTACACCCGTCACAGGAAGAGTCGATTTATTATTAATGACGGACAGATTCTACCGTTTTGTTTACATCGTTTTTCCGTTGGCACGGCTGTGTAAACAACAGGTGAGTGTTTGAAGTACATGCTTGAGCTGGTTAAAATCTTTAATTATACGTTGTCTGTTAATTATCACTTATTTTTGTATACATGTCCACTTCTCTCAACCACAGAGCTATTCGAAATCACCGCAAAATTTTACACCTAATATATCTAATGCTAACCTAACCATTTCAATTTTCAAATTTACCTACATGCCACGACCTGATTCCCAAAATGTTGCTGCTTCTTCTATTAAACTTGTCAATCGCATCCTCCAAAGTAGTCTCCTCCCAGAGATCCAAATGGAGATTATTTTAACTCCAAAATCTTTTACACCAGAGGCTGTCTGCATTTAAAAATTTTTTTTAGTATGTTGTGTACTTGAAAGGTAATGAGGTGGTTTCCAGTTGCTTTCCACATCGCAGTAGTGTCTTAAAATGCCATATGGGCCGATCCCTACGGTCTCCGCCACTCTAACTGCCGAAAGAGCTGCTGCCATCTTTTGGGGATCTGTCATAGTCCGGTTCTTGGCTGAAGATCCCACTAATTTTGCCAAACCTTGGTTCAGTGACACACGGAAAGATGCCAGTCTACCCGTTCTAGTATTCTAGAACTTCTTTAACATACAGGTCCATTTAGAATGGAAAAAATGACCGGCGAATAATTCTATTAAACAACATAGATGAAGTTCCCTCTACTTGTTACACAAATTTTATAAAAAAAGAATAAAGATATGGTTTAGCAATTTATTGTACATTAACATGAACACTGCCACTTTCAGTAACAATGAAGTTCAGTTATAACAAGTGAATAAATTTAAAGTCAACCGAACAAACGTCAGAAATAAATAAAAAAAAAAAACAAGTCACACAATAGATAATTCCAAAGAACAGACATGTTTATGAAAAGCAATCAATTAATCAATGTTTTACTCTTGGGAAATCACAAAATCAAGAGATGATACCCTTCAGTATACAGAGTGACATTAGTTCTATGTCATTAAACCGAGGAGGTGGTAGAGATTGATATGATAAACATAAACCTATAAGGTATTTTACTCTTGGACCGATTGTTAGTGCTCGACCTAGGTTTACCTCAGTAAAAGTTTTAGAACTGTTGTTAAATTACATGTTTATAAAAAAAGAACTCCCCTTTGCTATCCTGAATCACATCATGCACATGAATTGATTTCACAAGTGTTCAAATTTCACACATTTCACTAAGCTACATATCTCTAATTATTACCTAAAACCTAGTATAATTTCAATTAACTCACAACACTACGTTTAAGTGTATTACCGAAGCAGGTGATGGAATTGCATCATCCGCTTGCAAAACACTGAAAGTGGATTATTGCTGAATTGCTAGAATATCCAAACTACTGGGTCAGAAACCAGTCGACCAAATCAGCATTAGGAAATTTCATTTTTTTATGATTATCATCAGAACTTCAGTGTTTTAAAAAAAATTTAAACTGACTTTAGTAGCAGTTGTTTCATTTTACAGCTCACAGATGCCATATTTCAATAATTTATGTTTGCATGGTGTTACAACTTTGTTGTTCGACTCTAAAGAATAATATTATTGTGTATTTGATTAGTGACAGCTAAACATTGCAAAGGTCCTACAACAATTTGGATACTTTTTGTGTGTCAGTTTCTAACTTAACTATTCATTTTAGACCACAAGTTGATTAACAATTTTTGTTTGTCATATTGGACTCCACACCCCCCTCTAAATTAATGATATATAACTAATGCCACCCTGTACAGGAGGCAGTAAAAGATACATGACGTTAAAGCATGGGATCCTGGCTTTGGGCATCTAAGGCAGAGAAGAGTTGATCTCTTTTCTCTGACCACATAGGGAAAATATACAAGAATGGAGCAGTGAAGACTATGAGTGCAGGTGGCAGTAGTAAAAACTACGAATTGGCTTAGTTGCTGCACAGTTGCAGTCCTCCACCCCACATCTTCTACTACTACTAACATATAAGCTATTCAGAAGAAAATAAACAATATTTTAGGAGGGTTTTTGTAACAGTTCAACACATTGTTTGACAGATGACAAAGCAAAAGCACTACTTGAACCATAACTTTTTATAAGCATTTTTAGTTTAAAAACTAGAACACTGTGAAATGGTTGCTTGTGTACAGTTAAAGTAAACTGGAAGACTCCTTTATATAACAATTACAGTATGACATCCCTCAAACCATAGATATCACCTTAAAAACCCATGCAAATTTTTGATATACCTAAAGTTTAGTAACAATACATACGAGATGGCTAATAGACATATGAGAATATCAAGACAAGTACAACAAGACTGCTAGCCACAAGCAAGATCGTGCTAGATCTAATTCCAATGTGTTGATTACACTATCAGAGTAATGCAATCCAACACATATTACTACACGGACATATATAGAAAACCTCTTGGGGCTTGTAAATAAAACACCATAGTTCAATAAAAAAAAAGTATTAAAACAGAAATTGCAGAACGAAATGGAGAAAGTGTGATATGCAATCCAACTTTTTGCAATCTTACAATTCATCACATGCTTTAACCCAAAAATGGGAAGAGACACTAATGACATGTATGCCATCTCATATAAATATTTACAACTATACAAAAATATTTCTCGTGTTCGAACAATACAGCAAGAACACTAATAAATTAAAAATTGGACCACTTTTTTAGTCAATATTCATATTTTGGTTCCGCAAATCAATAACTTTTTATAAAATTATAGATATTATTACAACTGTTTAAAACATTACTTCAATTTATGTAAAATATTTTTGTTAACTATAATTTTCTTAGACAGTAGCTGGCAGAATGTTATTCTGCAAATTAACAAATGGAAAGTATCATTTTACTTCATTCGGTATAGTGTAGTTTAAAATTTTGAACTTTAAAATCAAAAAATTCTGATATCATTACTGTACAATATAGAAAAATTAATTGTTATTTGTTTTTAGTGGTAGTAGTTGCATTGACTTAGCTAAATGTTATTATACAGAAAAACTAGTGTTTATTATTTGTTTTAAATAACTAATCACTAATTACTAATCACAATATAACATAAAATAAGCCTACTTTCAAAGAAGAAATTTAAAATTGTATATATTACCCCCATCAAAATCAAAGCTTCTGCTTTCGCCTCTTCTGTTTGGGGTAAATGCAAATTCATTTCGTCACCATCAAAATCGGCATTATATGGATTGCATACACTTTCATTAAACCTGAAATTTATAAAATTGGCATTAAATCTTAACCAAATGAGATATATAATTTGTGTATAGAACAATCTTATAACACACCAGTCACAACAACATTGGTATTTTTTACATAAAGTTAATTCCCATATCAACATCAATTTTAGTCAATTCTATGTAACAAATTAACATTGATGGTCAATTAAATTTTAACCAATTTCATAAGCAAGTAACCTATGTACTATATCCTTAACTTTAAAAAGTATATGAGTCCAGACAATAAATTGCTCTATATTGTGCACTTACATAACTCGTTCACTATGACAAAGTTTGTTTGAAATGTTGTGTCTGGTATTGTTGTTAAGTGATAAATTGTAGCACACTTTCAAATTATTTTCTGCGCTGTTCTGACATTTATAATTGATGCAAATTTTCTCAATAACTTTCAATCATTTACACATTTACATTTAGTGTAATTGTTATCTAGAAGATGCTATAGCGTGTTTACTGAACAGATTCAGTAAGTGCTCCTTCCATAAATGAGCATCAAGTTTAAACAGAAATGTCAACTAGTTTCTCATTTTCTTTGTCATTGCTCTCAATACCATACATAAAAGGATTCTCCGAAAAAATCCAAAGAATAGGAAACAAATTTAAACGGTATTTAGAATCAACAATACACAAAGAACACAATTAATCAGAACAAAACCCAAAAATGCAATACAAAGCTCAAAAAATGCATTTACAAAATACCGTGCGAATATAACAAGTTTTATATAGGGGAATTCAAATTTTACAAATTCTGAAATGGCTGAGATACATTTCATCTATGGTCTTGTGAATGGAAATGCACGAAAAGCCAAACGTCTGTGCATGGAACGCTATCCGAATAGAATGATACCTGATCAACAAGTATTTTCGGATATTCATAGGAGTCTTGTAGAAACTAGAAATCTTAGTAAAAATACCAACGATGCAGGTAGATCACGTACTGTTAGAACACCACAGATCAAAGAAGCTGTTCTAAATGAAATAAAAGAACATCCAAACACTAGCACCAGAAAAATGGTGAACATTTAAGTGTTAGCCATCAAGTTGTTTGGCATATCCTGCGCGATTCTCTACTATACCCTTACCATGTTTAAAGGGTGTAGGCGCTCCTTCCTCAAGATTTTCCTTTAAGGATTAATTTCCGCCAGTGATACCTAAATAGGTCATCGGTAAACCCCAATTTTTGATTGTAAAATCCTTTTTACCGATAAAACCAATTTTTCAAGGAATTTTATTATAAATTTTCACAACAACCACATATGGGCTGAAGACAATCCACATGGAATTGTAGATGCGCATTTTCAAGTGCAGTTCTCATTAAATGTAAGGGGTGGTATAATTGGGGATCATTTGATAGGCCCTTTCATTTAGCCTGATCGACTTACTGGTCACTCATACATGTATTTTTATGCAACACGAATTGTTTTTATTACTCGAAAAACTTACGTCTTTCGCTGAGAAATGAAATGTGGTATATGCACGATGGCGCTCCGGCACATTTTTCAATTTTAGCGAGGGAATATTTAAATGAAGTGTATGAGAACAAGTGGATAGGATGGGGTGGATCTCAGTCATGGCCCCCTAGATCTTCTGACTTAAATAGCCTAGATTTTTTCCTATGCGGGTATCTTAAATCTTTAGTGTATATAACATAAGTGAATGACGTTGATGATTTATGAAATCCAATTATAGGTGCATTTGAAACCTAAGAAGTATTTCGTGGGTGTTCGAAAAAGTACGGGCATCAATGAGAAGAGTGGGTGCATGTATAACGGCTGGAGATCACTTTCAACATTCGCTTTAGCATAATTTCCTTGTTATAGTTAGTATTTAGGTTTTGGATTGTAAATTTTTTGTATTGTAAATACTTGCTATGTCGCAGAAAATAGCTTCTTATTATTTTCCTAAATAATGGTCACAGATACGAAAAAACTGCAAGAGTCCAAAAAGTCTCTAAACAAAACAGAAAATTCATTTTGTGTTTTAAAATCTACCAGCGGCGCATCTCAAAAAGTTTAGGGGGAGAAAAAGGGGCATGACCCCCGAAAACTACCACCCTGTAGATTCGATATGCCCAATGATGTAAACCCTACAGCATAACCTATATTTCAAATTTGATCTTAATATCTCAAAAACTGCAGGAGCTATAAAGAGAAAACTAAAAAAATTCCAATACCTCAAAATCCCTGAACATTGGAAACAAAGCATTTGTGAATCTATATTTATATAAATTTTTATTCATAAAATTCGCCAACACACCCTTTCGTATGTACATGATATTTAGGAACACCCTGTATAAAAAAAAGTGGGCGGCTCCGTGGCGTAGTGGTATGTGTGTGACTACTACGCCCAAGGTCCCGGGTTCCAATCCCGACACGGTCCGCTTGAAAAATGTTAGGCGAGCATTTTTCACAAAAATACACCCTCGTTCGGATGAGAGGTAAAATGGAGGTCCCGTGTGTGAGTGTTGTCACGCACGTTAAAGATCCCTACCTTGCTTGAAACAGCAAGGGTTCGGCAAAATTCCAAATTTTCCAGGTAAAAAAAACTCGCTTCCTGGCCAATGTAGTACCTTCGGGTGGAGCATTGGAAAATCAAATGTAATGTATAAAAAAAGTTACTGAATTAAATTTACAATGTTCTATGTCACTCCATGCCCTAACCTTTTAATAACTGTAACACTAGTATATCACTTATTTGATGAAATATTAAGTAATTATCTTGTACTTAAATAGTAAAAGTTCAATCTAACAAAAACAAATAAGTTTTAGTATTATTATTAATTTAAAAGTGCAGTTGTTGAGTTCATAGTTGCAATTTTATGTCTATGACTCTGGACATGTCAAAAAATAGATTTAGAAAAAGTTATACCTGAATGTTCTGTGGTTGTGAATTTTAGCCCTGTGTGCCATTATTGATAATTTATGTAAACTAGGTTGTCGGTTGAAAAGAACAACATCATCATTACGTAAATGCCGCTCCACCATGTCACCTAGCTAAACAGTTCATATATGTTCAATGGTGTTAATACTCAATAACAACCTACCTTTAAATCTTGTGCCAACTTTTCTCGATTACCATACCTCAGAAATTTTTTAAAAAGCGAGCCCTTTTGTTGCACATAATTTGCTCCAGGCCACACATCTGGTCCATTTATAACTAGCTGCCTCATTAGATAAAGATTTGCATGAATAACCTTTTCAGGAAAGGTTAAAATTTTTGCTATGTGAATTGGTACGCCTACCTAAATTAATTAAACTTATTACTATTGTGTTAATTTTCAAAAGAATACCACCTGATCGATTTCCAGATTGGGATCTGGAGAAATTACTGTGCGTGATGAAAAATCTACTCTTTTACCAGACAAATTACCACGAAAACGACCCTGTTTGCCTTTTAACCTTTGAACTAAACCTCGTCCCGGCTTCTTGGGCTGAAACATTTTCAGTTCAAATAATAACAATTTCTTTATTAATTACAAACATTGAAAATTAAAGTTGTGATCATTTAAGGTTTGGTTTAAACAATATAGAACCTCGGTAATATCACCTGAGGTTAGATTATTAAAAGAACAAAAATATATAATAAAGAGCATGGTAGCCGATGTACTTAAACATTTAAAAAATACATTAAGTTATAAATGCAATGTATAATACACAGTAATTGCAGTGAATTTTGATTTCTATATACAGTAGCATTACAGTGACGATAAAAATCTCTAATGTTTGTTTAGTAAGCAAATGGCTTTCTCGTCTTTATAATCTATAAAATAATAAAAGATGTAGAGGATGAATTCTGTTCTATACAGGGTGTTACATAATTGAATGTCAATATAGAAGGGGGTTAATCTTTGGACGATCTTAATACAAAAAATTCATATGAGCATAGGCACGTTTTTGCTTTATGTTTTATGTAACGGGAGTTAAAGCTTTTTTTTGAAAAATGTTTTTTTAATACTTTCAAAAATACATTAGATATTTTTATAAAATTTGGTGGATGTAGACTAGATGTAGAGATATCTTTCATGTAAAAAATTAATGTTTAATTGTAACCAGTGGCGCCCCAACTAATATTACCCTGAATATTACGAATGAAAAAAATGATACGCCACTGCGTTCTTCATAAACAAAACTTATTTTCTTAATGGTGCTTCATTTTGTAATAAAATACATCTATTGACTCTTTTTGTATCTTGAACTGCTTTGCAGTACAAAAAATAGAACAATCATTTGTGTGTCTCTAAACTAATAGCAGGATATTAATATACTCTAAAAGACCATGGCTGTAAAATTAATACTCTTCTGTTTGTATTAATTTTGACAGTTGACAGTTGTTTGTACATTGTTGAAATATCGGCACATTGTTATTTTGAAAAAGAATTGTTAATTAAGAGTTGGCAGACATCCATTACATATATGGTCTCGCTGGTGGTAGCGCACAAAAGCTAGGCGATTGTATCAAGAACGCTTTTCCAATAGAGGCCACACCAGATAGGCGAACATTTTACAGTGTTCATGGAAAGTTGGTCAAACCATGTACTTTTAAACCAAACACTCAATTAAAAGGTGTTCTTCGGGATACAAGAACTACGGAAATTGAAGAAGCAGTTCTAAATTCAATTGATGAAAATTCCGAAATTAGCACTAGAAAGATTGGAAATAACTTGAATATCTCGCACGTTCTAGTTTGGAAAATTTTGAACTATTTTCTGTTGTATCCGTATCATACTCAACACGTGCGTCAAAGCCTTACTTCCCCGAGACTTTCCTTTGTTAGTTAATTTTTGCGAAAGGTTTTTAAAGAAGATTGCGCAAAATTCAAGTGTTCAACTGTGAACTAATGTACACAGATGAAGTTAACTTTTCAGAAGTGCTATCAGAAATCTCCACAACAATCATATTTGGACCGAGGGAAACCCGCATGAAATTATAGAATATTACCATCAAGAGCAATTTTCAGTAAATGTATGGGTTGGAAATAACCTAATTGGACCTTTTTTCTGCCAGCAAGGCTAAATGGCCATACATGTCGCCGGTTTCTAGACGACAATTTGTACATATTGTTAGAAGAAGTGTCAATTTCAACTAGGTATAAAATATGGTTTGCATGATGGTGCACCAGCTCGTTTTAGTGTAGACGCAAGAGAATATTTAAATTATTCATTTCATAACTGATGGGTAGGTCGTGGTAGACTGCAACCTTTTTATTATGGGGACGTCTTAAAACTCTGGTTTGCAGCACTACAGCTAACACTGTAGAAGAACTGAAAAATTGCATAAGAGCTTCCTGTGTTTAATAAGGAATACTAACGGCATTCTACAAAGAGTGCGCAATAATATGAGAAAAAAAGCTGAAGCATGTTTTCTTGGAGGTGGTGGGCATTTTCAACAACTTATCTGATTTTTGTTGTTGTTTATTAATACAAAGTTGTTGTTACTTTCTTAATATTCAATTGATAAATTAATACCCTGCTATTATTTTAGAGACACACCGATTATTGTTCTTTATTTTTTTACTGCAAAACAGTTCAAGATACGAAAAAAAGGCAAGAGATCTATTTTATTGCACCATTACGAAAACAATTTTTGTTTATGAAGAATGCAGAGACATATCATTTTTTCATTCATAATATTCAGGATCATATTAATTGAGGTACCACTGGCTACAATTAAAAATTAATTTTTTACACAAAAGATGTGTCTACATCTAGTCTACAACCACCAAGCTTTATAAAAACATCCAATGTATTTTCGAAATTATTAAAAAAACATTTTCCAGAAAAAAAAACTTTACCACCTTGTACATAAAAAAGTGAAAGAAAAAGGACCTATGCATATGTGAACTTTTTGTCTTAAAATCAGTCAAAGGTTAACCCCCTTCAATATTGACATTTAATTATATAACACCCTGTATACTACAACAATTTCAAAAGCTTCCTTGGTGTGGGATACAGTGTTGGGCTATCCACACTCTAAACAAAGTCATTATCATTCTCAGAGAGTCATTCCTTGAATCTTTATTCGAATATCAGTTTATAAGGTTTGTAAATCACTGAAAATTGTCTAAGAATCTGGTTCCTAAAAGTCATTAAAACAAATTTTTGAAAGGGTTTAGACCCTTTATAACTGCATGTCTATGGATATCCGTACAACTTATGTATTGTTCTACTTAATCCTTATAAATTCCATACAAGAGGCAATTATTCTTAAATTATGCTTATTACAAGTAAATAATTATCATTGAAGTTTTGTTGACAACTGCTAGAATTATTTCGTTAAGAATAAAATGTTTGTTTATACTACAAAGTGAAATGCCAGTAGCATAATCAAAAAGAATTTATTTTACTTGGTCATCACAGGTTATTGTAGCAATGAATTTTAAATTGCTAACTATGGTAACATCTGTTACGTGTAAAGTAAATTATCTTGTAACATTCCTTTTCAATTATTGGATAACCAGTTTCCATTTTTTATATTCATTAAATTTACTGTATTTAGTACAAAAGTAAAATAACCCCTGCTTCCTGGATGCGACCTTAAGTATGTTATAAATTATTAGTTACATTGTAGGTTTGTTCATTGTTCTCAGAAATTGATTGTGAACACATATTATCAAAGTGCCGAAGTTCTTTATTCCAATTGGTTGTAGGACATCCTTCAATTTGAATGAGCCAATCCCGACAGTCAGAAATATAATGTTGAAACGTTGGAGGTGATTTACATGAACCAAAAGTGATCAACTAAAACGGTTGTGTTTTGTCGAGTGTAGCTATCGTAGCTGCCATTTATGTAGTGCTCGTTATCGCTCTTTCATTCTTACCTTTACTTTAGGGCAAACAACAAATATTGGTCAACACCATGTCAAAGAAAATCTGCAGAAGACGACTGCATGGACAATGCTGAAAAAGCCCACCCCATGATTAACATATCTTTGGCATGAATAATACAACAAATTTTTAGGACTTGTCAGAGCTGATGTTGAGTTGATGCTTTTCAAACATGGTAGTCAAGAACCATATCATTGTTGGACAAAGTCAAAATTTGCAATTGTAAAAACGGGTAATTTCTATTTCTTATGTGTTCATTCTGAAATTTTCACTCCTTCCATTGTTTTCGCATGTTTTTTCTTTATTTGTGACCCAGACAGCTCATTGCATCTTTTCTTTTTTTATCCAACATGTGGGTGAGCTATCGTCACTTGAATTATACCTCTCTTGATTAGGGTGGTGTAAATTTACCATATATATCTTTCTCCTATCAATTATTGATATCTTTGGGTTGAGTATACTTACTTTTAAGAATAACAACACATGTTTTGTTTTTGTTTCTTTTGCTAGGTAGGAGGTTCTTCAAACTTCCGTTCTTTTAATTTGTGGACATTTCTTTTTATCTTTTCTATAGGAAGCTTGTCCAAAAACTTAAATTTATTTACATCCCACTGTCTTCTTATCGGCCTTATTTGTCCTGTGATGGGCCTGTCTTAAGTTCCAAAGACTACCACCTGTCACAAGAGTATTGCTCCTCCACTCCAGGTTACTGATTCGTTTTGGCAAGTTGTGTAGCGTTTTCCTCTCCACCTTGTCTACCGATTTTTACTCAAGCCGAGTCCTTCTCTCTTTACCTCGAAAGCTACTATGGCATCTAACTGTTTCCAAGCTCATTTTTTAATACATTTCCCTGTATCTATCTACCTTTTCTTTTCTGTTAGTCGTCGTTAGGTCTGGTAACCAGGCAACCCAAGGCACTGAGTCATGTTATGTAGACCTGTTATTGCCTTAAGCGGTGGCAGGGCTCTCGTTAATTCGTAACTGACTGGCTTTAGCTCTACTACTTGTGAGAGCAGTTGAAAAAGTATTAAAAATTTGTTCAACTCTTATGTCAAATAGGCAGGGTAAGTTATAGATACCTACCTGTGTTTTTGTAAATGTTTGTGTAAACTATTTCATATATTCACACGCTTATATTAGAAGGAAATTGAAAAATAGTTAATTAAAGTATGCTATATCTTAAGATTTAGAATTTAATTTAGAGTTGTAAGATATTAAGATAAGGAAAGTTGCTTGTTTTCTGACAAAATGTGTCGGTAGCAAAAATTGTGGCAAAAATAACTGTGCACGTAATATTGAGGTAGTTAAGTAATGAGTGGCTATTTCTCACTTTCCGTTTCCTGATTTACTACGAGTTGTTTTAAGAAAAATCAGGTGCCGCCTAAACACTTTATTTAGTTATCAAGGCCTTTAGAATATAAGTAGTTTTCCAAACTTGGTGCAATAAGAGGACTTTTTCTTTCTTTTCTTTTTCTTTTTGTAGTTTTGCCACGATTGTTGTGTTAAGCGAATTAACTCGTAACGTACCTTTTCAATTATTGGATAACCAGTTTCCATTTCTATGTTCATTAAATTTACGGTATTTAATTTAGAAGTAAAGAAATCCTTCTGTTTCCTGGATACAGCCTTGGGTGTGTTAGAAACTATTAGTTACATTGTAAGCTTTTAAGCATTTAAATAGCTATAATATTCATCTACACAAAACTGTTAAATTTGAATGTTGTTTTGCTTATATGTCTGTAAAGTTATTAAACTCAAACAAAACTCATGAGCTGATGAAGATAAAAACGGCTAAGTCATTTAAAGAAAATTATAAAAGATATTTGTTAGATATACAAAAAGATAGGTCTAAATAAATTGTTATATAGCATTTTACTGTTATCCTAGAGCTTATATAGTATGTAAATTTCTGTGTATATTGTAATGGTTGGAGGCATGGAAGAACACTTTTGTGAATGTCCTCCTTTTGTGTGTTAAGTGTATTTTTCTAAAAACACAATAAATATGTAGCTATCTATCTATCTATCTATGTTAAGGCTTTATAAGTATTTTGTCTGTAGTTGTATTATGCCAATCACAATTAATTTAATTCCTTAAACTATTCCCCACCTATAACTCCTCCATTATCCCTACCTTTAGTGCAACGACATAAAAGGGTTAGTAATTTACGAGTGGACGCTATTCAACTTCGTGCTCGCTTCTGTCTTTGGTTAGTGATCTAGTTCGGTGTATCGAGCATCAATAATTAGCAACAATTAGTGAACATTTTACAGTCCATAATTATTTGATAGCAGTGCAAGTACAATCAACAACTACAACCAGTGAAAGGTAGGTGATACATTCCTTTAAATTACCATTTCCTTTGTGTGATTGTAAATGCAAATTAACAATCTATCTAATAAGTATCAATACACTAAGCTAAGCTCGAAGATTTGTACATTGTTCGCATGGACTGACTATGAACACGAATTATCGAAGTATGGAGGTTCTCTATTCCAACTGGTTGTAGGACATCAGCCAATTTGAGTGAGCCAATCGCAAAAGCGAGAAATATAGTGTTGACACATTGAAGGTGATTTCATGAACCAAAAGTGATCAACTGAAGCGGTTGTGTTTTGTCCGAGTGTCGCTATCATAGGTGCCGTCGACATACTCGTTATCACTCCTCCCTTCTTCCCTTTCCTTTAGGGCACAACAACGAATATCGGTCAGCACCATGTCAAACAAAATCTGCAGGAAAGCTTTTCGCGAGGGCTGCATAGTAAGTGTTAAACTTTAAAATCTGTATAAAGAAACTTGGATTATTTGAACTCTAATATTTAATTAAGTAAGGGGATATGTAATAAGTGGCGTTCACACCTGGGGCACAATATTTGGGGTCCACACCTGGGGTGTAATACGTCTCCTTAACTAAATCTCTACCATTTCTTCAATATAATATAAAATAAGAGTAGGTGACCAACTATTCTATATAAAATGAACAATATACCTATTCATAATGACCAGTTAAAAAACTATCAATAAAAGGCTCAGGTAAAAATTAACAATGCTTTATACTACAAATGACAGAATAAATGAAATTCAAATACGAATAAATTTTATGTATTTAGGTACTAATAATTCTTACCATCATGGCCAGTGGAACGCCTGACAATTCACTATTAATATATAGAGCAGTTTGGAGCTGCAAAAAATCCCATCCTTCTTGATACATATTAACAGAAGCACCAGATAATTTGTGTTTCTTTATAACATCGTTAATAAAAATAATTTCAGATTGTTTCATTGTCAAATCATCTTCATTGCTAAAAAGTATCCATTATAGTTATTATATATGCCAGCAATACCTACGTTCCAGCTTTCAAATCCGATACAACCGAAGGTCTAATGCACACAGGAGGTACAAGCATTCTGGTAAAAATTAAATCCTTTGGACGAGCTCTACCTGAATCCATTGCTAACAATGGAATATCACTTTCAGGAATACGTTTAAATAACCTAAGCACATCAATTGGAGTTAATACTTGTGATAATGCAGCTTTAGTAATAATTGATTCTAATTCAGGATTCATTTCAATTGCAGTATTAAACTCATCTATAAAACAATTCAAAATTATATCGAATATACAATTTATTACCTAATTCCTTTTGTACTATAGTATCATTTTTATCGCGAAATTTTTCATGTACAATTTTTAAAACAGAACCACCTCCTCCAGTTTTATTAGCTGTCATTTTTTTAACAACTCCATTCAAGTCTGAACAAAATCGACATTTATTCATTTTTTTGCATTTTTCAACAATCTTTCTTCGTATGGCCTTTTTTACCATGTAGCTTAAATGTGGATTTGTTAAACGGACTCTAAATTGTGCCTTATCACTATCCTCTAATAATACTCGCCCACATCTTTTACATATTGTTTGAAGAATTGACAAAATACTACGAAAATATCCGACATGAAAAACTGGTAGTTCAAGATCTAAGTATCCAAAGTGGCCAACACAATCATTTAAATTTTTTCCACACGTCTGACAAGGAGAATCTTTTTGATTTGTACCCTATAGAAATAGAAGTAGAAATTAGTTTGTGCTAAGAATAAACTAATTTACAAAAAAGTACAAAGCATAAATATTAACAATAAATACTACAATGTAAGTTTATAGGCTAAATTATGAGGAGTTATTTAATACAAGGGTTAGTTCAAGTCAATTCCATATAGTTATGACCATCAAAGTATGAAGTTCTAATCCTTGATTTCAAAAACCTACACCGCAAAAATTTTATTACTCTCACAATGGTTGAAAGAAAACCCTTCAATACATACTGTAATGTATTTGTGTTGATAAGCAGTTAGTCATTTATAAAAATTATCATCTTTATTATGAGTATAGCTATTTAAAATCGTATGCTAAACTACATTCAGAGGCAAGATGTTTTAACCTGAGTTTTTTTTTTTAAATCATCATTAGGACTTCAGTCCTGGAACTGGTTAGACACATACCCTCATTGTTTCCTATTCTGAACTAACCTACACATTTCCCTGAAATTTGCACAGTCTGCACCTATCACTATCTGATCTAGGTCTACATCTACCTCCTTTTTCCTATCTCTGCCTGTAATATATCCCATACTATTCCCCAAAAATGCCTTAGAACGTATTCTGCCCTTCTATTTCTCCTATTTTTTTTTCACAGATATCTTTATTCCCCTACTATTTCTATAACCTATTTGTTATTAACTTTGTCTGTCCCTGCTCTCATCCTCATGCATCTTTATTTATTTTATTTATTTATTTATTTATTGAATATTGAATAAAATATACAAATGAAGTTGGAATGAAGTTGGAATTTAAAGTATGCTACTTTTTCATACCCAATGGCTTTGGTCACATAATTTCTTAGCTGTTTATAAAAGAGATAGTGGGCATTTTTCTTGGTCTTGAGATATTTTTTGTACGCATAATTTCTCTTTTTTATCATAAGTTTTATTGTGTCTGTAATGTAGGGTGGTCGGTATCTTTTAAGGCAAGTATGGATAATCGGTGCATGAGTATTAAAGAGCTGTAAGATATGTTTATTTAAAAAATTAACTTTGTCATCTATATGTGGCATATTCTCAATCATATCCCAATGAGTATTTTTTGCATCTGTCACAAACTGTTTCATATTGAAGTGCTTAAAGCTTCTGAATTTTAAGACTTTCGGTTTGGCTTTAAATATTTCTAGGTACAGGCTAGCTATCACCATTGTATGATCAATGAGATTACCTAGATCTACAGTTTTACACTTGTATAAGCCAATATTTCTCGAACTGCAAAGTATGTCTATAGTACTCATTGAGAGCTCTGTGACTCTGGTTGGTTCACTTACGTGTTGAACAAGTTGATATATATCAAAGATAGCTTGTAGACGTTTTGTCTTTGAATCATTTGGTTTCATAAAATCGACATTGGCATCTCCTACTAAAATTATACCTTGGGTGTCTATGCACTCGCTAGATAATAAAGCTTCCAGTTCATCCAAACAGTTTATGCTACTTGCCGGAGCTCTGTATACTACTCCAATTGCTATTTTTAGTTTATTAATTTTTATCTTTATCCACAGTTGTTCTAAATATGTATTATCGATTTGAATATTGGAGACCGTGTATTTAATAGTACTTTTTATATAGAAGCAGAGACCGCCTCCTCTAGTGCTTCGATCTGCTCTAACAAGACTATAGCCAGGAATCATAATGAGGTGTGATGGAAATTCAGGAATAATCCATGTTTCTGATAATGCAACTATATCCAGATCTAGTTCATTCAGGATATTTACTAATTGATCAAAGCAATTATTAAGGGACCTGATATTAACATGTCCTATTTGTATGGGTCGCTTACTTATGGGATTAATTAATTGCTATGCCTTGCCTCCATAGTTCATTCGTGTTTGATGTATCGTAAGTTGTCTAACGTAACACTGACAGTCTTTGGCCTTAGAGGTGTGGTTCACGTCTAGACCCATAGAAAAAGTGGAATTTGCATTTATACAGTTTATACATTTCGTATCCACGGATTTACATTCCTTATGGTTGTGATTACCAGCGCACTTAACACATACCTGCATTTTATTGCAATTTTTAGCAAGATGTTGAAATCCCTGGCATGTAAAGCACTGAAGAATATCGACATGATTATAAACATTGGCTCTGGACCAACCTACAGTAAGTTTATCTCTGTTTATAAGAGTACAGTGAGTTTTGGCGTCAACTTCCAATATAATTGTTGAAAAGCTGTACTTTCTGTTTTTTATAATCTTATTAATTTTCATTACAAAATCATTATTATATGCATCTAATTTATTTTGTTTAATTAATTTTGGTATAATTTCATCCAAGTTCTCAATGTCATCGTTGTTTATGATACCTAACCTTAGTTTTGGGTTCTTGAGTTTGGGAATTTCCACATTGTAATTATCCTGCATTGTTTCAATAATCTTAGTGTGTAAAATATCACGATCTTGTTGATTTTCACAACTAATGACTACTGCTCCTTTCGATACTTGTTTCAACTTACAAACATTGACACCAATCGCAACAGGGTCTACAGCAGTTTTTATGTCATTCTTAGTTTTCTGTCCAACCTGTTCATGCCTAGGTTTAATTACTATTACAGGTTCCGACACTATTTACAATTTCTGCGTAACTACGAGTGTTAGGCTCAGTGACTAAGTTGTATGATTTATTTAGTAAGACATCTATAGATGTGCTTAAGGATTCTATATTAGGGATAATCAAAGGTAACTTCCTCATGAATTCAATACAGATGTTACACAAGAACCATAGTCCTCTTTTTTGGAGTACTATACATTTAAGCTCAGAAGGAGATACATCTGCACAAGGTTTGTGAACTGTTCTGAAACATCATCACACTTTATGCATACATCCTGACTTTGCAGAGTATCATTGCATTTTGCACAAATATCAAGAGCATTACTAGTGTCAATCATTTTATTAATCAATTAGTTCATTGTCCCTTTTAACAGAACTGCACTGGTATTTGTTTATGTTGTTGAGTGCACGCCTAGAACACTTGCTGATAAGTAATAGATAAGTGTAGCAAATAAACCAAATTTATAAGTATAGTGAATTACTGTTTTTATCAATTTACTACTATATGTGCTGTGATTGATTGCTATTATATTATATTCTACTTGAAGTCTGAGTTTTTGTCTTCACTTTGATACAAATGTTATTAATTAATTCAAACCATAACACTATAATTTATTTACTTTTAAAAAGCACATTTATACACATTTATACCCATAAACTTCACTCTGATAAATCTGTTTGTACTAGGGCTGGCAAAATTCGAAAAAGTTGTATTCGATTAATCGAATTTTGCAGTATTCGCAAACCGATTAAACCGATTAATCGATTTTCTATCGAATATTCGGCTAATCGAATATTCGATTAATCGGTTAATCAAATATTCGATTAATCGATTAATCGATTATTCGATTAACTGATTAATGGAATAATTGGTTAATCGAATATTCGATTAACCGATTATTCGATTGTTAACAAATTTTTTAGTTAACTAATTGGCTAGTTCATTAATCGGTTAGTCAATCAATCGTATGGTTGTCTAAATAATCTATTAATCGACTAACCGTTTAATCGACTAATCAACTAGTCAAACAAATTATTTCTAACCAAATAATCGTTTGTCTGATTAATTCACTATCGTGTGGGGTGGTCAATTACAAAATCCATCAATTCGTGTTTCATTTCATTTTCAAGTATCCTCCATCCAATAGCAAGATCTTGTCTTGAACTTGTACTATGTATGGTTGTATTTTTGTCTTCCCTCACGTTATAGCTTGCACACATAGGAAAAAGAGAACTTGGGCTCTATATACGTAATACAAATAATACGGCTATAATTTAGTTAGGTATTATAAGTTCAAGTTAGAAACAAACTTACAAAATAATTTTACAATTATGAACTTGCAGTTTAATAAGCAACAACTAAATTATAAACTATAATAGTGGACCCACTCAGGTAATCGGAAATCGAACAGCTATTAATACAGGCGTTTCCTTACTATATTATTGTACACTTACGTAGGTAGTTGATTTTAATCTATTAGGTACTCAAACTGAATTATATATATATATATATATATATATATATATATTACTCATATTTAGACCAGGGTAGAAAATTAAATAATCACATCAAATAATTTTAATCACCGTGTAGAAGCTTTGGGAAAAAGTACGCTTTATTAAAACCATGAAGCATAAATAAATTCGGTCGTTTCAGTAAAAATAAGAAATTTAAATCATGTACAAGACGCTTTATATCAAAAGAAACAGTATTAAAAAGCTCTACGTGTAATTTAATTATTCCTAAGAAAGAAACAAATGGAAATTACGTGCAAAATTTATATTAATTAACCCTATTTTAAGTAACCGGTATTAAACAAAGTGTACACATAATAATTAACATTTAATTTGTATTAGCTAAAAATGAAAGGATAGAAGTCAATTTTAGTTGGAGTTAATTAAACCATTATTAATAATAAGCATAAAAGTCTGTGAAAATCCAAGATTATAATACCAGAAAATAAAGCTCTGAGAATTAATATTATGTTTGAACACCTGCGTAGTTTAAATGTCACGTACGGCGAAAATTTTGTAGATAACAAATGGTTTCAAAGAATCTTTAAGAAACCGTCGCATAATAGTTACGAGAAATGCGAAAGGCGCGATACGGGGTTATTTAACCCAGATAACACTCCACATGGACTAAAAGAATCGATAATAAAGAATATCAATTTGCACGAATAAGAACAGGGTAGATAGAGACAGATAATATGCGCAAGACCGAGACACATATAGTAAAAAGGCGTGAGTAGAGCAACGTCATGGGGTTGCGATTGGTTGAAAGGAAAAGGCAAAATTTGAGAGGTAAAAATAACATTTCTGTATAAAAGTCAATTAGTTATTCTCGGACATGTTTGCGTGCCGTGTGAGAATTTCTGAGATTTAACTGGGGCGAGTACAAAATTCGTAAAAACCGACGCGCGAGCTACGGACTGGGAACAGAGCAAGCGAAATTCTCTAGAAACTGGCCGTTTTGGAGACTCGACCGACAGACAGGCTAACTGCTATATATACCCAGGTGAATATAAACAAGCTCTTAGATCTTCGACTTGATTGAACGCGTTAAACAGTGTTTTTTAGTTTTCCGGTTTTAATATTAAATAATTTAAACAGTTTGCTCGAATATTATGTGATTTAAAACAGCTTGTTCTTTACGTGCTAACATGAATATACTTTAGTGCACTTAGATACAAGGTAATAAAATTTAGTATCACTGTACCAATTAGTAAAATTTACAACGACAAATGTATACACAAAAGTAGGCAGTTTTGGCGTATATTGGTGAAAGAAGTATGAATTTCTTTGCTATTTTTCGGGGGTGTTAATAATTAAATGGTTCGTAAACATGACTGGATCCACTAAACAAGGTTCAGATATACACAGATGAGTTCCGGAAAAGCCCTGAAACAACTTTAAATAAATGGTGATGGAGCAAATTTTAAAACGTTGAGAATCAGAAGCCGTAAATATAATCCAGTTGGAATGGTGTGATTAACAAAAGGGACGATGTACATTGAAGCTACGAGTGCAGTGAACTTCAGGTAAATTATACTTTTTTGTTTGAACTTTGATATTTTGGTGTGTGTCGAATAACTTTATAATTGATTTACTTTAAATGGACATTAGTGAAATTGTACTAACAATAAAATTTTAATTTTAAGGTGAAATTTTGCTTGTTTAAGTAGAAAGGGGTATTTAGTATTGATGTTCTGGATTATGATGAAAATATGGGTATGTCTTTGAGCTCAATTAGACGAACCTGGTTAATTAACGTAAAGGGGTGGTAGATGCTCCCTTTGTACTCAGACTCCGGTCTGCATATATTGTTATAGTAATTAGTAGGCATCCTACAAGGACTTTAATTCTGGATGCACTTTAATATGATAACAAATTTAATCTTGAAATTTTCTGATACTGAAATTTATGCTGAATTTTAATTTTGAAATTTTAATGTATTGTGAATATTGATGTAAATAGAGTTAACGTTGATGTTTGTGGTAGGAATGTGTTTGTTTTTTTTATGTATGAGGATGAAAGTTATCTAGAGGAGCAGCCGAGGCGATTAACAGAAGAAAGTCAATGGACCAACACAGTTAAGGTAATGAATAGCTTTTTGTAGGTTTCACAGCATTCTTGTCTTCCAATCTGTGGGGCTCGATTCAAATAGTAGGGAAACACAGCAATATATATATATATATATATATATATATATAATAAGTAAATTTAATGAGTCTATTCTATATATATATATATATATATATATATTTCAAATATTGTGGGTTTTAGGTCGGCTGGATTATTTAAGAATACTCTTTTTTATAAACCTGAGCTTTTGGATTTATTTTAATCCTTTTTCAAAGGTACTACAATTACAAAATTGATGAATAAACAGTAAATCATATTTTATACTTACTAAGGTGAGGTTATTTAATAAATTTGGCAATTAACATAAAAAGTTATTTTCGTTATAAATTTTTTTAAATGTATATAACAACGCCAAATTACAACAAGGGGTAAAAATATTATGTATATAAAATATTGATAATAAATAAAAGTCAAAAGTTTGATAGAAATTGTTATTAAAAGGCAACCTTAAAAAATGTTTATTATAACTATGTATGTACCTACGTGTAACACTGTGAGTGTATGTATGAGTCTGTATGTGTGTGTAGTGTGTGTTTTTTTTGTTTGTAATATATTTAAGAGAAATTTATCTTATAGATCCATTGATAAATTTGTTGTTGTATGGTTGTTTTTATTTTTGATATTTAGAAGATACGTGTAGATACAATTTAAGTCATTAACATCTGTTCTTTTGTTCATAGTATTTTTTTATTGGTAGATGTGGCACATTTCTAGAAACTCTCTTTTTGATTTTTTGTCTTCCATCTGTAATATAATTGGATTGTTAAAATCTATTTTATGTTTTTTAGTATTTACATGTACACATACGTGTAGATACAATTTAAGTCATTAACATCTGTTCTTTTGTTCATAGTATTTTTTTGTTGGTAGATGTGGCACATTTCTAGAAACTCTCTTTTTGATTTTTTGTCTTCCATCTGTAATATAATTGGATTGTTAAAATCTATTTTATGTTTTTTAGTATTTACATGTACACATAGGGCACAAGCATTGGGTTTTATACGTATATCGCTTTTATGTTGGGTTATTCGTTGTTTAAGTGTTTGTTTGCTTTGCCCTACGTAACATTCATTGCAATCCAGACAATTGATCTTATATATGATATTTCTTTTATTTAAAATCGGAGTTTTGTCTTTAATTTTAGAGAAAAGGTAATTTAAGGTTAAAGTATTTTTAGAAGTTATTTTTATGTTAAATTTATTAAATACGTTAGTTAGTTTTGGTGTAAGGTGTTCAATGTATGGAAGAGATTTAAATGTAACTGTAGTGTCTATTTGTTTATTATTATTATTATTATATGTGTACACGTAAATACTAAAAAACATAAAATAGATTTTAACAATCCAATTATATTACAGATGGAAGACAAAAAATCAAAAAGAGAGTTTCTAGAAATGTGCCACATCTACCAACGAAAAATACTATGAACAAAAGAACAGATGTTAATGACTTAAATTGTATCTACACGTATCTTCTAAATATCAAAAATAAAAACAACCATACAACAACAAATTTATCAATGGATCTATAAGATAAATTTCTCTTAAATATATTACAAACAAAAAAAAAACACACACTACACACACATACAGACTCATACATACACTCACAGTGTTACACGTAGGTACATACATAGTTATAATAAACATTTTTTAAGGTTGCCTTTTAATAACAATTTCTATCAAACTTTTGACTTTTATTTATTATCAATATTTTATATACATAATATTTTTACCTCTTGTAATTTGGCGTTGTTATATACATTTTAAAAAAATTTATAACGAAAATAACTTTTTATGTTAATTGCCAATTTTATTATATAACCTCACCTTAGTAAGTATAAAATATGATTTACTGTTTATTCATCAATTTTGTAATTGTAGTACCTTTGAAAAAGGATTAAAATAAATCCGAAAGCTCAGGTTTATAAAAAAGAGTATTCTTAAATAATCCAGCCGACCTAAAACCCACAATATTTTTGGAAAATTAGAATAAAGGAGGTCGTTATTAATAATTCATTATATATATATATATATATATATATATATATATATATATATATATATACGTCACGGATCATGTTAGTCAATTAACACAATAAAAAATTGTTCTTCCAATTGATTCAAGTCAGTTAATCAAATAACAGTGATTATAGGTGTTGGTGGATGTATTTCTAATTTATTTGACAAAAATATATCGTTTGTAATTTTGTGTACAGGTCCGGTTCCTGTACACAGGTCAGAGCACGCTTAACTTTTATTTTACAGCATGTTTGTACTGTTATATTTTTAATTTTACTAGAACTTTCATTCTGTAAGGACTTGCCTCTTAATAGAAATAAAAACAAACCATTTTTCTTTTAACTGTATTTTATTTACCCATAATTTTTAATAGGTGTGTCCTATTGGTCAACTACTCGAATATTCGATTATTCGAATATTCGATTATTCGAATATTCAAATATTCGATTAATCGATTATTCGATTAATCGAATAATCGATTTGTTAATTTTTAAAAACCGCGATTTTCGATTAATCGATTAATCGAATAATCGAATATTATTGCCAGCACTAGTTTGTACTCATCTGAAGCACAACATTCCAAAAGGTTGCTACCGTTTTTCTGTCTGCTTTTCCTACTGCCCGTATTTTATAGGCATACTGTGCTGTGCTCTACACATATGCTTTCAACAATTTTCTTTTTGTTTCTATGTTTGTTATCTTTCATCATAGGCGCTGTTCTTTCTTGTTAGATGCAGTTCGATCCCCTTCTATTATTTTACAATAATATACCCTATTTCTCTGACATTCAGTGGCTGTGAAGGGAGGTAAGCAGCATGTGGCTGCCAAGTTCGCCCAGCACTTGAACATTTACCGATTTAATATTTTTCCACTATATCTTTTCGTACAGTCAACATTAGTTGCAGATATTTTAGAACCAACACCTGTAGTTGTTTATAATAATCATCAGATTTATCTGCGCTTATTTTTTCGTCATTAGGTTTTCCGTCTCAAAACTGGTTGGACACGTACCTCCACTTATTTATATTCTGAGCTAGCCTACACAGTTCCCTGAAATTCCCACACGGCCTATATACAGCTCGATTCCCCTTCTATTGTGTTCTAATTATATGCCCTATTTCACCTAGATTCAGTGTTATGTGATGGGGTTAAGCAGCCTGTTGCTGCCAAGATCTCCCAATACTTAGATATTTATCGAATTAATAGTTTTCCAGTAAATCCTTTCACACAATTAACATTATTCGAGAATATTGCTCAACCAATACCTGTAGCTGTTTATAATAATCATCATGTTTAAGTACAGTTATTTTTTTCATCATTAGTATATCCATCTTGAGACTGGTTGGATGCGTATCCCATTGATTTCTATTCTACACATTTGCATAAAATTCCTACATCCTACATCTTTCACTATCTGTGTGCAATAGTCTAACCTAGGTCTACCTCTACCTCTCTTTTTTTTCTGTTTCTGCTTCTAATATATTCCGCACTATTCCCTCATGCCGTAGTATGTGGCCTATCATCTTAGCTCTCCTATTTTTTACCTTTTTTCACATATTTCTTTCTTCACCTACCATTTTTAGTACCTCTTTGTTCTTAACTTTGTCTGTCCATGATATCTTCATCATACATCTGTAGCACGACATTTCAAAGGCTTCTACCTTTTTTGTCCGCTTCTCCTACTGTCCAGGCTTCCAGCCGTACAGTGCTGTGTTCCATACATATGTTTTAAACAATATTTTCCTTGTTTCTATGTTTGTTGTCTTTGAACATGGTAGTTGCTTTTTCTTGTTAAATGTAGCCCGACCGTGTGCTAATCTTTGTTTTATATCTTCTGCGCTTTCCCATCTTGCGTTATTTGGCTTCCTAGGTAGCAGAAATCCTTAACAACTTGTAATTTCTCGTTACCTATTTGTATTTTTGTTTTTGATTTATTTTCCCCTCCTTTGCATACTTGAAAAAAAATATAACAAGAATTTATTCTTATACTTATCACAGCTTAAACTATCCAGCAGTTTAACACAACTATGCCAATATGAACATTAGTAGAAAAAATCGAATCATAATTTTTCTTATTCAACAACCTCATTAAAGTTAAAGCATCGTCTTCCTTAAGAAACCCAAAATTGTTGACTTTTATTTCCAAAATAAATTGAACCAAGTTTTCATTGCAAGTAAAAATATACTATCCTGCTCGGACATGTTTTCTGTATAAGAATTAAACAGCATGTGATACGATTCTGCTCTTGTTTGCTCTTAGCTGCCAGGCAGTTTATATTGTGTCCATCATTAAATGTTAGTTTACTAGTCAAAGAATAACTTCAATTTAACCAATTTTAAGAATATTATGAACATATTGTGAGAACAATGGCGAAACTGGGTAAAATTTTGGCATATTAAGTCCAAGAATTTTTATTAACACCAAAAAAAAGTATACAAGACATGTTATTAGCTGCATATATATCTACAAACCGCATGTGCTCATTTTGATTGGTTAACAAGAAATTCGTATTTAAAGTCAAGACTGGAGTAGACATGACATATATAATTCTAGATAATGGGCAATCAAATTTGTTTAAATTAATTTTCATCGGTCCACTCTATCAATCCATAAGAAATCATTGTTATATGTTGAGATATGTTAAATGTCTTCAAATAACTCCTGATTACAATAAGAAACATTTATTATTATTTATTATTATATTACACAATTATTATCAATTACAACATAATAAATTTAATTAAACTGCTGCTGTAGCAGTGCTGTCCCGTATGTAATTTATGTCATTTATTTAACTGCTTGAGCGACTAACACCGTACTCCTATTAGTCATTAGGTCAATAGAGAAAGTAAAACAGATGAATTATGGGTCCTTTATCATTATTTCAGTAGGATCTTTTCCACTTGATCCAAAAGACAATTTGGACAAGTTGCAGAGGTCAAGAATTTAGAGATTAGTTGTTCAAAACAAGGTTTTTTTTGTAAATATATCGGTCAAACTAAGAGAAATACAACACCTAAATTTAAAGAACACATTGCTCACTCCAAATATGGTAAATATTAAAATTTCAAACATTAGTTATAATTTTGAAAGCACTTGTTCTGTTAATCTGGAAAATATCAACCTATTAAAAACAACAACGTATTCGTCCTCGATTGCTTATGAATCAATTGAAATAGTTAAACACAAAGTACATTTCTTATACTTATAATGCTCGTGCGTTACTTAAGTACATACTAGGGTGTGGAATAGTATATTCTTCGACGAGCGTATAATGATAGCCATTATTCACGAGAATGAAGTTCACGTCACTTACAGCTTTACCATAACAAATCTGCTTGTTGTTACCTTTTTCAGAACGTAATTAGCAATCCATGTTCCAAAAGTCATTGAAATCATTTCAGAAAGTAAACATTTTTAAATCATTCCAATCGTATATACCTTATTCTAATAAAAAGACTTTAGCTTGCAATAATTTAATTATTTTAATTATTTATTTTCCATTTTGAAACCATTGAAAGTACTTCAAATAATCTACTCACTTATGAGCACCAAAAACACAATACCGTCGACTATTTAAATAGCACAGCTCTTAAAACCATATTAAATAAATTTCCCTACTAAATACTGTAGCACTTTTACTACGTGACGTATTATCATTAGGTCTGCTGCATGCGAACGTTTCATTCAAAACTGTCCTTCTATTCCACATTTATTGGCTTTTAAAGTCAAGCCTCTTATGGTGTAACAACTTCTAGATGCTCCAGCCTTTTCCTAAACCTTCTAATTGGTTGCTTCTCAAAGGTGTATCACGCGTTTGTTATCAACATTGGAAGATTTATCGTCTTTATACTTCCTCGAGATATATTGTAATTGAATAACATCCTTTACCTATCTTAACGCTTTCATGAATTGTAAGTTTTGATTCTCTACAGTATATTGTCGCTCCCGGCTATTCAGGTGATTTACTTAAGTTTTCTAGAACATGGGTTCTTAAATTTAATCAATGCCACTATCATTGCAAGGAAAATGCCGTATTTGTAGGTGTAAACAAATTTTGTTAGTGGTTAAGCTTAGAAAGTCAAAATGCAAGAAGGTTCTAAAATTCCCGATAAAACTGTAAAAAAATGGAAATCGCATCACAAAACTTACTATCGAAGAAGTCGAGAGACATCTATGACAAAGAATATAACAAAGTACTAAATTGGATGGCAGAAAACTGTGTAGAACTTTATTAATGAAACTGTGCTGCTTGGCTACTTCTGGGATCTTGCTCAAATATTTTCTCCGAGCTCCTTATAGTTTTTTAAGTGTTTTTATGCCCACGCAGGCCCATAAAGTCGCGTTATACCTGCACGGACATAAAGTACACTACTATGTAGTTAGTAACTAAACAGCAAAACCCAATAACAAACTAGTACGACAAAAGAAAATTGTAAGAAGAAATTGATCAGTGAAAAACCCCCGTCGGTATCATTATTCAGTTGCACGATATTTGCAGTTAAAATGGAGAAACTTATGGAACACCCAGTAATGGCTTCATCTCCTTTTTCATTCCAGGTACTATGTATTTTATTTGTTATTTTACTAATATCAGAAACTTTTCTTATATCATCTAATCTTTACTATAACACTTAATTAATAATTTTCAAGCTTGCCTATCTTATATGTACTTAAAACACTAATTGTTCATACCATTCTAGGATCAAGAACACCATACGGAACTGGAGTGCGTGTAAGGTCTTGATTATATAAATTTTTAGCAACAACATGTAAATGTGCCTGCTGTTGCATGCTTTCAGCACT
This sequence comes from Platerodrilus igneus, assembly GCA_036346225.1. Classification (NCBI taxonomy): domain Eukaryota; kingdom Metazoa; phylum Arthropoda; class Insecta; order Coleoptera; family Lycidae; genus Platerodrilus; species Platerodrilus igneus. The sequence continues at coordinate 1,263,701 of JARFIW010000800.1, read as the reverse complement.
CTCAACACCAAAGGTAACATGGGAACTGTAAACAAATATTACCAAAATTAATAAAGATTATTATTATTTCCAATTATATATACAACTTACATTTTTCGAGCAACATCGGTCTCTCTATATTGTTCTTTGGGCATCTCAACCTATAACAAACAAACATCAACACACGACTAACTGGATAACCTCAAATAAAGAAAAACAAAACTGTAAAGAGTGGAACTAGTCTACCTAATTAACGGTGAAATTACAATATCGTACTAATAGATATTTTTGTACACTAAATTTTATTTATATATTGTCATTTTATACTACATATGTTCGAAAAATATACCATTCTCATTAAAACAATTTAATCAAACTTTATGTACTTAAGTAATAATACTTGCAATATTATGCATGATGGAGTGTAATATAGTTATAGCATTTAACCGATGTGCATTAAAAACATCCAGTAAATGAACACGTATTAATAGGCAAATGTTGGTTAGCATATTTTTGGTCGAATCCAAGTTCAAGTCAACATTCACTTGTTTAGAAACAATTTAAATTGTATATTAGTATTTAGAGAAACGTATTAGACATGTATTTTGGCCAATTCTACACTAATGCAAAGGTCAAAATCGCTGAAACATCAAGAAAGCGAAAGTAAAACAACAAATTTATAATTCTGCTAAAGTCTAGAATTTTAAGTGCCATAGATAAACCCAAAGTGGTCGAACATTTTGCGTGCTAAAGCGTTTGTGTTTGACGTGAAAACTGCAACCTATAAATGTCTGAAAATTTCTAAAATTTGTTTACTAATTTGGACTTGTGGTTTGATAAGTTTATTCAATTAAGAGTTCGGTCTAAAAACACAATTGTAACAAGTGCAACCCGAATGAATAGTAATGAAACGTGCAGTTCAATTTTTAAATAATACGTGAAATAAGTCTTTATAAAAAACAACAATGAATGAATATTTTACGAACGAGTACTCCAGTTTGGAAATTAGCAAGAAGTTTGTAAGGTTAAGACGCACGGGTTAAGGACAATAAAGTAAGGACTCGCCCGAATCACAATTACGTATAAAAAGATAAAGTAAATTTAGAAATCCCGGACTAACTACAAATGCGGAGAGTGGGATGATTCACATAGACGAAGAAAAAGTACGTCGCCACGAATTTTTATTGATAATAAAAACCAAAATTTCTATTTAAAACAAAAAAAAAAGACATTCTACGGACAATTTAATAATTTAGATACAAAGTGCGCATTTCGTATGTTACATGTAAAATTAATCGATAATAAAGTACGGTTTATACTTTCATACAAACAAGTATGTTTAGTTAAAATATAAAATGCGGAACAAATTCTAGTAAGTATTTTGTTAAAAAAGTAACAAGAAGACCCAGCGGAGCTAATTTCGAAGCGAGTTAATTTGGATAAATAAGATACCAAAGAAAGATCGTAACATACCTCCATGTGCTGTGAATACTTATCCCGCTTTATCTTGCACCTGCAGCGGCAGAGGTAAACCTACACATCATCATAACCTCGCTCACTGAGAAGTGGTCTTCGCGGTAGACAGGACCATTAAACTGCGACCATACTTGCAACAACATGTCGATACCAGAGACCATTTGGGTCTGCACCGAAGAACAATTAGATCTACGTAAAAGAAATAATTTGGCCCACATAGAACGACACTTGAGCCTACGTAGTAAAGCACTGTCTACTTAGAAGAGCTAAAAAGAAAATCTTACTAGTAATAATAAGCGCGTAACTTCCCAATGCACAGGTGATATAGCCTATTAAAAAAAAAAACGTGCCTTGCTCTTAGAGTAACGGAATTCGTTACGCATAGCGTATATGCTAGCACGAAAAGCAGGATTAGTATGAAACTCAAATTATGAAACGAGCTGATAATCGATTCGAATATTTGAGTAACACATTGTAATGCATAAATAGATGACGAAAACAAGAAAATTCGAATACAATTGTAGAAAATTTATGCTATTCAAACTTTATTTTTTCAGAAAACAAGGATTGTTGATAGCCGAGTATATTTGTTGTGTTATCTCAAACAATAAAGATAGATCGAAATACTTTTACTCAAACTAAATAGCCGTATAATATTCTACAGAATGTTGGACAAATACTTGTTTCAATTGTATTAGGGTGAGTTCTACAGAAACAAATCGAGATATTAAATTATAAGGCATGATCAAGGGCGTCTCTCGTGACATGTAGTTATACAAGATATCAAAACGGAAGCGTATGGTTATTTGAAAATGATTCTAAATTAAGTGGAAATATTTAACAGGACAATGATATCTCAAACTTGATGCAGTAACCGCAGGAACAAATAATTCAAATCAAGTGCAAACTCTTGAAAGACAGAAACAGCAGACTTAGGACCGTCACGTATACAAAAGCTTTCAATTAATATCTATTCCCATAAGGTCTTCGTGACGTCACAAAGGCAAGGATTTGCCTAGTGTGGTGTTTTCATTTGTTCAAAAATGATCCGTTGCGTGTGGATTGAAACTCCATGTACATTCTATAGTAAATAAACGCAGGTTTATGTTACCTGATAAAACCGTTTATGATATCTTATTATTGAATAATTAGTGCTTAGAGTAAAATGTCTTTTCGGTAATTACAGTTTAAATGTGGCAAGACCTAATAATTAGTTGTTCTTATGAGACATATTAATACTAAGGTAAGATTTACAAAACTGCATCATTTATGTTGCGACTAAGTTATACGCCTTGTTTTGAAGATTGTTCAATAACTTAATGAGGTTTTCTTAAAAGAGTGTTGATCTGTGACACCTGGTCTTAATTTTTAATTTAAACATAACAAATTTTTATGTTAACAAAATAATAAAAGCTATTTCGATGTTGTTTTATGTTAAAATTCAAAACGGTCTCTGATTTTGTAAAAAGCATTGATTATGAATACAGAAAAGCTCACTTTACCTGAAAATTTTTGTTTTTTGGTTGGTTGAAATTTTTTTCGGGTTTGTTTGTTTCTAGCTAGTTTTTATTAGCTGCTATAAAGCCTAGGACAGGCTGTTGGAAGGTGTTAGCCGTAGCTAAGAAAATTTAATAACAAGTGACTTAAAATAAATCACAACGGAATCCTTGTTACATGCCAAAAATTAGCTATATATCACCTTTAAATTAAGTATAAATTATAAGGTAGTTCCCGCGAATATTTTCAAATAAACTTGTTAATTTCCGTCATTCCAGACAGTTGGTTTTTTGTGTGAAGGTATCTGTAGTGATACTTTTAAGTTGTTGTTTCAACTTTTGTCTGATTTTCTTATCGCAGTGGATGCACTCGTTAGGAAAATAATCGTACTAGTTCTCATCAGGAGTCTAGTAATTTTTTAACCTATTATGTGCCTAAACTTGTATGATTAACATAGCAGGTGGTCCTTCAGACCGATCTGTGCTTAACTGGGACAATTCTCTACCTTCTCTCGGACGCTTGTCCAAAACTCTACGCTTTCTTATCCCGCTGTCTCCGTTTCCGCCTTATTTTTCATTCCGTAGACCTGTTCTTGTCCCGGAACACCCGTCTACCACATAAGAGTAATTTTTCCTTCACTCCGGGCTACTGACCACATTGGTTGGTTAAATAGTGCTTTTCTATCCACCTTTTTCTATCGCTTTTACTTAATGCGAGCCCTTCTTCTATTCTCTTCTACCTGGAAGTGTCACTAGTACATTCCAAAATGCCTACTTTCCTTTTTTAATTTTTCCTATATCTCTATTGCCTTTTTATTTTCGTTAGTCACCGTGTGGTTTCGTGAATGTAGAAATATGTGTGGATATCTTATCGGTATCGCTCAACACCGGGTGCAGGAATGCACCCACATGCCTTTTTCGGTCCCTCGTACCGTTTTTATAAACGGGCCTGCCTCACAGGTCGCTCTCTTCTAGGGCGTATGAGTATCTTACCTGTATAACGGCTTCAAGAAGCCACTCTATCTTGTATCTTTGTAATGGATGACAAAACGGTTTGGTGAGCTGGGGAATTCTACGCTTTATCTTTAAATTATATAGTCGTAGCGTGCCTTAGCGTGCTGGGACGTTTCGGATCCATCTATTGCTATTTCGTTTTATTTTAATATCTTTATCTTACCTATTATCTTTGATAATAACTTGAGACTTTGTCTTACTTTCTTTTGTTTTCTTAACGTTTGATATTTATGATCAGACGTAGGAATTATTTTTTGAATATTGAGTGAAGAAGCTAACCTAATGGTAGTAATGAAATTTGTTAAGTTAGTAACGTAAGAAATTAGTAAAGATGGTACTGTTGGTAAATTTGTTGATTCTCAACCATGTCATGAAAAAGTTTTGATGTGTATTGTTTATTAAGCCCAGAGTACCAATACATAAAAATGTGTTAAAGTGTATAGTAACTTGCTCTCTTAGGCATTTTGAAATTTGGGCATTTTCTTGCCAAGGAAAAAACAGTTTAAATGCAATGCGTATGTGCGTGTTCACTTAAAAACTGTAACGTTGGTTTTAGTTATTGTATATATGTTAGGCGACTTGTCGCATTTGTTTTAGTTATAGTAGTGTTTCGTGCTCTCCGATAAATTTGTGCTGTCGATTATAACTGCGCCACATCAAAGACTCGTGTGTTCATTTATAGATGTAAATCAAAGAACAATGGGGCTACACATTCCGTTTCCTGGTTACTCGTAAGACGCGTTATCGATTGAAAAAACCAGGTGGCGTTTAAAATAAACATTTACTAGAATGTAAGTTAGGTTATATGTAAGTTAGTCAGGCTTTAGATTTTAAGTGTTTACCGTGCTAAGAGTCTTTTTCTTTTTTAAGATTTTTTTAGGGCTTTGTCGCGATTGTTATATGCCAAAAATTGATGTATCACCTTTAGATTAAGTATAAACTTTAAGGTAGTTCCCGCAAATTATTTTAAATAAACTTGTTAATTTCCGTCATTCCGGACAGTTGCGTTTGCGCAAAAGAATGCGCAGGCGCGGAGTGAATGGCGCAAGTGCGTGCGGTGTGATGAAACACAGCTACCTGTGTCGTGGTGTGTCTTTTCTGTTTTTTAGGATGTAGGTTTCCGTATCTTAACTTGCCTTATCGTACCTCTACTTGTAGACTTCCAGCCCTACCTACAAACGAACGAAAAAGGAGGGACAAATAAATTTGGACTCAACAATGGCGTGATGTAACCCACACCCAAAAAACAAGGAGATGGCCCTGGGATATAACTGAGGTGCGATTTAAGTGAGTACAATGCTTTATTTATATTGTAAATTGAGAATTGTATCACTTTTAACGTGTTTGGTATTTAATAAAAATGTCGCGTAATCATGTCATATTAAACGATTGTGCAATATTATGAAACGGGAAAACGTAAGATCCTGTCAAAGCGTTGCCCTAATTACGGTTTATCAGTACATGAGTAGCAAAGTTGTAATATCACAGACACACCATGGCAAGTGCAGTATCACCCAGCTCTGTTTAATTCAATGTGGTTGTATATACGCTGTCGAATTTGTCGTCATGTAGTGTCAGTCCTTCAGCTTACAGCAGCAGTATAGGCCACTACGATACGATCAATGACCTTCGTTTTACGAATTCCTTTGTGTAGAGTTCATTGGCACCATAGAGGTTTACAAAGATAATTCCGCCTATTAGAAAGATTCAATTAACAATTTAATATCATGCACTACCTTATGCACTAAACTCCGTTCAAAAATTTTCAACGACATTCAATTATAAACGCCTAATTTAATTTGTACGGCTGTTTACATTTATTGTAAATAAAATTTTACATATCCTTAGCAGCCGTTTTTTACTCACGGCGCCGTCACGGGTTCCATACATAGAGCTTTAGATGAATTTAAACAATCTATTTAATATTATGTAACATAAAGCGCAGAAAATAGGTTTTGCTTTTATGTATTTGAATACTTGGCTACGTTCGAAGTATACTCATCAACGTTGTCTTTGATAAATACGTTTCAAAAATTAATAAGTATTTTGTATATGATTCAATATATCTAATTTTATGTGTAAATTGTTGTGACGCAGTTACTTTATTCTTTACTATTTAAAAAACTTTACTATAATAAACTTGAACACGTGTTATTTTATCTTCTCCCCGTTACCGTATTATTCTACACACTTGGCGATGATTTGGCTGCAACATACAAATTGACAGCAATCAATTATAACTTTCTATAATATTTGGCATTCTTAATTCCAATCACATTTAAGACGTGTCAATTAAAGCACGTAGTGTACAAAAGCATATTGTTAATAGTTTTCAAAATTTAAATATAATGGCACCTAAACAAAGAATGCGTCTTGCTAACGAAAAAGCTAGTAAAAACGTAGTCAATCGTGGAAATGTCCCAAAATCAACGGTAAGTATTTATAAACATATTGTTTCTTATCATTTTATGATGAAAATACTTAAAGAGATCACAAGAGGACAGCTATCCTGTTGGACCATGGCTGCTAGCACTTTTTATTTTTGTTGTTTGTGGATCAGCAGTTTTCCAAATAATACAGTCAATTCGAGCCTTTTAATAAATTCTGTTAAGTTTGTGATTTAGGTTTCTAAATTTGTTAGTCTTTTCTATTTTAATATATTTCTACATTTTATAATACCCTTGTATAAAAATAGTGAGATTCATTAATTGTATGTATGAGATTGCTTTTGTACAACTCTTTGGTTTTTTTTCATTAGGACATTTACACACTAATGCATATCATTCCAGGTATATAGCAAACCTAAATTGTACATTTATTTGATGTGAATATAATTTAAGTTATTCAAGTAACTATGCATTTTCTAAGAATAGAAAAATGTGCATTCCAGTTTTTGTGTAATTTGTACAATAAAGTTTATATATGTTTGTGAATTTTTATTATACACATGATAAACTTAATCACTAATTTGATAAATAATAGTCTTCTTAGCATGTTGATATCCACCAGTTGGAGTAACAGGCATTACTTTACTTGATAAACGTCTGAAACTGTTGCGAAAGCTACTTTGTCTGATAAGTGTTGCTTGGTTAACAACATTTATCATAATAAGCTTATTTAAAATTGTAACACACATTTTTGGTATCTCATGAACTTGTGTGTTTGGATGTTTTTCAAGCCACGTTGCAAGTTGTTTTACTGCTTCAATGCATTGTTGTGTACTTACCTGTATAATAAACAATATTCACTTGATTAATATTTACAAAGCACTTTAATATTAACCTTTTGAATAGCCTGGTTTAGTAATAATTCATCCATGTAGGATATTAATTTTCGAGTAGATTTTGTAGTACTCAGCCAGTGGTAATTTGATTGCTGGGAAATTACAGAAAGCCTTTGTTGTTGCATGTTCATAAGAATTTGAACCTTAGAAAAGAGTGCAGAAACATTTAATATTTATATTGTGAACAAGTTTACCTGTTGTACCAACTCGTAACTCATTCTGCAAAATGACTAAAATGATTTAAGCTTTACTGTAATATGAAAATTATTAAGTGGTTTGCAAACAAATAAAAAATATGCAATAATTTTATATTAGAACATACGAGAGATAAATAGATATTAAATTAATTAAAAGTGATGATAGATTGTATATTGTTTCATTTGCTACTGGTTTGTGTTGTATATCACGGGTGACCTGATTATTCCTCCTGAGTTCATGCACTTTTTAATGATGAAACGAAGAACTTTTAGAAACTAAAAATACAGCTTGTTGCTGTTTTTGATAATCATCTAATATTGGGTGATTCTTTAGATGTACTTTTAAAATCATCATCATTGGGCCTTCAGTCGTGGAACTGGTTAGACACCTCATTGTTTCCTATTCTTAGCTAATCTACACATTTCCACTACCTACATCTTTCACTATCTGCATGCAATAATCCGATCTAGGTCTACCTCTCTTTTTTTCCTATCTCTGCTTGTGATAAATCCTGCACTATTCCTCAAAAATTCTTTAGAACGTATCCTGCCTTTCTATTACTCCTATTTTTTTTTTCCACAGATATCTTTATTTCTCTACTATTTCTATAACTTCTTTGTTATTAACTTTGTCTGTCCATGCTATCATCATCATACATCTGAAGCATAACATTCCAAAAGGCTTCCTTTTAAATAGTAAAAGAAAATAAATTCAATTTTATCGGGTAATGTTTATTAAAGAATTATATCTTACATTGGTTTTTTTTAAATTACGCTTTTCAAATGTTGTCCTTGACCATGCCCAACATAGTCCATTTTGAGGTTCCAATTTTCGATGACGTGTTGGAGCATTTCAAGTGGTATTTTGTGAATGACACGAGTACTGTTGTCTTCCAATGCCTCAATCATAGCCAGCATTTTCTTATATAGCCCCAAAGGAAAAAGTCTAGAGGTGTGATATCACTTGACCTAGGTGGCCAATTCACCGGCCCGAAGCGTGAAATTAACTGTTCACCGAATTGTTCTCTTAATAATGTCATGGGCTATATGGCAAGTAGCCCTATTTTGTTGAAACTAAATGTCCTTAAGATCACCTGCTTCAATTTCAGGCAGCAAAAAGTTATTTAACATGGGCGATAATGGGTGTCATACATAGTTATGTTTCGGACGGCTTTATTTTTGAAAAAATATGAACCGATGATTCTAAATACACTAAACTGTTGATTTGTCTGGATGTAATGACAACTCTTGAACCTCCAAGTTGCTCTTCAGCTCAAATAGGGCAATTTTGTTTATTGACGTAGCTATTTAGACAGAAACAGGCTCATCGCTAAACATAATGTTGGCCGAAAATAGTGGATCTTCTTCAATTTTTTTCAAGCGCCCAAAGACTAAAACGGCAACGATTCGGAAGATCTGTCGGCTTTAATTCTTGCAACGAGTTGTATTTTGTGTGATTTTAAACCAAGATCATTACATAAAATATGCTCAGTTGTTGTATGCGACAGGCCAAGCTGTTGAGAACAGCGCCGAATCGATTCGTCACAGTGTTCGCATATACTCTCGGCTACTGCCTCTATATTTTTAGTTCATTTCAGGAATCACTGTAGTGATGTCAGAGACGGTAATTTTTGTTGCCAAATGTGTAATATATTGTAACAATTTTATTTTTGCAGTAGGAGAATCCATTCATTAAACGTACAATGAATAGTAAAATACCTTTATTAATTAAAATAAATATTCAAGTAACAATCAAACTTTTATAGTATTATAATATCAAGGATTATTAGTCGAGTTGTTTCCGAGTTCGGTGTAATTTCACAGCCACTGGCGCGCGCGTGAGAGGTTCGAGAACTAAAATCCGGAACCTCCCACCATACAAGAAAGCAGCGAGCGCACTCGTCGATAGTTAAAAGTAGCGTCAAGAGGCATTCTAAGAGAATGGCGAGTGACCTCCGAGTCGCTCTATGTTTGTGAAACACTTCCTGAGTAACGGTTAGTACCTAATCCACATTTTGTATATTCGTTGTCATATTAGCTAATTTACAAAATTTATTTAGCGCAACGACCCATTTGAACTCGCAACGACACATTTGAAATCCCAACGAGAAATTAGAAAACTGCATGGATAACGATATATCGCACACCACGTCGAAAATCGCAACTGTAAAATTTGAGACAACATGATCCCTTTGAAGTTACAATTTAGAAAGCTTAATTTGTTGGCTACGCAATGAAAAATTATTTTAGTAAATAAATTTAGACAACGGAAGATTACGTTACAAAGTAATGCTGCCGTGATCCAAGTAAGGAACCCGCTTTGCTCCTACACCTGTGTTAAAGCATGGAAAGCAAGTATAATTAGTTGCTGTTCCGCGCTGCGGTAATTTCCATTACATCAAGGGACAACTGCTGCTCTTGGGTTCGTAATAGAATTAAGATTTCCTGAGTACTTTCCTTCTGAAAGTACATTATTTCATTTTGTTTGTTAGACGTACAAAATTGTTATTCAGTTTACCTGTAAATAAGCTGGTTTTCCCCAGTATTAAATTTGCTTTCACTTAGCTTCGTAAATACGTGATCACACGTGGCTTCAACGTAATTTAACAGCTGCTATTACATCACCTGTTTGTTTGTTCACTATTGTCAACAATTGCCCAATGGCTAACACATGTTTAGCATTTTAGTACAACCACTATTGATAACATTAGAGAATATCTTGGTGATTATTTTGACTTCAAACTAAATTTAAGTTTGTTAACCTAAAGAGAAAATTTCGTATATTCATTTGTAAATGACTCACACAGATCTGATTGGGTTATAAAGAAACTCTAGCATTTTTAGTTACATAGAATTATAAAATATTTGAGTAAGGATTAGTTGATAACCTTTACTACCAGTTTTGCAAGTACTTCAAATTTTTATTTTATTTAATTACAATGATACTTTATTTACTGAAACCAAGAAAATTCTTATTAGTAAATTAATATTCTTCATTTAAAGTTTTTTATTCTGATCTAGTCTGATCAGACTTGGTAAACAAAAGCAATAAGAACTAAAATTTTATGATCCCATTATGCAGAAAATATTCTCTATACTTTTAGGTATACTTGAGGGACGCAAATAGTGTTCCAATTTTTTATGTGACTTAATTATTATTCTTTCTTACAGGAACAGCGTCTTATTCTGTTAAGACAAGTTTGTGTATCAACGAAGGCGATCTCTTTTTTGGGTCTCCAAGTCCGCCCTTAAAAAATAGCTATGCCCTAAAATAAATCAATTTGGACTTGGTGGCGCCTGTTTGTTTTTTGTTAAGTGTAACCCTCCATAGATTTCGACTTACCCCCATTGCTCATAGCTCTACCCAAGGATTAGACCCTAGTTACGTCGGAAGACTTTGTTTTGCTGACCCCAACTTCTAGAGTCAGATGTATGTATTAAGAAGAGAGCATTAGTTAAGCTCAATTTAGGAAAGAATGTGACCGTTTGGGGTTAGCGATCAAGAAAATATAATACGTTTCACTAGCGCCCAACGCTTGGGGCTTTGAAATTTGTTTGATCAAAATTTATTTGGGGCTCGAAATTTGTTTGTTCAACGAGTAATTTGTTGAAATTCGTTCGTTCATAATTTAATTTAGCTCGAAAGTTGTTTGTTCATAATTTGATTTACCTTAAAATTTATTTGTTAAAATTAATTTGCTTGAAATTTATTTGTTCTAAATTTAATTTGATTCGAAGTTTGTTAGCTCTAAATTTATTTTCCTTTGAAGTCCATTTGTCCAAAAATTATTTTGCTCGAAATTTGTTTGCTTAAGGTTTATTTGACACTTAGATTTGTTTGTTTGCTTTTGATAAAAGATTGGTTGTAACGGTAATCCCCATACACTCAATTCGTTAATTTGGTCAAATTTACTTTTGACTTTAGTTCTGTTTTGACCCTTAAATTTTTTGATATTGTTTTGGCAAAATAATTTTACCAAAAACATTTTTGATTTTTACCTTTAGTAGTACGAATTTGTTTTGATAGCTTTTGTAAGATTCGGATTAGTTAGATTTATCGGTTTGATTCCATTACGTTGTAGTAACCATGTCGGAAAAATTCCAAATTGTTTGTCTACTTAAAGAAGAATTGGAGTATGAACTAAGAATCAGAGGAGTGGTAAGTGAGAGGCCAGTGTTGGAGAAACGGAAAATTTTAGGTAGATTGTTAGCTAAAGAAATAGATAAGCCTGGTTGTTTGGTTGACCTTTCGTGTTATGAAGTAGATTTTGCAACGGAAAGTAAAGAAATTTCAGTTTCAGTCGAGTCAGTTCGTAATATTGTGTCCGAGTTTGAGGGCGACTCATCAGACTCAATTTTTAGAAGAGCTTGTTCAAGGATAAACCACCTTTCGGGACGAGCTAAGCGTATGAAAATCCCTTCAATAAATCCCGATGAAGCAATTAAGTTTAGAAATGAGACCGTAGCAACGATATTAACTCTTGAAGCTGAGTTGTACGATAAAATCAATAAAAGTACAGAGTCCACCTATTTAGATCGGTCCGTTGTAGTATCTCCTTTAGTTAGTGCACCTATCCATTCGACTTCGTATGTAACACCTTCAGTACCTATAGGTTCATGGCCTGTAAAATTCTCAGGTGACCCCAAACAACTACATTCATTTTAGATAGAGTTAGTGATTTAGCACAATCTCGTAAGGTATCCGAAGCTGACTTATTTGGATCAGCATGTGAACTTTTGTGGGTGACGCTTTGGTTTGGTTTAGAACAGTGAAAAATTCTTTGCGAGACTGGAACTCCTTGTTAGAACGTTTAAGGGAAGATTTTCTACCTGGTTCTTCGGATGATGACATTTGGGAAAAGATCAGAAATCGTCGTCAAGGTAAAGACGAAAGGATTATTTTATTTGTCGCGCATATGCAAACCCTCTTTAGTAGACTGACCAACGAGCCAGCAGAAGTTACTAAAGTTAAAATGATTAGAAGAAATTTGGTTCCTGAATATATTTCGGCACTTGCATTGTCGGACATTCAAGATTTGTCGACCCTAGTAAATTTGTGTAAAAGGTTAGAAGAAGCTTCTTTGATGAAACTAAACTCGGTTTTGGCGTCTTCTAATAAACCTAATAAGATTTGCAACCCTCTAAGCACCCATATGAGAACAAACATCCTGGGTTGAATGAGAAAGTTTATGCTGTTAAGAGTAGGGTGTTTCAGAATAAATTAGTCAATCCTCAAGTAACAGTAGCGGATAAGAGCTCTTTAGAGTCCTCGGTTTGTAATTCCTTTAGTCCCGATAAGAGGAATCATTTTGTTTGTTGGAATTGCTCCCGTAGTGGACATTGGTTTAGAGATTGTAGAGCAACAAAAAATTTTTGTTTTGGATGTGGTCGAAAAGGCGTTAAGGCAACGTCATGTCCACATTGTTCAAAAACCAGTAAGGCGGCAGGTACATAGTGGTCGGTATCCTGTTCCGCGTCATAAGGCTACAGTTATGATTTGTAAACAAGAAAAATACTTTAGTAAAGACGAGTGGTCGAGATGGCTTACAGTTGTTAAAATTTTTGTCAGGATTCTTCGAAGCCTAAGAATAATACTCTGTTCATTGAGAAGCAGTGTGATAATCGACCCTACATTATGGTGAAATTAATAGATAGAGACATTACCGGTCTTCTGGATTCGGGATGCACTACCTCAGTAGTAGGATCCTTAGCACTTTCAATTGTTAGAGAATTAGACTTGAAAATTTTAGTTCAGCAAAAACAGGTATCACTACAGCTGATGGTTCAATAAAGTCTGTTGTAGGCTCAGTAGATTTGCCAATTTGTATAGGTAATGATTGCCGCATCCTTAATGCATTAGTGGTTCCGTCCCTACCGCATACATTTATTTTCGGTAGTGACTTTGCAAAATTATTTGGTGTAGTTGCTGACTTTAGAAGTAATAATTGGTTTATCCAAAGCAATGTTGGGAACGACATAGGGTATATAGGTCCGTCTTCCATCCCTTTGAACACTGAAGATTCTTTATGTGGTTTACATGACCTCTCAGATGCTCAAAGTGCGCAAGCACAAGAGTTAATAAATTCATTTAGTGAGATTAGCAGCGACGATAGATTAGGACGAACTCACCTAATCGAATTGGACATAGACACAGGCAATGCCAAACCCTTCCACAAGAAACCATATGTCATGTCACCATATATGGGTAAGATATTGAATGAGGAATTGGACGACATGCTTAGACTTAAAGTTATAGAACCGTGTACTAGTCCGTGGTCCTCTCCAGTTTTGTTGGTTAAGAAGGCAGATGGAGAATATCGCTTCTGTTTTGATGGTAGAACCCTGAACGACTTAACTGTTCATGATTCGTACCCCCTTGCGAACGTAGATAGAATTCTCAATATGTTGAGAGGTGCGAACTACATTTCGTCTCTGGATTTGAGAAAATCGTTTTGGCAAATCCTCTTAGTGAATCGTCTAAGGATAAGACTGCCTTCAGTGTTATCTCACGAGGACAATATAGATTTACATGCATGCCATTTGGGTTGAAGAATGCTGCGCAGACGCAACAGCGTTTAGTAGATGCAATTTTTGGTCCACGTTTTGAACCCCATGTATTTTGCTATTTGGACGACATAATATTATGTTCGTCATCTTTTGAAGATCATCTAAAGTTATTAGTAGAGGTTAAGCAACGTTTAAAAGAAGCTAACCTTACCATAAATATAAGTAAATGTGAATTTTTTAAAAAAACACTTAAATTTTTGGGTTATATAGTAGGTTCGAACTCACTTCGTACAGATCCCGATAAGGTGTCGGCGATGGTTAACTTTCCCGTCCGAAAACCACAACGGAAATTAAAAGGTTTATAGGAATGTGCAGCTGGTACAGGCGCTTTATAAAGAATTTTTCGTCTTTAGTTTCGCCTATTAATGACCTCATTAAAAGTAAGAAAAAAGGTCAAACTGTAAACTGGAGTGCGGAAGCAGAAAATTCATTTGTGCTAATCAAGCAAGCATTAGTTTCTGCACCTCTTCTTTCGCAGCCAGACTACTCGGCACCCTTTATCGTTGAGTGTGACGCAAGCAACACTGGGTTAGGAGCTGTGTTGATTCAGAATGTAAACGGAGAAGAGCGTGTAATTTCGTACGCAAGCAAAACCCTGAGCCGTACTGAGCGCAATTATTCCACCACTGAAAGAGAGTGTTTAGCGGTTATTTTGCAATTGAGAAATTTCGTCCGTGGGTAGAAGGAGTTCGATTCACCGTTGTCACCGATCATTTTTCGTTACTTTGGTTGAGTAATCTTCAGAATCCAACTGGAAAACTCGCCAGATGGTCAGTTCGATTAAGGCAACACTCATTTGATTTGGTGCATAGAAAAGGAAAGTTCAATATAGTTCCAGATTGTCTTAGTCGTGGTGTTCCTTTAGAAAATCCAGAAGTTAACTTAGTAGAGATTAAACTTGTTGCAGTAGACTTGTGGTATGAGTCTTTGAGAAAGAAAATTTTGTTGTCACCGAAAAGCTACCCACAATGGAAAGTAGAAGATGGGTTTATTTATAAGTTTATACCTTCCTTATTACCGCATTCGGCGAATGTTGTAGAGTGGAAATATTTGGTGCCAAAGTCTCAGCGCGTAGATGTCATTAAATCATGTCATGACCCCCTTCAGCAGGACATTTTGGTTCCTTAAAACTTTGTCTCGAGTCCAAGAATTGTATTATTGGCCAAAGATGATCTTTGACGTACGTAAATTTTGTAGGAAATGTTTGATTTGTGGTGCTCAAAACCACCCAATAGAGGTCCCCTTGGAATGATGGGAAAGGAGAAAGAAGTTGGACTACCATTCCAAACCATTGCATTAGATTTGATGGGTCCGTTTCCTCGTTCCAAACGCGGACATAAATGGCTCTTAGTTGTTGGTGATTGGTTCTCGAAGTATTCGATTTTGCAACCTTTACGTAGTGCTACCGCACATTTGATCGAGAAGTTTTGGAAGAAAAGGTATTTCTTGTCTACGGAGTACCACAATTTGTTATTTGTGATAATGGTCCACAATTAGTTGGACGTATTTTTAAAGCTTTGTGTGCAAGGTACGAAATTCAAAAATTTGGTATAACGCTGTTTATGCTCCCCAATGCAATTTTGTGGAAAGAATCAATAAGACAGTTGGTACAGCAATCCGTACATACGTAGAAGAACATGATACGTGGGATGTTGAGATATCAAAGATCCAATACGCGATCAACTCAGCAAAACATGAGTCCACCAACTATTCACCAAATTTTTAGTTTTTGGTCGTCAGGTACCTTTAAGTGGAAAAGCTTATAAGGATAATTTTATACCTGGTGAGGATGTTGATGTCGTCTCCAGTAGTAGACCTTCTTATGTTTTGGATCGTCAACTTTTGTTTGATATTTTGGAAGTGTCCGTGAAAATTTGCATGTAGCTTATCAACGTTCGTGTAAACGCTACAATCTTCGGAGAAGAGACATTTCATTCCGAGTCGGAGAGTATGTTTGGAGAACTAATAAGGTCCTCTCGAGTGCTAGTGATAAATTTTCCGCTAAGTTAGCTCCTAAGTTCGTTATGAGTAAAATTCGGAAAAACATTCCAGTTTAGTATATGAGTTAGAAAACGAAGATGGAACAAGAGCAGGAAATGGCACATAAAGGACTTGAAACCAATTGGAGTATCAGATCCAAATGAAAATGATGATTTTGACGATTAATTCCGGTCCGGTCATCTCTTTGATATTAAGTAATGACGTAGTGGTCTGTTTTGTTTTGTTCCAATTCTTGATCTAGTGTCGGTCCACTAATATTGAGTATTTTGTTTGAGGAGTGAAATAAGTGGTTTGAGATTTTGTAAGTTTTGTAAGTTGAGGTGTGCCTTGGTGCACGCTGGTCGTTTTGCTCGCGCGTTGCTCGGAGATGTGTTTGGAGGATGTCTTTGACAGATATCCTTACAATGTAGAAGTAGGTGGGCTATTTAACTATTGGTCCTGATTTCTACATGTCAAGGTGGAGAGAATGAATTGTTCTTTCCTTGTTCCTTTTGACCGTTAGAAGTTCTTAGATTTGATAAGGTCAAAGTTGACTTGGTGATTTTCACCGTTTGGTCCATCACTAATGAGATCAGTTGTTCGTTAGCAATTAGTGATAGGATGATCAGTAGGGTGTAGGATTCTACAACCCTAACTGGGTTATTTTGGGTTTGAAATTTGATGAGTAACCTGATGGTCAGGTTACCTTTGTTTTGATTATCTCTTTGTAATAAAGTGATAATATTTTGTATTTGAATTTGTTAAGTAACCGTATGGTCAGGTTACCTTTGTTTTGATTATCTCTTTGTAATAAAGTGATAATATTTTGTATTTGAATTTGTTAAGTAACCGTATGGTCGGGTTACCTTCGTTTTGATTATCTCTTTGTAATAAAGTGATAATACTTTGTATTTGAATTTGATAAGTAACCTTTGATTAGGTCACTTTTGTTTTGGTTATCACCTTGTGATGATGCTTAAATTTAGACCTATTAGTAGGGTATTTCTTTTGATTCTCACCTTATAGTGATGATATTTTGAATGGTAATGCTGTTCTGATGAGGAAGCATTCCTGTTTTTTGTAAATAGAGCTAAATGAGCTCCTGGAAGTGAAGTTTTTTGAAATTAGAAGTAAATTGTAAGTGTTTGATTTTAGGTCAGAAATATTAGCCTTATTAGAAGTAGGAATCTCAAGTCAAGAAATTTTGTAAATTTAAATTCTTTTGTCCCGTGGAGTGTTTGACTCTCTAATTTGACCCCTCCCAATTTTGATTATTACCGATTGTGACTCCCCGATTTTGTCTCCCGATGGACGTCAGGTACACGTAGTTACCAACACACTCTCAATTATAAATGAAGGTCCCCCATTTGAGTAAATTTATAAAATTGCATAGTTGGTTAGGAAGATAGGAAAGGCTAGTATTGTTGTAAAAAAATTTTTTGTATTAGTTATATTTGAAGTTTTTTAAGAAAAATTTTTTTCTTTTAGGAAAGAGGTAGTGTAACAATTTTATTTTTGCAGTAGGAGAATCCATTCATTAAACGTACAATGAATAGTAAAATACCTTTATTAATTAAAATAAATATTCAAGTAACAATCAAACTTTTATAGTATTATAATATCAAGGATTATTAGTCGAGTTGTTTCCGAGTTCGGTGTAATTTCACAGCCACTGGCGCGCGCGTGAGAGGTTCGAGAACTAAAATCCGGAACCTCCCACCATACAAGAAAGCAGCGAGCGCACTCGTCGATAGTTAAAAGTAGCGTCAAGAGGCATTCTAAGAGAATGGCGAGTGACCTCCGAGTCGCTCTATGTTTGTGAAACACTTCCTGAGTAACGGTTAGTACCTAATCCACATTTTGTATATTCGTTGTCATATTAGCTAATTTACAAAATTTATTTAGCGCAACGACCCATTTGAACTCGCAACGACACATTTGAAATCCCAACGAGAAATTAGAAAACTGCATGGATAACGTATATATCGCACACCACGTCGAAAATCGCAACTGTAAAATTTGAGACAACATGATCCCTTTGAAGTTACAATTTAGAAAGCTTAATTTGTTGGCTACGCAATGAAAAATTATTTTAGTAAATAAATTTAGACAACGGAAGATTACGTTACAAAGTAATGCTGCCGTGATCCAAGTAAGGAACCCGCTTTGCTCCTACACCTGTGTTAAAGCATGGAAAGCAAGTATAATTAGTTGCTGTTCCGCGCTGCGAGGTAATTTCCATTACATCAAGGGACAACTGCTGCTCTTGGGTTCGTAATAGAATTAAGATTTCCTGAGTACTTTCCTTCTGAAAGTACATTATTTCATTTTGTTTGTTAGACGTACAAAATTGTTATTCAGTTTACCTGTAAATAAGCTGGTTTTCCCCAGTATTAAATTTGCTTTCACTTAGCTTCGTAAATACGTGATCACACGTGGCTTCAACGTAATTTAACAGCTGCTATTACATCACCTGTTTGTTTGTTCACTATTGTCAACAATTGCCCAATGGCTAACACATGTTTAGCATTTTAGTACAACCACTATTGATAACATTAGAGAATATCTTGGTGATTATTTTGACTTCAAACTAAATTTAAGTTTGTTAACCTAAAGAGAAAATTTCGTATATTCATTTGTAAATGACTCACACAGATCTGATTGGGTTATAAAGAAACTCTAGCATTTTAGTTACATAGAATTATAAAATATTTGAGTAAGGATTAGTTGATAACCTTTACTACCAGTTTTGCAAGTACTTCAAATTTTTATTTTTATTTAATTACAATGATACTTTATTTACTGAAACCAAGAAAATTCTTATTAGTAAATTAATATTCTTCATTTAAAGTTTTTTATTCTGATCTAGTCTGATCAGACTTGGTAAACAAAAAGCAATAAGAACTAAAATTTTATGATCCCATTATGCAGAAAATATTCTCTATACTTTTAGGTATACTTGAGGGACGCAAATAGTGTTCCCATTTTTATGTGACTTAATTATTATTCTTTCTTACAGGAACAGCGTCTTATTCTGTTAAGACAAGTTTGTGTATCAACGAAGGCGATCTCTTTTTTGGGTCTCCAAGTCCGCCCTTAAAAAATAGCTATGCCCCTAAAATAAATCAATTTGGACTTGGTGGCGCCTGTTTGTTTTTTTGTTAAGTGTAACCCTCCATAGATTTCGACTTACCCCCATTGCTCATAGCTCTACCCAAGGAATAGACCCTAGTTACGTCGGAAGACTTTGTTTTGCTGACCCCCAACTTCTAGAGTCAGATGTATGTATTAAGAAGAGAGCATTAGTTAAGCTCAATTTAGGAAAGAATGTGACCGTTTGGGGTTAGCGATCAAGAAAATATAATACGTTTCAATATAGCCGAAAATAAATGCTACGGTTGGTATCACTCTTCGCTGTCATCATTAGCACTTTCCTAAATTTCATTTCATTTTACACATAGTTCGGCTGTCATTTACGATTTGTTGTTTTTAGCAATTTTACGAATTTTGCTTGTTTATTTTGTATTAAAACTGTTCTCTTCAGAACAAAATTCGCTTTTTGTATTGTATTCTAGATTAAGAGTGAACAATATGCTTAAGGTGTTAGACAAACATTCTAAAGATGTGGTTTATATGCAATGTATTGCAACATAGCAGCATCTGGTCTATATGACATCACTACACTGTTTCGTGAAATGAATTATAGTTTATTATGTGCTGGATGTTGTCTATTTGGTCGAGTATTATCCATTAATGAAAATTGGGTTTAAAATTTTCTGACGGTACAGCGAATAGTGTGCTAGGTAGGTCGATTATGTGGACTATAAGTTGCTCTAAGCGTATGAAACACATTTCTGGTAGAACACTGTTTTTTATAATTAAGCTAAATAATTTGTAGATGTGCTGTGCTGGCCTGTCTTGCGATGATGAAATGTCAAACTATACTGAACACTAATACCATAACGGTTTGATCTGTCAAAAAATCCCTACTGGAAACAGTACTTCTCAATGAATCACCCTTGTAAAGAAAATTTACTGGTTTTGGGCAACTATTATTAAATTTTAGATAGGAGATTTATGTTATTACTCTTAGAAGATATCGAATGGAGGAAACAAACTGATAGAAGAAAATGTCGCTTAATAAAATCAAGAAATTTTCTGAAAATTTTTATTATATAAACAAAAGATGGATTCTAAACCAATAGTCAAGATAGAAATGTTTGTCATAAAAATTACTATTCTATCGTGAAAGATAGTATTATAAAATGCATGAGTCTTTTAGAAGATCGACTGGTGTTAATTTTTGTGTTTCAATCACCCGTTTCCAGACAAACGTGTTACACTCTTCATTGCGCTTAATCTGAGAGAACCACTGTAAAATCGGTCCGAAACAACTTTCAAATTTGCTATTCAAGCTACCTTCCACTTGATAATACAGTTTTGCCCCGATTAACACTTCTAGTAATTCCAAACAAGGGATCGTCACGTTTTTCAAGGGTGCAAGTCTGGACTTAGCAGTCAATAAATACACCCTCAAAATCCTGTTACAACTCTACAGAAAACAATGGCTGGATAAGCACTTTTGGAAGTATCACAAAATATATAAAGGGTTATTACTTGGATGCACCCACTATCAATCAAAACCCAACAATGAATTTTTATTTCATGTAAGAATGGTAGTTCTCCAAGTCACCTTTTAAATAATACAGCTACTTCATTACCGATAGGCATGTCCCACGAAATTTTCTCCAACCACAACTTCTGCAGTAACTATTTGGGCACCAATGTGGTTGCTGACGTAAAACCAATGGGATCAAATACCATTCGTGTCACCGATAGTTGCCACCATTTTGATAACACCAGGTCGTCTACATCTTACAATTCAAGATTTTCACTTATAGCTATGTCTCATTTCGTACCACTTGAGCCCCAAAGTAGATAAACTCTGGTCATCAGTTGCTGCATCCATGGGTCATAAAAATCGAACGAACTTCATTACAAATGAAAGGCTGGTCTAACACTTCAAAAGTACAACCATAAGTGTAATGCACAACAGTCGGATCGTAGCATGAATGATATATTATGGACTCGCTACCTCCGAAGAGACTATGCATTACCCTCATTTTGTTTAACCTTTAAGACCAATTCTAATGTCGTGGCTTTCAAAAGGTATGTTCTCTGATACCCGCTATCAATTAAAGCCTTTAAGATTTTTGTACGTATTACTCCTTTTAGCATAACTAACAGGGTTTGCAAAAATATATGGGTATCATTATGATTTATAAGAATCTGATCGGTACAGGTTACTTCAACAGTTTCCTAATACCGATACAAGACGCAGTAGGGGTTGAACCAGGACACTAAGGAATGCATGACTGACTACACAAATTACATTTTTATCAGCTTCTAAATCTCCTAAAGGTGTGACCTACCCTTTAAGCAACGAAAACAAACCCTTACATTGTGCAAAATGGTCTTCTTTTCTTCTAGTGGCATTTTCCGAGCCTTGAAGCACGTATCACTTGCATGAGTTCCTTTAGTAAATATATATATATATATATATATATATATATATATATATATAATATTATAAATTTTACTCTGGATATAACTTATTAAATTTCGAATTTATTTTAAATTCTTGATCACAGGCATATAAACTTGAGCATAACAAACATAATAAAATCTTTGAAAAACTAGTAAAACTAACAAAATTAAAGTTCTTTAAAATAAATTGTATACATTAAACTTGTATATACATCAATTTGATTGAGGTATATACAAGTTTAATGTTTACAATTTATTTTTAAAGAACTTTAATTTTGTTAGTTTTACAGTTTTTCCAAGATTTTTATTATGTTTGTTATGCTAGTTTTCACTTAACCTCAAGTTTATATGCCTGTGATCAAGAATTTAAAATAAATTCGAAAATTTAGGCCATAGAAAAGAGTTTTCACCTTAATCCAGAGACCTCAAACCCACAAATAAATTTTGAATTATATATATATATATATATATATATATATATATATATATATTGCTGTGATAAGGGGTTGTTTACGGGTGCACTTTATAGTAAAGGTCATTTAGGAATGAGTAATTACAATAGGCAGCAGAAAACTGCACTTATTTAGTGAAGAATTGAGAAATGGAGATAGTTTGTAGATAGTAAGCAGTCAACACCCTGTATATAAAGTAGAAATAGTTTTAAGCGACGCAGATACACATAGGAAGACGCATAGTTAGCGTAGAAATCAGGAAGACATTCATTAGGTAAATAGAAAATATTAAATACCCTGTAGATAAAGTTTTAGTTAATTTAGGTATAGCAAGTAATAATATTTTTCAGTGGAAGCACGTGCATATTTATAAGTAAACGATAAAGTGTAATTAGACACGCATTCAAAAGGAGTTCCAGACAATTAGATTAATACGGAGAGAGAAATAGAGCTTAAGGTAGCTAATATAAATGCGTACAAATAGCTAACCATTTTTGATAAGAAAAATGATTAAAAATTGCGTGAACAACATGTAAATATGAAAATTCAAAGTCGAGTTGCATCAGTTGTTTATGGAAAAGCAATTAGATCTATCAAAACACAGCATGTTGATAACGAAAGACAGCTGCATGCAGGTCACGATTATGGGGAATCGTGAAGCATTACATCAGAAACTGCTTTAACAGTAATTATTTGATTGGTCAGAAATAAGCGACGAGTTCTAGACCATACCCACTGATGGAGTGGGAAATGAAGAATATATTAGCAAGCACCGTGATAACGAAGTTAGTCTTGAAATCAACAAAGGCCGAAGTGCGTCGTTATGAAATAAAATAATACGTAAAGATTAAAAGTGAAAGAGAAAATAAGTGCTAATATGAAGATTATAATTGCCGATTAAACGTAAGTACGTTTTTAATGAATTTATTTTAAACTAAAACATAAAAATAATAGGGCTCTGAAGTCCGGGGGTGGGGGGAATCCAGTAATACAAATCCTATGTATGAGGGAGTAAACTACAATTTGATGTTCGGGGAAAAGAAGAGTAATACAATTCTGAAGTACAGGGGGAAAATACAGTAATACAATTTTGAAGTCTGGAGGAAGAATAATACAATTCGAAGTTAGAGAAAATTGATTGATAAGAAATAATAAGTCCGAAATGGAACGACAATAAATTGGGGTGTATAAAGGAATAATGGTGGTCCATAGTGTAATGGCAATAATTTAAATGTAATCCTGAATTGGGGAAGATAATTTTTATTTCAAATGGAAGCGTCGATGTGAAGAAATAGACCAGGTCAGATTTTTTAGTTATAAGACATTTGTTTTTCTATATATCTTTTATTTTGAATATTGAATTTGCTTAATATAATATGCTTGTGAAAAAGTCAACAAAAGAAGTTGCATACGCATAAAGTGAGTAATATGATAACAGGTTTAGAATATTCTACACTTCGTTGATAAGGATAATAGGTTTTTTTTTGGTGACTTTGGGTTTTGAGTAAATGGGATATGATGTTTAATAAATGAGATTTATAACATGAACTAATTGAAAAGTGTATTTCAAATAATTTACAAAAGCTGTATGTACATAATATATTGGTTTCATTATACATAAAATCGAAATTAACTGAATTTTATAATTCCAAATAAATGCTAACCGAGGTCATATTTAGTTCAAGGAGGGACTACGAGTTGGATGAGAAATTGATAACAAGTAGGCGGTAACGTATCGAATTTTGCTATTGGCAGACAAGGTTGCTTCAAGATAAAATCCAGTTAAGTTGATAGCAATATTAATAAGACAGCCGGAGGAGGAGATAATTACAATCTTGTTTATTCATAGTAGATATTAAAATGGTCGTCCAAATGATGGAACGCGAATAATTTAGAGTACATAGCAAAATTAATAAGGCGCACAACATAGGGTATGATAATTTAGAGAGCATAGCAAATTAATATAACAGCCCAACAAAGGGCTCAAGAATTCCAGTTCATAGCAATATATATATATATATATATATATATATATATATATATATATATATATAAGTTAAATATTGGGGATACAGTCAGATTGCGTACTTATTTAGAATAAACTTCTTTTAACCATTTCAAGCTTTCGAAAATCGTTTATTTTCTTCATCAGGATACTAAAAATCTATTATTTAACCTTTATATAAAAAATTATGTGAGTTACTTACGATTATAAAGTTTACAATTATACAAACAGAATATGACATCTATATGACATGGACAGGTTTTTGTTAATACGTGCACATTTAAAAGTTTCTTATAAACATTTGCAAAATTAAAGTGAATGTAGCAAAGATATTAAATGAACTAAAGTAAAATAGTTATTATAGGTCTAGTTGATAAAAATAAAAATAGAAAATAAAATGTGTTATACTAGTTCTTAAAAATACAGCTAATCGTATTGTACTAAAGGTGTTATAAGTCTGTAAAGTGTGGTAGTTTTATAGAAGTTTGGAATTATTTTTATTCTTTATTATTGTCATAAGGTAGGAATAAATATTGTTTAAATTTTGTGTGTCGGTTTTTTTATTAATAGGGTTGTCTTCTAGAGAAATCGCGATCATTTCAAGAAATAAACGCTTTCTATAGTTTGTTTCCCTGAATATAATTTTTGTGTCATTATAATTCATTACATGGCCCGTATCAATTACATGGGAAGCAAGCGCGCATGTTTTGTTGTTAAGTTTGCAATCACTTTTGTGTTAGGTCAGTCTTGCAGATAACCACCTTGATGTATGACCAACATACCTACCACTACAGTTATGACAGGGTATACTGTAGACTACTCCTGACTGTCGGAGTGTAGGTGTGTGGTCTGTATCCCCAATATTTAACTTACATATATATATATATATATATATATATATATATATATATATATATATATATAAAATATGATTTGACAAAGTGTCAAGTAATTGCAAACTGCTTTAAATAAAAACTACTTGTTGTTGGATACAATTATTGGGAACTATTTAGTTCGAAATGAAATGCTTGAGGTAGAATGTATTTATTTATATACCTGACGTTTCGAATCCTTTTTTGACTCTTTTTCGAAGGCTACAATGGTGACAGTTAAAATACAATTAGGTACATAATAGAAAAACTTACATATAAATTTACATCAGCATTTTAACTTCAACTAGCAAAATCGTAACAAATTAAAACTTTAATAATAATAAAACTATAAAGAAGAATAAAACGAGATATTAACCTTTAATGTAAAAAAAAAAAAATTGTTTGAAACTTATCGGAAAATTAAATAAATGTCAAATTTAAATTAAGGCATACGCAATCTAAGGTATCAAACTTATAATGTCTATGAAACGAGGTTTGCATTTCTAACTATTAAATTTATAAAGCGAAGTGTAAACCGCACTTAGGTTGTCTATATCACTTTTAGAATTTAGATTGTTTTTAGTCCTGTTTATATGATAAGATTCTAAAAAAAGTCTTTTTTTGTAGTCACGTTCAACTTCCATTACTTTCACATCAACAAAATTGGGGTTGTGGTGAGTGGTTTGGACATGTGACGCTAGTGCGCAGGACATCTTTCCAAGTTTGGCATCACTTTTGTGTTGTGTTAACCTTCTGCAAAGGTACTGTTTTGTTTGTCCAAGGTATAAGCCCCCACACGAGCACTTTACTTGATAGACGACGTTGCTTAACCATTGTCGGTCTGTCTTATCTTTGACTCGAGTAAAAAGATTTTTTATTGATTTGTTATAAGTATACGTAATTTTAATATTATTGCGCTTCAAAATTCTTGCTAAAGATGGAGAGAGTTTGTGAATGTAAGGGATGGTCTTATGAGTGGTAGCGAGTTGAGTTTTTTTGGGTTTAACTTCTGTTGTATTGGTGTCTGCAAATAAAATTTTATTCACTGTTTTTAGGTGGCCAGTAAATTAAATACAACGTCTCCTATATGAAAGAAAAAATTTGATCAGATTATTTTACTATTATATTATCGATTTAATTTATTTACTGTATTTAGTACCGCATATTTGTGTTACAAATAGAATGTAAGTTAAATAATCGTCAACACTTACCAAAAAGTATAATTACTATAAATTCTAATGAACAGTGATTTAGGAAGGGTGCCTCTTATAGCAGCATAGTGCTAACTGACGAGATAAGTTTTATTACATCAATATATTTTTCAGTCATTCCAGTGGGAGAAGTTGCAACTGGTGTATTCAAGCACTTTGAATCTTTTTAACGTTAGGAGAATTTGCAGGACTATGCAGAAATACATTCGACAATATAAAATGGATAAAAATGTTTGAAATACTCAAAAAGTTTGGAATGAGTTTTAGGGATAGACGGATAGTACATAACTTATACAAAGAGCCAACAGCAGTAATAGAATTAGAGCAGGAATGTAGAGGAGTAAATATTAAGAAAGGGGTGACACAGGGATGTGCCCTATCCCCATTAATTTTTAACTTGTACATCGAAGAGGCAATAAATACTGTCAAATGCAGGAAGACATTTGGAATTATTATGATATAATGGTATTAGCATCTAGCTAGGAAAAGTTAGAAGCTGCTCTTAATGAAATGGAAACGGTTCTAACAGAGGGGTACGGTATAAAAATTAACAGGAATAAAATTAAAGTACTAGTAGTATGCAAAGTAGAGGAAATAAATCAAATCAAAGAATACAAATAGGTAACGAGAACTTACAAGAGATTAAGGATTTCTGCTACCTAGGAAGCCAAATACACGAGATAGAAAGAGCGCAAAAGATAAAACAAAGTTTAGCACAAGGTCGTCCTACATTTAACAAGAAAACGCAACTACTGTGTTTAAAGACAACAAACATAGAAACAAGGAAAAGATTGCTTAAAACATATATGTGGTGCACAGCACTGTACGGCTGTGCAACCTGGACTGTAGGAGAAGCGGACAAGAAAAAGATAAAAGCCTTTGAAATGTGGGTGCTACAGACATATGATGAAGATATCATGGGCAGACAAAGTTAAATACAAAGAGGTACTAGAAATGGCAGGGGAAGAAAGAAATATGTGGAAAACAGTAAAAATAGGAGAGATAGTATGATAGGCCACTTACTAAGGTATGAGGGAATAGTGCGAAATATATTAGAAGCAGAGATAGGAAAAAAGAGAGGTAGAAATAGACCTAGCTACGACTATTGCACACAGATAGTGAAAGATGTAGCCTGTGGGAATTTCGGAGAAATGTGTAGGCTAGCCCAGAATAGAAGTCAATGGAGGTGCATGTCCAACCAGTTCCAAGATGGAAAACCTACTGACGAAAAAAATAACTGTACTTAAACCTGATGAGAATTTTAAGCAACTACAGGTGTTGGTTTAGCAATATTCTCAACTACTGTAAATTGTGGGAAAGCATTTACTGAAAAACTATTAATTGGGCAAATGTCTAGGTGTTGTGGGATCTTTAGCCACAGGCTGCTTAACCCGCTTTACATACCACTGAATCTCGGTTTTCTGTAGAGCTGAATGTTTAAATATACTATGACTGTAATAGAAGTTAAGTTGAATCTAGAAACCCTAACAGCCTAGTGATAGTTTGTTGGTTATCACTAAGAATTTTGTGATGGTTATTTGAAATATTGGCTAGGTTCCTTTGTTGAGTATATAATGTGCAGCTTACTAGTAGGTGTTCTATCGATAGTTGTATATTACAGTTTGGACACATGGGTTTAGGTTCGTTATTCAATAAATACTCACGAGTAAGCCTCATATGCCCAATTCGCAATCGTGCCAGTGCTACTTCATGTGATCTTTTTAATTGGTGTGATGTCTTCCATGGCCTGGGGTAGGCTTTATCTTTGGCAATCGATTATTTGCTTCATTGCTCTATTGTATATGCCAGTGATTTTGTACTTGAGCTAAGTAGCATTTTACAATATCTTCAGCTGGTACTTTAATTTCCTGGTGATGTGGGTTGATAGGGCACAGTGTAGTACCTTTGGGTGAAGCATTGGAAAAATCACGTGTAGGGGTTGATAGGGCTGCTTGCTTAGGTTCTTTGTATGCCTCTTGGTTTGTAGGTATACCAGCGTGTCCTGGTATCCTGCAGAATTTGGGTGGATGCTTTGTTGCACTTAATAAGTTTTTAATGTGCAGTACTGGTGGATTTATTGTAGATTTTGTTTCCATGGATTTTAATGCACTTTGAGAATCTGTAAATATGATTGCTGCACCCTTTTTCTTGTTGCTTTGTAGTAGTTTTAGACTCTGTAATAGCGCAATCTGAGGGTAGCTGATATCTGTAGCATGTCTATGATAATAGCACATCCAGTTTGTCTATTTTGAATCAATCCGTATATACTTTGACACTGTCTTGGATGGACTTTTTTTAATGCCTTATGTTCATCGTGATAGGTTTTAGCGGGTGTACAGCTTTTGGGTAATTTCATTAGTTGGTCTGTGAGTTAATTTGTATGACAGCCTAAGGTGGACACAAATTTGGAGGATTTTCCATGATTAAGTTTTTATATTTTGAAAGATTTTTGTTGTGTATTTCGTTCCTCTTATTTGTCTGCGATGCTGTAGAGGGTGTCCTTTCAGCTCTGCACAGAGACTTAATTGGACTGGTTCGAAAAGCACATATGATAAGTCCTACTGCAGTATTGCTTATTGAGTTTAGTTTGTTTAGTGTAGTTTTCCTGGCAGATTCATAGAGGTGGGAAACATAATTGATGATTGTTCATATAGTAGCTTTGTACGGTAGGTGTAACGTTTTCCTGTCTGCTCCCTATTGTTTTTTTGAAACTATTTTCAAGATATTGATTCCGTGGGTATATTTTGTATTTATGTATGTTATTTGTGATTTCCAGTTTAAATTTCTGTCAAGTTTTATTCCCAAATAAGTATTCTGGTATAATTGATGTTTTTCATTTTGATATATACAAGGTCATCAGGAAATAAGCTGAATGTCAGTGGTGGGGGTATATCTTCTTGCATATCATTTATTGCAATTAGGAATAATGTAGTACTTAGTACAGACTCCTGTGATGTGCCATTGAATTGTGACTTTACTTGTGAGGTGTGATTTGTTTTAACTAGAAACTTTCTGTTGGATAAAAATTCCTTTACAAAGTTTGGAGGTATACCAATAATGTTACATTTTTCTAACTGATCAAAATTTTTCTTTGCCAGGTCATTTCAAATGCTTTTTTATGTTGAAAACAATAGTTACCAATTTTTGTTTGAAACCAGAGATTTTACACTATCCATGGTATTCCTATTTTGTCTAAATATATTTTGTTGTTCAATGAGTAAATTAACATATTCAATTTTTTACTGTAGTTTTTTATTGACTTTTTTTCTAGAGTTTTGCAGATCACATTTGTTGGGGAGATAGGTCTGTAGCTGTTTACTTCAGTTGGTTCTTTATTAGGTTTTAGGAATGGTACTATTATTGCTAATTTCCATCTGTCAGGTATATTAGAAGTCTCCCAAATTTGGTTGTACAACCTGAGGAGTTCGCTTTTAGTTTCATCACTGAGGTTCTGTAACATATGTGAAGATATTCCATCTGGTCCAGGAGCACTAACTCTTAATAAGTTTATTGCGAACTTTAATTCTTAAAGAGAAGTTTGGCAATTGTATGACTCCTGATTGGAGACATTGAAATTTATTAAGGTTTTTTCATGTTTCTCTTTGTAATTTAAGAATCTAGGGTTGTAGTTTTGTGACAATAGTTTTGTTCAAAGCAATTTGCAATTTTTTCTATGATAGCTGTATTGGATGTTATTAACTGGTTGGCTACTTTCAAGGCTGTTATGGTTTTTGGTAAAAATTGTTTGGATATTTTGTTGTGTTCCAAATGGTTTTAATTGGTAATTATGCTGAAAGTGTGGCAACAAAATTTTTCCGTGTATCTTCTTGTTTATTAAGATTTTACTTCTTGCAAGTGTTCTACATTTTACCAAATTATTGTGTTTTATTTTTAATATAGTTCCTAAACGCCTTCTTCCTATTTTTGATTAATTTGCCGATCTCATCATTCCATCATGGAGCTGGGTTTTGTTATTGCTATTTGATTTCTTGGGAATTGCTAATTCTCTGACTTTAATTACCGCATTGTAAAAGTTATCTAAGTTTTTGTCCACAGAATGATATCATTCTGTGCAGTGTACTTAGCTCACATTTTGTAGAGATCCCAATTGCTCTTTTTCAGATTTCATATTGTCTGAGTATAAGTTGGGATAGGTATCAGGCTTGCAGTATGGATGATAATCGGAAAGTGATCGCTAAAGCACACATCATCATGTATACTCCAGTGGAGTTCTGTTATAATAGTTTGGTTGGTAATGGCAAGATCAACTGCTGATTATGTTCCATTGCTAAGATTTGCATGGGTAGCACTTCCATCGTTTATTAGGCATAAATGCTCGTCTTGCAGAAATTGTTCAATAATTCTGTCTTTTTCATTTATGCCGGTATTCCATAGTTCTTAATAATATGTACATTGAGTTGCAATTTAAAGCCTACATGTCTACGGTTAATTACCAACAATTTTTTTTGATAACTTACACTACCGCCCATGGTCAGGGGCGTGATCCAGGTTGATTAGATTTTAGTTAACAAGGGTCTGAAAAATGGTAAGGCGCCGGGTACAGATAAGGTGCAAGCAGAAACTCTAAAAGCCGCTCGCTGGACAAGCATAACAGAACGTCTCTTCCGACTTGTAAGCTATATGTATGAGACAGGTGAGTTACCCAAAGATTTCAAATGAAACATCATAGTCACTATACCAAAAATGAGAGACACGGATAGATGTGAAAATTTTCGAACAATAAGTTTGACAGCACACGTGTCAAAAATATTAACTAGAATTGTACAAAGACGAATGGAAAAACGAGCTGAAGAAATACTAGGAGAAGATCAATTTGGGTTTAGGCAAAACGAACATGGGAGGTTATCTTAGCTCTGAGGGTGATAATGGAGAAAAAAATAGAAAAAGGGGGAAGCATGTATATAGGGTTTGTTGATCTGGAAAAAGCATTCGACAATGTAAAATGGAAAAAAATGTTCGAAATACTCAAAAAGATTGGAATGAGTTTTAGGGATAAACATATAATACATTGCTTATACAAAGAGCAAACAGCGGTAATAGAATTAGAGCAAGAAAGTAGAGAAGTAAACATTAGGAAAGGGGTGAGACAGGGATGTGCCCATTAATTTTTAACTTATACATTGAAGAGGCAATGAATACTGTCAAATGCAGGAAGACATTTGGAATTACTATGCAGGGACAAAAAATTGATATGCTTAGATTTGCAGATGATATAGCGGTATTAGCATCTAGCAAGGAAGCGTTAGAAGCTGCTTTTAATGAAATGGAAACAGTTCTAACAGAAAGATACAGTATGAAAATTAACAAAACTAAAACTAAAGTACTAATAGGTAAAGGAGGGCAAAATAAATCAAAAACATGAATACAAATATGTAACACGAACTTACAAGAGGTTAAGTATTTCTGCTACCTAGGAAGCCAAATAACGCAAGATGGCAAAAGCACAACAGATATAAAACAAAGATTAGCACAAGGTCGTGCTACATTTAACAAGAAAAAGCAACTGCTATGTTCAAAGACAACAAACATAGAAACAAGGAAAAGATTGCTTAAAACATATGTATGGAGCACAGCACTATACGGCTGTGAAGCCTGGACAGTAGGAGAAACGGACAAGAAAAAGGTAGAAGCCCTTGAATTGTGGTGCGACAGACGAATGATGAAGATATCATGGACAGACAAAGTTAAGAACGAAGAGACTAAAAATGGTAGGGGAAGAAAGAAATATGTGGAAAACGGTAAAAAAATAGGAGATATAGGATGATAGGCCACATACACTACGGCATGAGGGAATAGTGCGGAATATATTAGAAGCAGAGATAGGGAAAAAGAGAAGAAGAGGTAGACCTAGGTTAGAATACTGCACACAGATAGTGAAAGATGTAGGCTGTGGGAGTTTCAGGGAAATGTGTAGGCTAGCTCAGAATAGAAATCAATGGAGGTACACATCCAACCAGTCCCAAGATGGATAAATTAATGACGAAGAAAGTAACTGCACTGAAACATGATGATTATTATAAGCAACTACAAGTATTAGGTGGGCAATATTCTCGAATAATGGTAATTGTGTGAAAGGATTTACGGGAAAACTATTATTTCGGCAAATAGGGCATAAAATTAGAAAACAATAGAAGGGGAACCGAGCTGTATACATGCTGTGTGAGAATTTCAGGTTAGTTCAGAAAATAAATAAGTGCAGGTACGTGTCCAACCAGTTTTGAGACTGAAAACCTAATGACGAAAAAATAAGCACAGATAAATATGATGATTATTATAAACAACTACAGGTGTTGATTGTGAAATATCTGCAACTAATGTTGACCGTGCAAAAAGATATATTGGAAAAAATATTAAATCGGTATATGCTCAAGTGCTGGGGGAACTTGGCAGCCACAGGCTGCTTACACCCCTTCATAACCACTAAATATCGGAGAAATTGGGTATATAATTGTAAAACAACAGAAAGGGACCGAACTGCATCTAACACGAAAGAACAGCTCCTATGATGAAAGACAACAAACATAGAACAAGAAGTTGTTGCAAACATATGTGTGGAGCACAGCACAAACAGTATGTCTATGAAATACGGGCAGTCTGAAAAGCAGACAGAAGAACGTTAGCAGCCTTTGAAATGCCGTGCTTCAGATGTATGAGGATGGACAGACAAAGGTAATAACAAATAGGTTATCGAAACAGTAGGGGAACAAGGATATCTTTGGAAAAAATAGGAGAAAGAGAAGAGTAGAATACGTTCTAAGGCATTTTTGGGGAATAGTATAGGATATATGACAAGCAGAGGTAGGGAAAAAAGAGGCGGATGTAGACCGAGATCAGATAGTGATAGATGCAGACTGTGCAAATTTCAGGGAAATTTGTAGGTTAGTTCAGAATACGAAACAATGATGGTACGCGTCTAACCAGTTTCAGGACTGAAGACCTAATGATGGCGATGACTATTATGCCCCGGTGTGCAGTGTTAGCATTTCGAATATCAATCAAATCTAAGCCACAACATTTTTTCTGTAATTTAGCATTCTCTTTAGCTAGTTCTAATACTAGATCTACAGCTTGGATAGTTGCTTTTCCTTTTCGATATTCGAACTGGTTCTTATGTACACTCCAGTTCTATCAATTTCCCCCTGATGTCGACTGTTCAAGAGACTTTCGAACAGTTATGCCAGAACATTTAGCAGACATATAATACTTCCTGCCTCCAGAGCATTTTGTCTGGGTCTGTCGATCAGGAGAAGCTTTGCTTTCTTCCTTTCCGCAGGAAAAAGTCCTCCTTAAGGTATCTATTAAAAAGCTTACGGAAACCCTCAGGTTCTGTCTTGACAACTCCTTTTATCACTTCAGATAATAACCTGTCAGGTCCCAGTGCCTTACCCATTTTGATTTTGCTCATGCATCCTCTTTCGATGCAAAGACCTGGAATTGTTATTGAAGGCATTCGTAGTACTGTCTTCATTAACCTGTGCATCGTGGATTTCCTCCTTCTTTCCCACAAATAGTTCCCGAAAAATCTCTATCCCTTGTCTACTGGTTAACTCCACCTTAGGACCTAATGTATTCAACTGACTGCATATTATCATATACGCATCTTCAAAAATGTCTCTCCAGCTTGTCGCACTGCTCTACAGTATTTCTTTTAGATCAATGACACAAAACTTCAGTTGCTAGCTGGCTTCTTTAAATTCTAATTTCCTCATGGACCTTTCTACTTCCTGCACTCCCTGATATCTTCTACAACACTTTCTAGATCGACCTATTAGTGGCTTTACCTTCTCTTTCCACCAGTAGGATATATTACCCCTAGGGGTCAGGTTTGATTCGGGTTGTCGTCATCTTATATGCAAGAAGTATCTTATTGTTGATGTCACTAATACTCATCCTAGGCGAACTCTTCGGGTTTACCTAATCTTCTAAACACTATAGACTTGCAACCTCCAAAGCTGTCCGAAATACCTCATGTTTACCGCTGCCAGGTGTGTAGGTGGTCCCCTTTGGACAGAATACAGAAGTCCTTCTGCATGCGTTCCTTCACAACTACATTTATAGGAACATGCAGGTCTAATCCCTCCACTCACAATCCTTGGCCAGGTGATTAGATTCACAGCACCTATAACACTTTATCATATCCACACGTTTTTCAATCCAGAATGATACCAATTTGACTCATTCTGATTCTCATTAACTTAGAAGCATCACTTCGCCAGTGTAACAGACGATTTCTTGTAACCACTGGGTTTTATTTCACCTAGCCTAAAATACATTAAAGGAAGACTACCTACAGTTTCCTGGATGACTTCAAATAGTTTTACTCTCTGTGGTGACATCCATTTCTCTTATGTAAAATGTCTTGTTAACCTTTTTTCTATTAGTCCTCCATGCGTCATCATTTTCACATACTGTCTTTTGTATTTGAGAGACTACTATGCAATCTTTCATTGATGTTAAAATATGTACCAGTCTCTTGTGCTTCTAACGGGCTCTATCGATGTTGCTGTAGAATTGGCTTTCAGCTCTGGCTTTAATTGACCCATAGAGTTATGGATACCTTGTCTTTGCATTCCACAACCATTAGCAGCTACATTTGCAAAATATCACAATGTCCAAGTTTTAAACTATTTCTTGGAGTAATTAATATAATCTCCAGCTATACTATATATACGTACAATCTTATTTCATATGCTGCTAGTGGATTTCGATGCTACGCACATCGACGTAGCTGGCAGAACAATGAAAGAATGCTCGGGCTCAGTTGGTGAGTAGGCGGGGTCTGACAAATACATGAGAAAATAAAGGAAGGGCCTGCAATAAAAATACACGCACTCAGTCATAACTTCCAACAAAACAAAAATCTCTAATTAAAAAAATGTTACAAAGCATAGTAGTACCAAAATTGAAAACAAAAAG
Source organism: Platerodrilus igneus (assembly GCA_036346225.1). Lineage (NCBI taxonomy): Eukaryota > Metazoa > Arthropoda > Insecta > Coleoptera > Lycidae > Platerodrilus > Platerodrilus igneus. The sequence continues at coordinate 1,228,685 of JARFIW010000800.1, read as the reverse complement.
GATCAATACTTATCACTATTATACATATATCCGGGAGAACAAAAAAATCATTTCTCAAAATGGCAAGCTGCAGTTTATAGGTCACTACCCTATATTAATTTCCAAACAAAAAAAAACAAAATTACCCCTCTAAAACAACAGTTCTGTCAGCATTTTAAGTACAGACTTAAATACATAAAATTATCACAATAAATAAATCAGTAAATATTATAATATTGACCACACCTATCCTCGCACATAAAAAAAATTATTTTACAACTAACAGGTCATTCATCCATAGAACCGTGGACATACGTTGTTTCAACAATTACATGGTACCCATATAAGAAAATATTGAGTAAATACACCTTCGAGTTCGCAGCGTAGGACGGATCAGGACAGAGCCGATGGATTGGGCTCACGTACCCCGTGTATTCTGTCCATAAGAGAAAAGGACAAGCGCCTCATCAACCAGGGCCCAAGCAACAAACGGTTCTATCCACCGGAAGAAACACACAGTGGTGTGTGCACGAAAAGTTTTCAGAAAACAACAAAAACGACAATTATGCTTGATCGTATTGTTGCACGAAGAATCAAGTAAAATTGAATTGTTTAATAACACGAATTCAAAATTCAATCCTCTGTTATCAAATGTGATTAGAAACTTGAAACACGCTTTATCGAATAATACCATACATTATTTCAACGAGTTTCTAGATTGAAGTAATATACGGAGTAATTACGCTCTATAGCAATGTGCAACAAGTCAACGGACACCTAAAACACGGTACCGACTATTTAAATTATAGAGTAAACTTTTCAAATTCACGGCAAATGGGTTTTAATGAAACTATTGACGAGCGTGCTTAATGTAGGAAGGCAAAATACAGGATGAAGTTGGAAGATTGAGGCAGAATCTACATAAATGAATAATAAAAGAAAAAAAAGGTACTTTTTAATTTTACCGTTGGAAAGTGAACGTAACAAAGGATATCTTACGATGTGAAGAAGCATTACTGAAACTTGTTCATTGTCGGCTTTGGAAACTTCTTTTATCTATGCATTTTTTTAGGCTTTATGAATTGTAAATATATTACTATTGTAATTTGTGTTTGATACTTATATACCGTGCCGTTATACTATATCAAAAATGAACAAAATAAATAATAACAGTATTTTCATGCTTACTCTATGAACAGAAGAAAAAATAACATATACCCATACACATGCACCTTCCACACCCAGTCATCCAACCACATATGAAAATGACAGAAATAATAATGTTGCAATTGGTGACAGATATACAACATGCTTAGTTAAGAAACAAAACATTTAAAGGAATTGAAATTGTAATGAGATTCATGCTATCCAAATAAAGCATTTACAACTTACAGTGATGTAAAATATGAACATTAACAAATTCCTAATACTGACTATTTTATTAAAAACTTACAACAAACATTTACAAAATATATACAATTTAACAGCAGAAAATTTAGCTATCGTTTTTAATAAAACCTCCTTGTTGTAAAACTTGTCTCGCTGCGTTATTAATATGACGAAACCTATCTGGACCCAAGTGAATTCCACCATACCTAAAAATTCAAAAATTGAATGAAATTAGCATTAAAAGTTTACCATCTTGTAACAACGACCATAACATTAATAACATTGAGTATTTGTAGTAAATGTAATACACGCCCACCTGCATGGTATTCACCATCATCATCATAATCCTAAATACATTAATAATTTTAATTATTAAACTTAAATCTATTCATAATATACCTGTAATAATGTTCCAGTAGAAGGATTAGTAATTATTCGGTATGCCAAAATATTATGAGTTGCTTGAGCAAGCTTCTTATTTTCTAATAGAATTCCCAATACTTCTCTAACAAAAAAAATATTATTTGTCTTAGCCTTCTATAAATTTTTATGTATCATTAATACTAATACCATTAATTTATAGGACCTATTAAAATAAAAATATATTTATCAACATAAAGCGTGTTTTTTAATTGGTAGATCTCTTGTATTTAGATATATCACTACATTTTTAATGACCCAATAAATTTCAAATAAACATGTATCATATCACTATATGCCTTTTATAATCGTTTCAAGTTGCTATGTTTAAAACTTGAACAACACACGGACAACATTAATCATTTTTGATACCTATCACTAGGATTTGCTACTCTCAAAATACCAGATATTAAAATATGTTCGTCAAAGGAGCAGGCCAGTAAGAAACGGACAAGAGTCAGTTCAGTACAATGCGCTCGAATTACTGAAACAGAAGGAAAAAGAAGGCCGCACTAACACAGCGAAGATTTGAGGGGTCGGTCAAAACGAAACCGATGAAACTACAACCTGACAGTAACGTATAGAAATGCAAAAAAAAAATAATGAAGCAAACAATAATTAAGGCATTAAATATTATATTTTTCCACATACATGTACCTACAATGACCTAATCTATTTACCAAAACTACAGTACAGGCGACAAGCTCGCCTCACAGAACTGTTAAACATAAGAAAGGAAAGAAAAATATGTATAATAGTACCACCACCAAATACCTACCCGACTATTTATCGGAGGGATACCGTTAGCTCATTTATCTATCCTTATAAATCAACAGTGTTCAAAGCATACCCTCATGTAAGTAGCCTAATAGTTACAGAAAACCAGTAAGCCAACCATACCGTAAGCTAACAAAGCAATCGTTTGATACAAAAAATACTCTTCTACTCTATATAATACAAATAAATAAACCGTAGAATAAGCTAGCAAAGCAGTCGTTTTATAAAAATAGATACTGTTTTACTCTTAATATAATACAAATAAATAAACCATAATGCAAGCTAGCAAAGTGGTAGTTGTATAAGATTGGTACTCTTCTAATATTTACCTCAAGCAAGTTGCTCAGACTCTAGGTGAATCAAACCATATATCACAGTAGCCAGCCAAATATTCTGAAACAAGTTGTGGAATTTCCAAGCCACAGACAGATGAGTATTGTCCAGAGGATCATTGACAGTTGGAACCCTCGATATGAGGCATAGGTTACGGATATACCCAAAATATGACATCCTGAAAACGGGCTAAAGACATTAAATGTTTCCATTATAAGGAAACAATAATGATATTAGTCACTTACCAGTCACGCAGGAAATGAAAAGAAGTTTTTCACTACACAAGAATTTTTATAGCTGCCAGTTCGAAATTATGATACTCGTTATAGATGAATAACAACAACCTGTCGTCAAAAAAATGAAACCGTTCAATCCCCAAAGAACAAACTGATTACTTTTTAAAAAGGGTCACTGAAAACCTCTTTCCAATAACGTAACTCAACATGTCTTGATAACAGGATTGAACTTGCTTTCATTCCATGTCAGAATCGTAAATGCAATACAAACGATAACGAACGGAGATCCCATTACAATATTAGAATTTTCGCAAACCCTTCATAGTAAATGGAAATATAATGCAACAAGCATATTTCGAGATAATACATCTAATAATACAATCTAATTATGATTTAAATAAAGTCAATTAACTATAATAAATGTTGAATGTTAAAAGTATTATATGCAGGTTATATAATTTATTAACATGCCCAACCATGAAAGCGAATATTCACGAAAACGGGATATTTAATTAGAAAAATGCAGGGAAGTTTGAACGTGGGGAAATGAACGTAGTAAATAGAATAAATAATAATAAATAATATGAAGTTGCATTCTATACTACTACAAATAAGTTATCCTTGTGATATAATAATAGATCAAGATATGAGGTAGTCGTGGTTGTGGAAATTTAAAAAAAAAATTTTTAAGTTGGTTTTCAAATAAGACAAGTACTAGATTTAATGAGTTACTGTGACCACATGTTGGTAGTTAAGGAAAGTGTTATGTGCAGTTCCTGCACTAGAATATTTTCCGTTCATTACCTAAGTAAATTTCGCATTTCTTATTGTATCCACAGTAATTTCGCATGTTTAGTGGCGGGTTTGTCTCCCTTTCAATTTAAACGATTGCTTATCCCTCATCATGTAGGATTTTACTAAATAAATATTTAGTTATAAATTTAAATATTTTAAATCTATTTTAGTTTGGATATAGCATTGCAGCTGGTAATTATATAATACCAGAAACAATAAGAAATAATATTGAAAACGACAAAGGCAACAGCCTCTCAGCAAAAACGTTCAGGAAAAAACAGAAAAAAAATGCTTTAACGTCCTTATGATATAAAACAATTGATACCGAAATTTGTAATACATGATTAAAATATATGCGAAAGAAAACATCAGAAATTTTTTTGCATTCGCAATTGTGGTAATCAACTGTTTACAACAAAGGCGTAGCCAAGGGTGAAGCATTAATTCGACATCAGTTAATACAAGTCCTAAAGATAGACCGAGTTGTTAAGACGAAAGATATGTCAATCACAATAAAAGAATGTAGTTACTTATGAAATAATAACAAGATAAAAGATGGAAATTTAAAAGAAATGGAATTATTTGAGAATAAGGGATGAAAAAAAAAGTGTAACCAAGAATGAGGGATTTATCTTTTAGAAATGAATAAGCTATTTATGACATGACAAAGTTCAAGGCTAACATCTATTTAAATGTACAATAGGATACGTCAAAAGTTATAAGATGAATTACCGTAGGAGTGAACGAAATGAAAGTTCAGTGGTAAGATGTATATATGTAGGGAAAGTAATATCACAAGAAAAAAATTTAATTCAATTAAAGATAGAGAAGACAAGGTATATTTATATAATTAACAGTAAAGAAAGAAGATTGCAAATGCCATAATTTTTGAAATTTACAATCAAAATCGTGTAATTTATAAGTTTTTGGAGGTACTATGTGCTATAATTTACATAAGGTATTAGAAATTAGTTTTAAAAAGCAATTCTTAATTGTACTACGTAAGAAATGATTGGGTTACATTTTTAATTTAAAAGTGGCAAAGACGATGTGATGTTATATAGTTTAAATACAGATCATTCATATTAGTATCCCAAATGAGAAAGGAAATTAAGTTAAAAATAGATATTGAGGTTGATAAAAACAGTTAGCTGTGTTTATTTATCAATTAAACGAGATTAGAATCATTGTTTTTGTTTCTAAGACAATATTTCTAACTACCAATTCGTATAATTAAAGCAGATAGATATTTTAAGTAACAAAAATTTAATATTTATTATAAAAGTGAGTTTTAGATAGAGGGAAAATTTACTAAGGGCACGTAGATGGATTTGGTATTAGTGGTAAAAGCTTAACATTTAATGTTACTAAGAAAACTTTAATATAGAAATAAATATTTGTTCAGCATGGCAAATTTCACGTTATTTATAAAAAAAATTCCTTCAAATATAAATTCCCATTGACACAAAACCACAATTTTAATTGAACTGTATTAAAAATAATTATTTTAGCAAAACGTGTCAGTACAAGGAAGCCTATATGTATATGTGTATTACTATGTTATTTGAAGGTTAGAAATAGATAGATAGGTCATAGGATGAGCTAGCGTGTGTAGATACACTTATTTAAAAGTTAATTAGGTGTTATAAAAATTTAAGGTAATAATTATTCAATTTAATGTAGGTATTTTAGAGTTAGTTTCAATATAATTTCAGCTTTGCATTTTTATTTGTAAGGAAATATCATAATATTTATCAAGAAGGGCCGATTAGTAAGCGTACTGAATGAAAACGCAGCTTTAATTATAATATAAATAGTGTACAGTGGTTAAAAGGCTTTTTCAATTTCTTTAGCGTAGGATCGATAATTTTAAGGGCATCTTTTAGTAAGGTAGAAACATCTCAATACCGTTTAACATAAGATAGCATGTGAAAACACGAGCTTGTTGTGGATGGGAAAGAAAATCAATATTTTCTACGAATACAAACAAACGTTAAGGCAGACACGGATCGATATCACAAACAAAACGGACTTTGTTACAGCATAGGAAGGAGGGAGATGCATATGTCAAATATCAGTTAAACTTCTTAACGAACAAAGAGACAAGCATTAAATAGAAGCTATAAGCAGGACTAAGATAGAAGATGATTGTATCGATTTAAAATAGGGAGAGAAATTAAGAGATACAATTGGATGTTACAAGTAGACGCGTGACAGTTTAAAAGTTAGAGAGGGCACATATCCGAGTGAGATTCGTAATAACAAAGCATGAGAAGAAAATGGCTGTAGATGAGAAAAAGAGAGAAAGGACTAAGTTCGTTTCAATTGTGAGGCGTGATTCAAACAGGAATCGATTTCCGTTGCGGCTAGTTTTTCGGCAGACACCGACTGTTGGAAGGGTAGGAACGATTTTCTAGGTATTTTTATGTGTTCATATGTCAAAATGCATGGAGGGTGAAAAATCGTTGGTGTTTGTTGACAACATTAGGTAGAATTTTGTGACAGTTGTGATTGGAATTTCAAGAAACGAGCCGACGGTTGGCAGAATACCAAGAATGTTTGTTTATCCCTAGTGGAATTTTGCGAAACTTGGAAACAGGGGAGTACTTTTGACTCTATATAAACACGTTAAGGTAAGGTGAGGCTTTCTTACTTTCTTCGCTCACCATCGAGGTTAACTCAAGTAGTAGTGAATATTATTAGGTGATTTTATAACAAACATTGTTAGTTGTAATTACACACAAGTTGATGTGTCGTGGTAATTAATTGGCGTTTTTGAAAATCTTAAAGTAAATATTGAATTAAAAGCGAAGCTTTTATAAAGTATGTAAGTACAAACTATTGCTATTTGGGTTGTTGGGGCGTATAATTCGTTCTAAGATGGAATGGTAATGGTGAATGAATCGAGTATTGATTTGTTGATTGTAAATGGAATTGTAATGGGAAATTTCAGAGGTTTGGATGCACTTTCAATGATAAATAAGGAGAGAATTGGAAAGCAGCGTGCCGATAAAAATGGCGTGACTCAACTTGGAGAGCGGTTCCATAGCCTAGAGTCATTCTAGACGGTAACATCATCAAGGGCTGGTTTGCAGTTGCATGGAGTGTAATGGTTACCAGGTAACTGCTGTTGATAAAACTTTGTTCTGGTGTTTATTTGATGTGCTTTAACTATTTATGCTTTTGAGTAATCATTTCTATGAATTTGATGGACTTAAAATTTTATTGAACATTATATGTAAATGAAAAACATGTTTATGTAGAGAGCAAATAATTAATGTAAGGACAACAAGGCTGTTTTGTACAAAGTAAAGGGGACATTTGTTATTGTAGTGCTATAATTTTGCACACAGGTTTAAAGAGTTTTACTGTGAGCTTATATTTAAGATAAGGGTTAAAGTCAGGTATGAGGTTAGCCCACTTACTTTAATAGGATATATGTATGATGAAAATGTTTAATCCAACCACATTTTTGGAAATGAATTGTTTCTAATCAAAGATCTATTATTGTATGTTAGCGAACAGTTGTAATGAAAAGAGTTTTGGAAGATGTAAATTTTATTTCGTGTAAATAGAGTGTGATGTATTTTGGTAGTTGTGTTATTTTGGATAGAATTGTAAGGAAATATTTGTCTTTCAGATTACAGCATAGTGGCGGTTAGGAAGAGTTTGAGATTCAAGACGCCAGGTAAGCTTCTTTAATAGTTTCATAAGCATTGTAGGAACGGAGCGGAGCAGCCGAGGTAAACTTCATGAGTCCAAGGAGCTGAATTTCACTATATTATTGCACCTAAATTGTGGGGCATGATTGGTTCTATTTAAACTTCACGATATTAAAGACGGCCCAATGCTGGAGCTATTTTCACAAGAGGACTTCACGATATTAATGACGGTCCCAACGCTGGGGCTATTTTCAAAAGAGGACTCCACGATAATAATGGCTTCCCAACGGAAGGGGCTCGAGAAATTAAAGCCTAAACTTCATGAATATATATATATATATATATATATATATATATATATATTATTCAAGGTATTATGCGATAGGTTAGGTAAGGAATGCAAATAAATTGCTAAGAGGTCGTACAGTAGAGTAATACGAGGGCTATTTTTTTTCAAGGTCCGATCGGTCACAAAATAAAAACCACAGTACAAATCAAAAATTATTTATTTGTAACAAGCACTTACATAATTACTCTATTTTTCTACATAGTCGCCACTCAGATTTAGACATTTGTCGTAGCATGGTACCAACTTCCCAATACCCTCGTTGTAGAACGTAGCCGCCTGTGTGTTCAGCCATGTTTGTATGCTGGTTTGCAGCTCAATGTCTGTGCCAAAATGTTGTCCTCCTAACCAGCGTTTCATGTGAGTAAACAGGTGAAAATCAGATGGAGCCAAGTCCGGGCTGTATGGTGGATGACCAAACACTTCCCATTTAAAAGACTGTAGAGTGTCTTTGTTGACACTGACTTCCTTCCCTGACCGCCTGCATCATGAACATCTGTACGTCCTGCTTTAAAGTTTCTGCACCATTGTCGCACTTTGCTGTCACTCGTTGAAGTTTCACTGTACACAGTACTTATTCGTCGATAAATTTCGGCTGCATTACACCCCTCAGCCTGAAGGAATCGAATTACCGCACGAACTTCACACTTGGCGGGAGATGCTATTGTTGTAGACATGTTTACGTTCTACCTACGTGAACACAACTAAACGGAAGTGACTCAACGCGATTGACAGCCATACTAGTGACGCTATGCAACACATCTGCGCACTGGTTCATCCGATTTTTAGGGAAGATTTTATTTCGCAACCGATCGGACCTTGAAAAAAAAAATAACCCCGTATTATGTTTTAGTTTAGAAAATATTTATGTTTTTGGTTTAGACGATAACTACATGACAAAAATAAAATATGGAGGACATAATGGGTAAAAATTACATTACCATAAGAAAGAGCCAACTTCTAAAACATTTTTTTTTAACATTAAACATTTTATGTGTTGAAACTGCCCCTTTGTTAGAGTGCCAAATATTGTTTTATTTAAGATGTCAATGACTGCATAACCCCAGGTGTAATTTATTATGCTCCAAATTTGGTTGCAATCATTGTCGTCACATGGGTAAAGGTAACAATGTAAAAATAAGCCAGAGGCTTACCTGCTTTTTGGCTGGAAGGGGATCAGGGTGGTGTGGGTTTGTTCCTTCTATGTTTAAACCCAAAGCTGGTGGCAAAGTGGTTGAACCTACACTTTTACGAAACACGAGATGTTTATTAGGTAATTCAAGTCCTTGTTTTAAAATATGTCATTCCCACGATGTTGGTATCTCCTGCATACAACGCTTCTCATTCACTAGACATAATAAATTCACTTTGTTCAAGCCGTGGAAAAATGCATGCTTGTGCAGAACACAGGCATTGAATTTGGAGTTCTTCATCTGTAAGTCGTGGGTAATTAAGACCACAAGGTTTAAACGTAGTAACTTAAGTGAATTAAGGATGAGAAAAAGCATTCTCTTACTGGATTCAAAATCCCCCAATTCTAATATTAAAATGAAACTTGATGCAGCCAATAGCCGCAACAAGGTATTAGTAAACTAAACAAAACAAAAAAATTAATACTCACTTTATTTCCTCATGACTTTTTACTGAGCAGGCATGTCCTTGAAAAGTACTCTTACGATCTTGAATTATCGAACCATGAATTATTTCATAACGGTTTGCAGGTACCATTTTTTCTCCAGAGTTAAAATCATTGACAGTTTCCGCAGTTGCATCATTGTCAATCTCTGTCGAATTTTCTGATAACACCAATTCTTTGAGCTTTTCAATCCATTGGAAGAGTACTGGTTCACCGCAATTTTCACTGAAGATTATTTAATATAATTTCTCTATAAATGAAAATTAATAAATGGTATAAATGAATAGCTCCGTGAATACAAACTGAAAAATGTTTTTTAAACAATAATAAAAATAAACCAACTAGAATGTCTTGTTTGAACTCTTAGAAACGTGTGGATCATTTTGCTACTACCTTGTATAGTTTAGCTTAATTACAAACCACATGTTAGTCACACGTTGCCAAGTGATAACATATAATAATCCAATGCTATTCTTTTCGTCTCAAAAACTAAGTTAATCTAGCTATGGGTAGTAAGACAATGCAACTTTCAGAAACATTTAAGAATATAGGTACAACAATAGATCAGGATCTGCGCTTTAGTAAATATATTTCCAAATGTATTCAGTCAGCCTTTGCTAACATAGAATTAATATTTGCTAATAGACATTCATTCACAAAAGAAATATGAACTATGCTTTGTGATTTATTAGTATTGACAAAATTTATTATTGTGATGTAGTATATGACTTATGTTTGCGTAGTTTATATTCAAATGGAATACAAAAAGTTCAAAATACTTGCACACACTTGATTCTTGGAAAATAAATTCACCCGAGTATCGCATAAGATAGCGGATTTGCAGTGGTTAAATATGCTGAAGCGAAATAAACTACACAGTGCTTGTCTATCACAGTATTATGATGTACAAAGCACCTACAACATACCTATTTTCTAAAATTGGGTTTCTTACAGATGTTCATCACATCAATGTCACGCACTGAGGTCTTACAATCGTTCACAGTGAAATTTGGAACAGTACAAACGCTCTTTTACTTACAACATCGCGAAACTTTATAATAATTTGCCTGACAGTTTTAAAACCCTGAGACCGGTACTATTCAAACATCAACTTAAAATGAAACTGCTACAAGATGCTACTAGGTAATTAGTATAATATTCAACTTATTCATAATGCTGCTTGCTTATAATATTTGAGTTATAAAATATCGCACACTTGAAGACAACATAAATGTAAACTGCTTTATTATCATTAAAATGTAATAAATTTATTGCACACAACCGCTAGCTAATTTAAAACTTGTAATGTTATCATTATTAGTGGGTTATGTGGCAGAACAGCTGATGGATTCTCTAATAGCTGAACTTCGTTCATATTTCTTTGTAAGTTTGTTTTTCTTTTTTCTTTACAATAAAGACCTATTATTATTATTATAAAACCCTTCAGTTCAAGTAGCGTTAATTGCATAATAAATACAAAACCAACATCTTGAATTGAATCCCTTAATACAAATTAAGCAAATGTAACCTCCTTTTTGTCATTTTGATGCACATCAAATTCCTTTTAGTATTTAATGTTTATGTGCAATTTCATCAAACTTTGTTTAAATTAGAGCCTCTTTTCTGAACATTTATGTGATATCCTGTTGGACATTGTGCCATTGGTTATTATCGATAACCTGATCATCATAAGTCAATCAGAATAAACTCTTTCAGTGGAAAGGACTATAGCTTTGTCAGCAGTGAAAGGACACTTTTTATCAGTACCTTTAAATGTGAGCTGAGCAGAAGATGCCTTTCCATTTGTTGTTTCTAGGTTTATTCTTCAGGTAAACTGGTAAACAAGTGCAGAACACTATAAATTAACTGAAAATATAAAAAAATTTCTTAGAAGTTCACACCACAACAAACTTCTAAATGGATTGTTTAAAATTTGACAATTGAAATTCCTCTCACACTTTTATCGGTGACAGTTTGCTTAAGTTTTTACCAAAGGCGACATACGAAATGGGGTCGGGGCGAAAGGGGCTAAGACAAAAGGGGCCGAGGCAAAAGTGGTTGAGGTGTAACAAGACAGGACAATAGTGAGACTGGGGCGAAGGGGGGTTGAAAGGGTGCCGGAACGAAAGGGGCCGAGACGAAATGGGACAGGGTGTCAGAGGCCGAGGAGAAAGGGGGTCATGGCAAAAGGAGACGGGACGAAAAGGTGCCAGGACGAAACCGGGGTGAAAGGCTGCCGGGACAAAAGAGTCAAGACGAAACGGGTCCGGGGGGGACAAAAGGTTACCGGGACGAAAGGAAGTCTGGGACAAAACAGGCTGCGACGTAAAAACAACTCACTCCCATAGGCAGTGAAAACCACTTCTAGTGCTTTCTATAAACCAAATCATTACTAAGTTCAAATACTTTATGTTCAGCTTGTTCCAGAGACTGTTTTGTTTCAGAAATATTGGGATCTTGAACTTGTTCGGTACTAAAATTTTTTCAAATGTAATTTCTTTAATAACCAAAGCATTTTCAAAACACCTGCTTAACACACCTACGCATCGCTTGCTGGTACCACACTTATGCCCTAAACCAACAGTGGGCAAGAGTCAAACCGTGTACCACATCTGGCTTGCAATGATGTAGAATCTGGCCATATGCATAAATGCATAAATATAGAAAATCTGTACTTAACATATTAAAATAGAACTAGAAAACTGAGACATTGTATAGTTTTCGGCAGTAGAAATATAGTAAATGATGTCTTTAACATCTATGCAGAAATTATGATGAAGTTTTCTGATTGAATTGCAGCCATAACACATTTGCACACTTGTGATACACTCACAGTTGTAAACGTTTGATCTCAAATTATTTATTAATTGGAAATGGCAGTCAGCCAAATTAAGTGCAACTTCAATACATCTGTCGTTAATCTGTAATATCAGCAGTTCGCAGTTATTGAAGTAGTATAAATAAAGTGTGATTGCACACAGCGTCAAAGTGTTATTACTGTATCCTTGAAAAAATATTGTTGCAAGATATTTGATATTTGTCTTTTCTAGTTATTACAATTTTAATTTTATATTATTTATTGTCCAGAAAATGAGCCGATTAAGAAAACAAAAGTTTATTCCGAATGGTGCATGTTCAATGATAACTGGGAATTCAAATATTTAATAGCCAATACAGATGGTTAAGGCTGTTTTGTTTAGTTTGCAATGAAATAATTTCTATTTTTAAGGAATATAATCTAAAAAAAAGACATTTTTTAACAAAACATTTTGTAAAATATAAACTATTTTCATCACAGCAAATAAAAAAATTGAAGCAGAAAAATTTTAATGTGGTTTGGAAAAAGTAAGAAAATACTTTAAAATTTTATCAAACACTGATCAGGCAGGCACTGACGGAAGCTAGCTACATTATCACACATGAGATTACAGAGCAATGTAGATTTTTTTCTGATGAGCAATGAGGGAATATTTAATAAACATTGTAAAATTATTTTGTCCTGATAAAAACTGATGTTTGAAAAAAATTTTGTCGTGAAAAACTCTTGTGAAACAAATTGACAATATTTCAAGTGATTTATGTGACCAATTAAACAAAATTAAAAAATTATACTTTCAATAGACTAGTTTTAGATAGTCATGTGATATTACAGGGTATTTACTGGAACAACTGAATAAAAATTCAGTACTTTTATGTACTTTTTACTACCCTAATTGAAAAAATTCAGTACCTTTTGTTGCATGAAAAATGAAAAAGAAGCGTGATCAAAACAATCACATACTTTAATCAGTTCACAGTGCATACATAAAAATTAAAAACTTACGTGATGATACATACATACAAGAATAAAGTGCATAGAAAATATTTTTATTTATGTATTTTTCAGTCATTTTTTTTAACTTTTTTAACAAGTTCGTAACCAGAATCCACACTCCTCTTAAGGGTCGCACAGAATGTACGCGAATGATACGGTTTCTAAACGCGTTGAAATGTTATTCTGTGTTGAACAGTGCTATAACTAAAGAGAATACACCGAAAGAACGTACGCCGAACGTCCTTGCGACGACTAATAGTTGGATTTGACACTTTAAAACGTTTCATCACCGTATTGTTCGTGTGCATCTTTAGAGCATTGATGAGGGTTGCTCCTCATTAGCTATACACACATAATTTACTGAAATACAAATTGTGGCTTAGTTTTATAAATAATATTTTTATTCAGTAATTTTGTGTTTGTGTAATTTTAACAACAGTGTGATTGACTTATTTGCGACAAAGAGAACATGTCGAATGAAGTTTTATTGAAACCAATATAAGATCGTTGTACGTGTTTTAATTATATGTAGTTATAAGTTGTGCTCCACCTAATTTCAGAGGCACGAACCGCCACTGGCAATGATTAAGGAAAAAATGCAACTCTGAATGAGTGACCTAGAGAGATCGTGTTGGTTCGCATTATGGCTAGCACTCATGCTAACAATAGGTATGGGGTGTTTGAACTAAAGCTGTAAAACAAAACAACAATTACAAAAGTAGGAGAGAGTGGAAAACTATCAGAAATTCATTTTTTTGGCTAGCAAATTAGAATACAGATAAAAATTTTGAAATAATTATATTAAATTTCACGCATGAAGTGCGTTTTAAAAGTAATTTATAGGTTATGCTTCTTATTGACGTTTTTAATAAGTTAAAAATGAATTGTCGAATTGTCGCCAATTTCTTTTAGATCTTTGTGAAGTGAAGCAAAGTTTTATTGGCTGTTGGTAAAATGCCAAATCTTCTAACAAAAAATAACACAAATAACTTAATAGAGAAGAATGGATCTAACCTAAAGAGAGATTTTATGTAATTTGTTTCCGATTGTGTATGTATTTACGGCCGTTGTACTCGTTTGGTCAGTTTTTACCAGTAAAACATATCTAACAGTCAATGGCATAACGTTCACCCCCGCAACCCTGCGGTGCGGGGGTGACTGTCCGCAAAAGGGCCCTGCGACAACTACATATATAACTTAACCCCCACTAAACAGCTTTTTTTAATTTAGTATGTCTAGCGCCTATCGATTTTGAGTTGCGCCACTGCTAACAGTAACCTAACCTGCACACTATTTTCCGATATTTTCTCTATATACCCCATAAAATCGTCGACATTTTAGCAACCGTGGTTTTATTCAAATCAAGTATAACCTCGAATCAATTCCTGCAAAAACAGAACACGTCAATAATATTTTTAACTCTCTGTATTCCAGGCCAAAGCAGGTTAAAATTTAAAAATATTGTTTATTTTATTTTATACACACAACGAAAGACTGCAAAATAGAATTCAGATTTTCTTTGTGTCTAAAGCAGATGCATAATTTCCATACGTGAAGTGTAAATTACGCACTTTTTCCGCATTTCCGGACTTGCTTTACAAAATCAGCACTTTTTCAGTACTTTCCGGATTTTTGGTACCCGTAGACACCATGCATTAACGATATGTGTCAACAGAGAAATTAACCTATCCTTTGAAAGACACAACTGTAAAAGATTATTTATACTGTTTCAAGGAATTATAAGCAAACAATATAAACTCTATCAAAATTGTAACACAACCAACGGGTATTCAGTGTGAGAGGAAAAAGTATTATATATGAAAAGAATAAGTGATGAAGTAAAGAATATTGCAAGAAAAGCAGTATTTTCCTTACATTTCATAATTCATCAAGAATAGTTTTAAAACTGAAGCAATTACTATAAGTTGTAACGAAAGTAGTTAATTTTATTTGCGGAAGAGCTTTACACCACGATCCATGCATAACATTTTTGAAAGAAGTTGAATGTGACTTTACTGATATTCTAATCATATAGACATATGATGGCTTAGTTTTGTAAAAGTTTTAAAACGATTTCATAATTTGTTGAATGTCTTGGACCATCAAAGCTTTATTTTATGCAGCTAAAGAAATAAAAATCACTTTTTTATGGTGAACTGTGCATTCGCAATCAAACTCTTTCCTGTAATGATTAGAAAATATAATATGCTGGAAAAGGAAGTACATAACTTAAAAGAAGCAGTTAGTCATTTAGAGGTGCAAGTCCTCAAATTCTGAATATTTCTATGCCGAAATTAATGAAAGAGTTAGTAGAAGTGGAAAACTTATACTCTAACATTGATGAATCTACTTCTGCCAATGCCTCTGAAGGCCTACAGTTTAAAAAGACTACCGTTACCCAGGTTCTAAACACCTTTGAAATGCAAGATGTTGTTCCAGTTGCTATATTAGACTGCGAAAAGGCAGTATTAAATCTAGACCCCTAAAAGTTATCAGCATGATAGTTCCATAGCTCATTCTACTCTAAAAAATAGTGCCAAGTTAATCTCCATGTCGATTCTACAGTCAAACAGAAAAACTATTCCAAGAAGCACTGTTTGAAATGAGAGGAAGCTACTATCAAATACATTAACAATTTGCCTTCTATAGTACCTTCTAACTTTAAACGTCCCATAAAAACTAGACTTCCCCTTTTGCAACTAAATATTTACTACCAAAATGTGACTGGGACAATATCTTTCTTAATAATTGCTATGATATGCTAGTTATTACCGAGACTCGACTTAATAATGCTATTTATAACAATGAACTAATAACAGATCTTTAAACAGTTTTTTGCACTGATAGAAATCATTATGTAGTGTAAAATGCAGGAAGGTGGTGTCCTAATCTTGGTGCGTTCATCACTGTGCACAACTAATCAAAATCAGCGTGTCTGATGTCGAGCAGTTATTTATATCCATAAATAGCAGTCTCCTTATTGTTGGAGGTATTTATATTCCTCCTTTACCATCACAGGTTTATGAATCTCATTGTAATGCTCTTGAAGAACTTTGCATAGACTATCCTAATGCTAAATTTATAATACGTGGCGATTTCAATGTCCCCCAAACAATCTAGGCTGAAAACGAATTTATCTTGTGCAACCATGGGGATGCAGCTGAAGCCTTAACTGCCTCTTTCTCACTACTCTTCCTAAACCAACACAATAAGATTTTTAATGACAACCATACACTCTTGGATTTTATTTTTTTCTAATTTTCCAGTTTTAATGGTTTTTCTACTATTGATGTAATTATGAATAACAGATCTCACCATAAAGCACTAAATTTTGATATTATGATTAAGAAAGATCAATGAGTTTTAAATATGATAAATACATTTACGATTCCCATAAGAGAAATTATGAAGTCATCAATTGTTATTGTAACCATATCGATTTGTCTTTTTGTACAACAATGTACAATCTGGTTTAATATGGAACTCATCAATCTCATTAACCTAAAAAACTAATTTCACAAACTGTATAAGTTGGCAAATAACCTGGAGTACTACTTTATGTTTCAACGCTAGCGCAGTCTATCCAAACAGCTTAATGGCCAGCTTTATAGTCAGTACACGTATCACACTGATCATAACGTTCAAGTAGATCCTAGTAATTTCTGGTTTTCTGGTATGGTTTGCCGTAAACACCCTATTAATTATGGAATGATAAATGAGGGTCCACATGATTGAGCATAGATTTACGACATAACCTACAAATCAAAGGATATTGGGATAGTTTGTTTTCAAGCAGAATATTTTAGAATTGAAGGCCATGAAGGATGAAATGATTTCTTGGTTCAATAGAATTCAGAACCTGTAGGGTAAAATTGGTATAGAAATATATGTGTAATTGAAACTGTTTTTGTGGTTATTATAAAATACTTTCCCAATGTGTAGTGTTATTTTTTAGGAATATAGTTTGGACATTGTGAGCTTAATGAAACGTAATTAAGGTATTTAATCATAAAGGTTAGATGCATTAAATATGCACTTATAGTGAATTTTACCAATTTTTGTTTAATGTATGTATTTTGTTATAGGAACATTTAACATTTAAAAATTGTTTTATGTCTATTTGCTCACAGAATGGCTTAAATTATATTATTTTAGAATAGATTTAAGCCAGGTGAGTGGAGAGTAGTTTTATTTGTTCAAACAAACGGGTGAACTTTTGTAAGGGAATCCATTCCACCAAGCGAATACCCCATAACTAACAATCTCCTGGTTTACACATCGGCCAGAGGAAATCCTATTAACCCAGACATCGTTGGCGCCCTTTAAACTTGATAGAATAAAAACCTAGTAGTGTACGTGTTAGTAATAACATAACGAAATCACACCTAGATGAAATTTCGATCATTATGCAAGTTTGTTCAATTTTCTGGCATTTATTGCTATAGGATGTAGCAGTTTTTATTTCTAACCCCATGTTGGACTAATGTGGAAATTTATATGTTCAGCCACTAGAGACAAGATAGAAAAACAATTCGGAATTTAAAGGGACTTGAACTTTATACGTTTGAGAATTGGAACTATAAAAACTTACTGCACCGGCCACTGACTAGACTATTATCCCATGGGAGATCATGAAAAGGGCAGGGTTGAAATATTCTCCGTGAAACGTAAAATAAATAAAGTCAAGTTGGGTGCCCCTCTATCTAGCAAGTATTAAAAAGATGTTTTTTAGCGAAGGTACAAAAACCCTATTGGAGTGGATTATTCAGAATTTTTAATTTACCGTTCTTAAAAAATTAAACCTGTTGAAATGAGAAAGTATCTATCGTATAGCACATAACTTTTATCCAACAATAAAAAAAATTAAATAAATTCACTTGTGTTAGTGATATCAAAAAGAATTATTAGTTAAACAACATTTTGTTTCTTATGATTTAAATGAGCATCAGATCTGATAATCACGTCCAAACTTAAGCAGAATTGAAATTCAAATTATTTTACAATGGTTATTATCGAAAGTTCCAAATATACAAGATTTGAAGCAATTATTACTTTCTAGAGAAGATATACTCTAAATAAAAAATTCAAATTTCCAGATTCTTATTTGTGACATTGGGGTGCCGAGTCTTACAGACGGGAACAATTATAATTTTCTTGACAGTTCAAGACATAGCCGTTGTGGAAAAGGTGGGTTGCAAAAGCAATTAATAGACCTATTTGGGGGTCCAGCAAAAATCACTCACCCTTAACCAGTAGCTGTTGGCGACTACATTTAGGCTGGTTAAGCACATGTTTCAGCTAGATAACAAAAGGTGTCGGCACCAGACTGTGGTTCGTGATGGATATGATCTAAGATGTCAAAAATGTTGTTCAGTAAGAAGTTTCATGAAGCAAGTGGCTTCCATTCCTACGGCTATTGTCCGGCTGTTTCATTATCATGGTTGGCACTATACAGTTTTGTGGTTGTTAACCCTACTGGGGGTTTGCGCTGTAATAAAAATTAATTAAACGACTTAAAAGTTTTTGGACAGTAAATCTCACCATCAACAACTTTAATCTGCTTGCCTCGAAGATGTTGTGGAAGTGAGAAGATTTAGAAAATTACTTGTAAGGAAAGTTCAAGCGGCGAAAGTCTTATCAGAACAAATTTTTAATGCCCACGTGTTGAGTGCATGAAACAAATTGGAAACACTATGGTATTTCTTGAACAAGAAAGTATTTGCACGTGCTACTGCAAGATTAAATTGCATAAGACTTTACAAACCAGGTTTCATAACAGCTGAATTGTTTTCTGCAAGATTGTGGGTACAAAATGTTGAACTTAGTCTTGTAATCATGTACATCAATTTATCACAAATAGCCCACCCTGAATGTCTTCCAGAAAAATACTTCGAGTGTAAAACAATGTTGTGTCTTTCAAAATTATCTGTATAGCGTGACTGCTCAAGCTAAGAAATGATTCATTATTCACCGTTCAAACAAACAAAATGCACTTGACTTCACATATAACTTCATGTACTTTAGACCTAACAGAGTCGAACATTACTCGAATCATCTTTTCAGTAAAACAGGTTCTACCTGGAACTTTATAGCGTGGTTCCAAAGAATTTAAAAGAGGTTTGAAACCTGTGCTTTCAACGATTGCATACAGTTGATTCTCTGTTGCAACAAATTCACCTATTTTAAAATGTATTCTCTTTGCGCTTAAACAGTCAATATCTCAAATTTTCAGTTTCAAAAATTGCTTCACAATATGCACATCTATTTTTGATCGGGACGACAATGCTACACTTTTACATTTCATTTCAGTTTTAATTTTATATTCGTCATATAAGTCAGGATTATTGGATAAGTGATTTATAAGTGTAGAGGTCCTAAATTTAGAAGCCTTGATACCCCTAGAGTTTAAAATTTTATACTGCACACATTGTTTTTGCATTGTTTGACATTATAATTTGAATAAGGGGCCGCTTGCTTTGCGGCCATTTCCCCGATGCTCCACCTAGACGGTACTACATCGGGTTGCATTGTTTGACAGCAGAACTGTAAAGTAATTCTATGCATCAGACATTTTTTGGAAGCAGGTGGCTCGTAATTGCCGAAAAACTGATGATAGTGACGGTGTTGCTTAATTTACTACCCGAGTAGATTCAACCAAGCGCCTATCGCATACGTTCCTCCTTTATAAATTACATAATCGAGAATTTTCACACTCGTATTAAAATTTAAGCTGGGATTTATTTTTATTATTCAAAAAATATTATTATTCGGTATTTGGTCGAATAAATGTTATGTTTAATAGAAAATATTCGATATTTGGAAAATATACTATTTGCAGCATCTGTACTAGTAATACGAGGTATCGGGTAGTTTTTATTGCACTGAAATAATCGTCAGTAGGTCTAATTTGTAAACCATCTATAACTAAACTTAAACAGGTTATTTCAGTATTAAGAATGAACACTTATCAAGTTGCATATTAATGTATTTTGGGTCAATAACTTACTACGTCTTGACATTGTTGAACTCGATTGAAATACAACCCAATCGAATTTGGACTCGATCTGAATGCATAACCAGCCCGCTCAAATA
This sequence comes from Platerodrilus igneus, assembly GCA_036346225.1. Classification (NCBI taxonomy): domain Eukaryota; kingdom Metazoa; phylum Arthropoda; class Insecta; order Coleoptera; family Lycidae; genus Platerodrilus; species Platerodrilus igneus. Next base: position 1,208,206 of record JARFIW010000800.1, on the reverse strand, counting down.
AACCCTCTTTCAATATGGTTTGATTTATGTGTACAACTTCAGACATATTATTAGCTCCGGGATAAACATAATCTTTTCCATGGGACGGCATTCACAAATGCACTAACTAACATAACCTAACCTCATTAAATGACCAGTAACTAGAATAAAGTTATCAGCAAGTGTAACTGGATTTATTAATAAACATTAATTTGCATCATTGTTAATTGTTTGTACCATATTTTCAGCTAAACAATAATAGCCTCGATGAAGCTTTTCTTTTTACTTTTCTCATGCTCACCATTCTAAAGGCTTTTACTTGTACCTGCTGAATAATTAAATGTTAAAACTGGAAAAACGAATGTTTTATCATACATACAAAGTATAAACTTTTCCGTAACCCCTTATAATTACTATCTCTCGACAAGTTCATAAACAACTCTGTTATCTTGCTTATTAAAGTGTAGTCCATGGATAATGCTGTTGCACTTGTATAGCACAATCACTGGTGTTCTTATGCTTTATCTGCATTGTCAACTTCCAAATAACTGCTATATCCAACTACTTTAAGGTGATCATGTATACGGAATTTTGCTGTACTGCCTGCAATTTCATTGCATCACGATTTAATGTGCATCATTACTCTTTGTTTTCGTGGTACAAACATTGCAACAGAATAAGTTTTCTCCATCATTAATATTATATGAACAAATGAAAATCACCTTAAAAGTTAGAAGCACTTAAAGTCATGCTACTTGTACATATCAATATAAGAAAATTGTTTCAAGAATTTTTAATCAAAACAAAGAATAATCCAGAGCTTTTAGAAAAAGTTCATTCTGTAAAAAAATATCCATATTCATTATTGTCAATGATGTTACTTAAGTAACGATTATCTAGAATTGTTTGTTATTTAACAAATATGTTATTTGGCAAATTGTCTAAGATAGTTTCCCCTCTGCACAAGTGTAAGTGTACAGCTTAAATGTGTTGTGTACAGCATCCACGCTTTAAATATATGATCACACTACATTACTTGCTAATAACAAGGAAGATACTATAAATATACAATCTGTAAATTAACATAACTTAAAAAATTCTCAATAAGCTTATACTTGACAATTATCAAACGAACATGCAAATAGAAGAAAAATTGTACACAACGGATGATACACCAATCATAGTAAAAGAAACATATGGCAGCAATGCTTAAATTAAGTCTCTTAGATATATTTTACAGCAAAAGTAGTTATATATAGTGTACGGAAGAAGTTGTAAGTTACAATTTTTGTATTCTCTTATAAAAATCCGTTTCCAACTCACAGTAACAATAGCAAACATTTACGATTCAAAAGTGTTGTTTGTATAAGTAAATATGTGCTACCGTAAAAATATTAAAGAATAGCAAGTAGTTACTAAACTTTTCAATGAATAACATACCTGGATTAGGGCATTAGGCATTAGGGCATAAAGTTAAAGAGTACTTACAATTTAGTGATAGAATAATTATGGTTAGATTGAGTACAAAACCCACAGACACTGTTTTAGTACAGGTTTACATGCCAACAACTCAGTACGAGGATGAGGAAGTAGAAAAGGTATACGAGGATATAAATAGTATAGTGAGAAAAGTAAAAGGAGATGAGAATTTAATAGTTATGGGCGATTTTAATGCGTCATTGGGAGAAGGTAGTGAGGGAAAAATGGTAGGAAAATTTGGGTATGGCAGACGAAATGATAGAGGAGAAAGATTAGTTGAGTTTTGCCAGGAACATAGATTAGTAACTGTAAACACCCTATTCGAACAACATGTTAGGAGAAGATATACCTGGAAAGCGCCAGGTGATAGGGCTAGATACCAAATAGATTATATTTTAGTTAAACAAAGATTTAGAAACCAAGTTAAAACTGTCGTAGTTATCCAGGGGCTGACATAGATAGCGATCATAACTTAGTTAAAATGAAGTGTAAACTAAAATTCAAAAAATGAGAAAGGGTAAAAGAGAAGGATGGGATCTAGGTAAGCTTAATGATAGTAGGGTAAAGAGGAATATAAACAAGTATTAGATAATAAGAGCAAAGAGATAGCTGTAGGAAGGAACGAGAAAATAGATGGAAAGAAATAAAACTGACTGTACATGATACAGCAACACAGACTATAGGTAAGAAAAAATAGAAGCGAGAAAACCGTGGGTAACAAAGGAGATATTAGATTTAATAGAGAATAGAAGAAAGCTTAAACCTTTCAGAGAAATGGATAGTGAAAGTAAGCAAAATATAATACAGTTAGAAATAAGATAGTACATGAGTGTAAAAAGCTAGAAATAAATGGATGGAAGAGAACTGTAAGGAATACAAGATGATTTGAGAGTAGGTAAGACAGACAGGGCATACAGGGCAGTTAAAAAGTTTTTGGGGAAGATAGGAAAAATATAATGGTATTAGAGACGAGAATAATGAGCTTCTAATAAATAAAGTTGAGGTAGCAGATAGATGGAAAAGATATTTAGAAGATTTATATAAGGGAGACGATATGGATGAGTTAGAGAACGACCAAGAAGAGGATGTAGAAATAGGGTTCTCAATATTAAGAGAGGAATTTGATAGAGCTGTTCGAATCTTAAACTAAATAAAGCGCCAGGGATAGACGATATTCCAGAATTAATAAAATATGCAAGTCAGAAAACTTTAGATAGATTATATGAACTAGTGAAATTAATATATGATACAAGTGAGGTTCCAATAGATTTCGAAAAAAATATTATTATCGCAATCCCAAAAAAGTCAGGAGCTGATAGGTGTGAGAATTTTAGAACGGTTAGTTTGACTTCTCATGCTTCCAAAATACTAACAATAATAATTAAAAATAGAGTAGAAGCTTTGACTGAGAATTATTTAGGCGAAGACCAATATGGTTTTCGTAAAGACAGAGGGACTAGAGAACCGATACTAATGATTAGGGTAATTATCGAAAAAGGTTACAAAAAATAAAAGACCCATTTCGCATTTGTAGATTTAGAAAAGCATTTGATAGGGTTAATTGGATTGTTATGTTCAGGGTTTTGCAAAAATAGGAATCTCTCATAGGGATAGAAAAATTATTTACAGTCTATATAAAACCAAAGTGTAGTAATTAGATTTGATGAAATAGAAAAGGAAGCTAAGATTAGAAATGGTGTTAGACAGGGTTGTATACTGTCTCCCTTGATTTTTAATGTTTATATTGAGAAAGCTTTAAACTTAGCTAGAGAGAGAAAGAGATAGGTATTAGTGTACAGGGACAGAAAATAGACATGTTACGTTTTGCAGATGATATAGCCATTATAGCAGAGTCTAGAAAAGAGTTAGGAGAGTTTTAAATATTTTAGATGAGATACTACGGAGTAACTATAGTATGAGAATTAACTCGGTAAAGACAAAGATAATGACAAGTGAGTTACAGCCTAGTTATAAACCAAAATTAAAAATAGGTAATACCGAGTTAGAGGAGGTAGATGAATTTTGCTATTTAGGTAGTATAATTACAAAGGATGGACGTAGCAGAAGGGATATAGTAGCTAGAATAGCTCAAGCTAGAAAAATGTTTTAAAAAGAAAAACTTACTAATAGCTAATAGTATTAGTTTAGATAATAGAAATGTTTTTAAAGTCGCATCGTATGGAGCGTTCTACTATACGGTAGTGAGACTTGGACAATTAAAGAAGTAGATAAGAAAAGGATAGAAGCTTTTGAAACTTGGTGCTATAGGAGAATGTTAAAAATTAGCTGGACAGATAGAGTAACAAACAAGGAAGTTTATAGAAGGATAGGTGAGGAACCCTGTATGTGGAAACAATTGAAGGTCAGGAGAGATAGAATGATAGGGCACCAGTTAAGACATGAGGGACTATTTAGTAAAGTCTTAGATTATAGACTACCAAATAAAAATAGAGTAGGAAGGCCTAGACAAAGCTATATTAGTCAAATAATTAGAGATTTAGGTTGTGAAGGGTATGTGGACCTTTTTAGATTAGCTCAGAATAGAAAAGAATTTAGAGCTGCGTCAAACCGACTTTAACTAAGTTTGAAAACAAAACAAAAAAAAATAAAAATCAGTTAACTAAATGTCACCAGGACATAACTCACAATTAGTTAGAGGTCTGGCATGTTGGTAGCGTTTCGTTGCTTAAGCCTTACCATAACATATAATTTAATAAACGTCACCATGATATAGCTCACAATTAGGTAGCGGTCTGGCATGTTGGTAGCGATTTGTTGCTTAAGCCTTACCATAACATATAATTTAATAAACGTCACCTTGACATAACTCACAATTAGGTAGCGGTCTGGCATGTTGGTAGCGTTTCGTTGCTTAAGCCTTATCATAACAGATAATTTAATAAACGTCATCATGACATAACTCACAATTAGGTATTGGTCTGGCATGTTGGTAGCGTTTCGTTGCTTAAGCCTTACCATAACAGATAATTTAATAAACGTCATCATGACATAACTCACAATTAGGTAGCGGTCTGGCATGTTGGTAGCGTTCGTTGCTTAAGCCTTACCATAACAGATAATTTAATAAACGTCATCATGACATAACTCACAATTAGGTAGCGGTCTGGCATGTTGGTAGCGTTTCGTTGCTTAAGCCTTACCATAACATATAATTTAATAAACGTCACCATGACATAACTCACAATTAGGTAGCGGTCTGGCATGTTGGTAGCGATTTGTTGCTTAAGCCTTACCATAACATATAATTTAATAAACGTCACCATAACATAACTCACAATTAGGTAGCGGTCTGGCATGTTGACAGCGATTCGTTGTAAGCCTTACCATAACATATAATTTAACACTTTTCCTTTTGAAGCGGATAACCAGGTTATATTTCATTTCCCTATAAATGGTAATCATGTAAACATGTTAGAGTTCTTTAACAACCATCAGGTTGCTAATATCTATGTAGAGCCAGCTGGATAGGAAAAAGATAGATATAGGAAGACCTAGACCAAACTATATTAGTCAAATTATTAGAAATTTAGGTTGTGAAGGGTATGTAGAGCTTTTTAGATTAGCACAGAATAGAAAAGAAGTTAGAGCTGCGTCAAACCGACCTTAAGTAAGGTCGAAAACAAAATGATGAACAAAATGATGACATACCTGGATTTTGTTACAGTATGACCCACACAACTATTTTACTACCTACAATATGTTTCTGAACTGTGACAAATAAATTAATTATTTTGTAAAATTTACTTTTAAAGAGCTAAACATTTAAAAACATATTTACCCATAAATTGTGTCAAAAGCAGCATGAATCTGTTCTTTTTGATTGCGAGTGAGGGTAGGTGCAAGCAGCTGATACTCAGGAGGCTTATCGGATGGATAGTCAGGAGTCAAGGATATAAATAATTTAACATCTGAATTAATTTGAATTGAATATGAATGATCACTGTCTTTTTCTTGCTGCCAGATGGAATCATATATCGATACCAATGCTTCAATTTCTTCTGTTTGTTGTTTCTCATTCGTGGTCATTATGAGTTTGCTATACAATCTCAAAGTACTAGATTTTCAAATTCCACTTTGGACATTGAAGAAAACAAGGATCAATAAAAACAACCATACACTAACCTTATTACCAGTAGTAATTACATGAATGTAATAACCAATCAAATATGCTAGCCTTTTTTACAGATTCAATGAATATTCAACTCACAGAAGATAGAAATGTAACCAATTCGTGAAAAGCTTTAAGGAATATGAAAATCTTTAGTACGGATCACACCCGTCGGATGGCACTGCTAACATATTTTTTGTTTTTCTCAAAATTGAATTTTTTGCTTTTGTTTCCGAATTCGATTCCTTATTTGCGTTTTACTGACAAATTAATTCATTTTTTATCTGTTAATTATAAGTTACGCGACATTTTTCAATGTGAAAACTTGTGTTTTAAATTGTAGCGATAAGACAAGTAAAAGACATCGTTTTCCTTGTAAAGATCCCGCCATTTACAACAAGTGGATTACAAATGTAAATAACCCGAAATTACTCAATTTAATCCAAGACAAGGTGTATAATTCCTACTAATGTGTGTGATAGACATTTTATTAATGAATTCAAAGTTCCTGGAACCAGAAGAGGGTTGCAAAAAACTGCTGTACCAACATTACACCTCAATTGTAAGTTTTAAAATAATGATAATATTTGCTGAAGTGTATTCTTGTTTTGTAGATGATGTCCATTGTACTGCAGATAATCAACAAATGGGAGGAAGTTCTATTGAAATACTACAGGGTAATAATGTTTTTTTAACCTTGAGCATAACCATTTTAGATGATACGCATACTTTAAGGAAGTTATAGATGAAACATATAAGTGCAAGCTACGTTGAACATTTACTGGGTAATGTTCTGAATGTTGAATAATAAAATTTTCTAGGTGTAGATATTACTTTTGTAGATTGAAAAATGCAGTATAATGGAACTTCACCAATTTTGATGAATTTTTTTGGCAAATAGCTTAGACCCTAGGAGTGATGATTCCGCAAAAAAAAATTGCGGAAATCATAAATAAATTTTTTGTGAATTTTTCCAAAAAAAATTTCCTCGTGCTTGTTTGCATGGGGAGAACAAAATATTTTTGTTAAATTTTCCAATTCAAAATTGTTGCGAACCGAAGTGTATCATGATCCCCCACAATATTGCCCCACAAATTTCATATTACCCTCAATCTGACCAAAATCTTGCTTTTTTAAATCCCACCAAAACCTAACCTAGGTTTATCAACAAATTCCTATTTAGCCTAAAATTTCACCTTAAAAATTCTATACACATTTTATTTTTATAATTTTTACAAGGAACACAATATTAACCATAACGGTAATAATAGTTGTGGCACAACTAATTATATTGCCTATTCAATAATAAATTTGATTAAGTATAGCTTCCTCCTATTAATTATAGCTTATTAATCTGGTGAAAAAGTATACACTTAATATTAACATTACGTGGCAATGGGAGACGGGGAGTGGGAGCTAGAAGAAAGAATTTTCTGTCTACCACGGTAAACTTTGTACAGTAGAGTCACGATCAAAGTGGTCTCGTCTAATTTTTGTATTATAATAGGTTTGAATTATAATTGATAATTATATACGGACTGAACAAGTGTGTGTGTGTGTGTGTGTGTGTGTGCGTGCGTGCGTGCGTGCGTGCGTGTGTGCATGCGTGCGTGTGTGTGTCAATAAGCTTTTACTAAAAGTCAACTCGACTAAAAGCAACTCAAAGCTAGTCCTGACTTTTATTAAATCAAAATGGATCAAATTAATTTGGACGTGGTGTTTGATTGGAGAAATAAGAGAGAGATGGTGGCACAACTCCAACATTTTGGTCATCACGAAGGACACGGAAATTAAATGCAGCGGGGTCATGAAGTTGTTTTCCGATGCAAGTGTAGCTGATAGAGTCCGAGGAATGTGCAGCGGTAAAATAACCGAACGGAAGCAAAAGCCACTCAAGTGTGGCAAGACGTAAGTAATTAGTTTTAATCTACCCACGGTTAAAACTGCACCCGACTTGTGTTTGTCCTGTGATAGCTTCCACAACTTAAAACATCAATCAGACCAGAAATTTGACTTATTTAATCCATAATAAATTTGAAATCAAATCAACTAAAATTAAAATTTGTGTTTTGTGATTCCAGGTTATCAGTCAGATATATTCGATAAATCGAACCTTCCAATTTGGAAAATAGTAGGCTTCTGTCATCTTTGGGTAGAACAGTGCCGCCTGAACTTTATTATAAAGGAGTTGAGGATCGCAAGCCACACCGCCGTTGACTGGACTAGTTTTTGTTCGGGAAGTAGTATTCGATGCATTTATAACGAAGGCCAGTAAAATTGGAGGTCCCGGCAAAATGTAAGCTAATAATTTTCGATGTATTGTTGAAATGCAAGAGGGTAATATTTTCAATTGTATATAATTTACGTGAAACTTGTCTATTTTAGATAATATGTATAATATTGTAATAGAATAGATTATGGACGATCCACAGAAAAGTGGAAGTCACGTTAAATAATTACAAAGTAATAGATCTAGTTAATACCTGATTTATGTTTGTTGTGGTTGGTTGCAAGTTCTTCTTTCTTTTCTTTGGAAATTAAACCACACAGTTAATATTATGTAATAGATATTTGTATCCGGTATATATTAATATTATGTAGTAAGGACTGTACGATGAC